>CM053028.1:543005234-543072734 GCA_028564925.1 Lithobates sylvaticus | reverse complement strand
TCAAGCAAGCCACCTAGCCTCCAGTTGTCTGCTGTAATGCAGGTGGCTTCTCAGGGAATCCGCCTAGCCTCCTTCATTTGCTAAATGAATAAGGCTTCTTAAGTAAGCTGCCTAGCGTCCTTCCGTGGCTAGGATGCAGGTTTCTTGTCAAGAAAGCCAACTAGCACCCCTACATTGCTAGGATGCAGGCAGCTTCTCAGGAAGCCGTCTAGTGTCCGTTTGCTATTAGGAGGGGGGCTTCAGCCCTGGAAGGATTTACCCCCTTCCGGAGCAGAGCACTTTTTGCGATACGGCACTGCGCCACTTTAACCGACGATTGCGCAGTCGTGCGACGTTGCACCCAAACAAAATTGACTTTTTTCCCCACAAATGGAGCTTTCTTTTGGTGGTATTTGATCACCTCTGCAGCTTGTATTTTTTGCGCTATAAACAAAAAAAGAGCCACAATGTTGAAAAGAAATAAAAAAAAGCAATATTTTTTTACTTTTTGCTATAATAAACACCCCCCAAAAATAAATAAAAAAAACTAAATTTCTTTCACAATTTAGGCCGATTTGTATTCTTCCACATATTTCTGTTAAAAAATAAAAAAATCGCAATAAACATATATTGATTGGTTTGTGCAAAATAATATTAGTAATGGCGGCCATCTGCAATTTTCATTGTGACTGCAACATTATGGCGGACACATCGGACACTTTTGACACTATTTTGGGACCATTGTCATTTATACAGCGATCAGTGCTATAAAAATGCACCGATTTCTGTGTAAATGACACTGGCAGGGAAAGGGGTTAAACACTAGGGGGCGATCAAGGGGTTAAGTGTGTGGAAGTGATTCTAACTGTAGGGGGGGGTTGTCTCACTAGAACACGACAGAGATCACTGCTCCCGATGACAGGGAGCAGTAGATCTCGGTCATGTTGCTAGGCAGAACAGGGAAATGCTTTGTTTACATAGGCATATCCCCGTTCTGCCGCTCAGTGACACGATCCCGGGCCCCTGGCGGACATAGAGTTTACGGGACCCGCGGACACGCTCACGGAGTCCATTAAAGGTCCATTTTTTTTTTAAATTACAATTTTTTTTTTAAATGTATAAAATGTATAATGTTTGGGGGTTGTAAGTAATTTTCTAGCAAAAAAAAACTGTTTTTAACTTGTAAACAACAAATCTCAGAAAGAGGCTCGGTTTTAAAAAAGCATTTTAAAAAAGGGTGGAGGAGGGAACATTGATCAGTGATATTGTAGGGCAAAAACGTTCCCGAAGCTTCCCCCCCCCCACCCAACGTGTCACAGTTCACCTGAGAAGCCTGACATCTCCACTTCCCCCCACGTGTCACCAGAACCGATGACAGACATCCTGTCGGTGACAGGACGAGCCCGCATATTGCCCAAATTTGTAAGATGTGACAGGTCAAGCGTGTCACCTGCTCAACTTTGTTCTCTATATCCTCCAAGGCAAGAGTTCAGAAGAGCAGGGTAGACTTCCTTAAGGCCCGTACACACGATCGGACTTTTTGACAACCAACATGCAAATTAGCTGTTTTGGACCAACATCCGACCGTGTGTACGCTCCATCGGACCAACTTTTTCCAGGTTTCATCGGACTGCGAACGGACCAACTTTCTGCCAACAAAAGTCAGATGGACCAAAGTCCGATCGTGTGTACACAAAACCAACGGCCTTTTGTACAAAGTACAAACACGCATGCTCAGAACCAATGCAAAAGATCAGAAAACAATATAGAAGTTGACCAAAGGTGGCGCTGGAGTATTCGAACGTCCTCTTTTGAAGTGTCGTCAGTACGTTGAAACGTCACTGCGTTCATGTTTGTTGCCTAAAAAGTCCGATCGTGTGTATGCGATACCAACTTGGGGCCAACGCCCTTTGGACAAAAACCCACGGGAAAGTTGGTCCACGGTCTGATCGTGTGTACGAGGCTTAAGGCCCCTTTCACACTTCTACGACTTGTCCCACGATTTGGGACTGCAAAGTAGCATGACAAGTCGTTCCCCATGATTTCCAATGACAGTCATTCATATTAGTACGACTTCAAAGTAGTCCCTGCACTACTTTGGTCCGATTTTGATGCCACTTACACAGGCATTCCTTGAAGTCGCACAAGTGTGAAAGGGGCCTAAGTGGTTAAAGCATAGAATGCATTAAGGTAAAAAACCATGAGGGTTTACAACCCCTTTAACCGCTTCCCGACTGCCCACTGCATATATACGTCAGCAGAATGGCACGGGCAGGCCAAATCACGTACCTGTACGTGGCCCTTTAAATGCCTGCCCGTAGGTCGCACTCGGGATCTCCGTGACCACGGCCACGGGACCAGCGGACCCGATCGCTGCTGGTGTCCCGCGATCGGGTTACGGAGCTGAAGAACGGGGAGGTCTGTGTAAACAAACCTCTCCCCGCGCTTCCTACACTGCCTGTCATTGATCGGCTGTTCCCGGTCATTGGGAAAGCCGATCAATGACGTCAGACGTCAGCCCCGCCCCTAATGTAAAAAAAAACACACACACGTCACAGCCCATAACCCCTCCCCTCCCCCTAGTGGTTAACTCTTTCACTACAACTGTCATTTATACAGGAATTAATGCATTTAAATAGCACTGATTGCTGTATAAATGACAATGGTCCCAAAAATGTGTCAAAAATTTCGATGTGTCCGCCATAATGTCGCAGTCACAATAAAAATCGCTGATCGCCGCCATTAATAGTAAAAAAAAAATTCTTTTGATAAAAATGCTATAAAACTATCAATAATTTTGTAAACGCTATAACAAACCAATCAATAATTGCGATTTTTTTTACCAAAAATATGTAGAAGAATACTTATTGGCCTAAACTGAGGAAAAAAAAATGTTTTTTTTATATATTTTTTGGTGATATTTATTATAGCAAAAAGCAAAAAATATTGCATCGTTTTCAAAATTGTCGCTCTATTTTTGTTTATAGCGCAAAAAATAAAAACCGCAGGGGCGATCAAATACCACCAAAAGAAAGCTCTATTTGTGGGAAAAAAAGGACGCCAATTTTGTTTGGGAGCCACATCGCACGTCCGCACAATTGTCAGTTAAAGCGACGCAGTGCCGAATCGCAAAAAGGGGCCTGGTCCTTTGGCTGCCAATTGGTCCGGGGCTGAAAGTGGTTAAAAAGGAACCCCTCCAGCAGCGGGTGCGGTCACCGCTGACAGGGCTTCCATCTTCCCCCGGACTTCCTTCCGGGTTCATGGTGTCTGGCTACATGAGTGGCCGGGGCCGAAATGATGTCACTCCCGCGCCCTCGGCTACTGCATGAGTTTAGTAGAGATTCCCTGTACCTACAGGTAAGCCTTATTATAGGACACTCTCCGCACTGGGAACGGGTTTCCAGCACAAACGCTGGTGCGTATATAATAGCGCCTTGGAGCAAGATTCCCCTCTGTTACGCCAACAGGATGATCTTCTGGATATTGCTTTGGCACTTTGCTGCGTCCCTGGTAAACAGAACAGAGTGGTGGGGTGGCCTACCACATATCGGGCCACCAAGGAGTTAACTGTACTGCAGATTCGCAGAACAAAAAAATTGTTATCTTTAGAAACAATCGTATCGATCCCGAGTATTGACCGGAAATTGTGCGTCTCTTCCGAAGGCGTAGAGGTGTCCAATTTAGGGTCCGGCACTGCCGCGCCAGCCATTGTTTGCAAATGAAGGGTGGGGAGGGAGGCCAAAGAGGGCCCATGAATCAAAATCACTAGACGCGGCCGCGTACACGTGAAATACATTAACAACTAACAAGGGGCGCTTGGCAGAGCAAATTTATCACCGACTCCAAAAAAAAAAATGATACACAAAACACTAACTACACCTATTCAAATCAAATCTGATTACATGTATACAAAGTGTAACCGACAACAGCCGCACCTTCCTTCGCCTCCACCCGCAGCGACAGTTATTCTTTGTGTTTTTTTATCAACACACCGTCTTCATTATCATGACTTTAGATAAATATCAAATCAGAAACTATTCATGCATTTCCAGAAGGCCTTCCCCTCAGTTTTTCACAGTTGTACCGGCTCCTCTCCTGGACTGAAATGGCTTCCTCTGATTTCACCGCACACTGTGAGCTTCTCACATTGTGTATTAGAAGCTGCATAGAGCCTGCCTCATTTCCTGGCTGGAGGACGTCCTGCATCATCTATCACAGGTGTCAAACTGGCGGCCCTACAGCTGTTGCAGAACTACAAGTCCCATGAGGCATTGCAAGGCTGGCAGTAACAAGTATGACTCCCACAGGCAGAGGCATGATGGGACTTGTAGTTCCACAACAGCTGGAGGGTCACCAGTTTGACTGGCCCTGACCTGCCACTTTCATTCATTGGATTTCAGTTCTTTCAATCATGGAGTCTCGGCATCACATGTGTGTGTTACCCTAGGGCGGTCTACCTAGGAACACCCACTCCTCCAGACTGAGGCCGGCCAAAGACGGAGCAATTTTCTTTTCTGCAAACACGGGTTGCAGGAAAGAAAACCTCTCAATTCCCGCATCAACGCAATCATTTTGTTCTCCCAGCGGCGGGCAGCTTCCCCCACGCCAACCCCCAACCGTGATTATTGCTAGCGACTACAACAGTTGCTAGCAATAATCGCATGCAAAAGGCAGACAGGCTGATTGTACCCAAGTTCATCAACCAACTTTGTACATCCAGCCTCCCCATACATGGTAGGAATCTTGGCAGATCCCTGCTGAACCGGCTGAGATTCCAACTGTCTATGGTTGGCTTAACACAGATCCCTGCTGAACCGGCTGAGATTCCAACTGTTTATAGCTGGCTTAACACTGATCCCTGCTGAACCGGCTGAGATTCCAACTGTTTATAGCTGGCTTAACACCGTTTCCTGCAGAACCGGCTGAGATTCCAACTGTCTATAGCTGGCTTAACACTGATCCCTGCTGAACCGGCTGAGATTCCAACTGTTTATAGCTGGCTTAACACTGATCCCTGCTGAACCGGCTGAGATTCCAACTGTCTATGGTTGGCTTAACACAGATCCCTGCTGAACCCGCTGAGATTCCAACTGTCTATGGCTGGCTTAACACCGTTTCCTGCTGAACCGGCTGAGATACCAACTGTCTATAGTTGGCTTAACACGGATCCCCGCTGAACCGTCCGAGATTCCAACTGTCTATGGCCAGCTTAAAACCGATCCCTGCTGAACCGGCTGAGATTCCATCTGTCTATGGTTGGCTTAACACTGATCCCTGCTGAACCGGCTGAGATTCCAACTGTTTATAGCTGGCTTAACACCGTTTCCTGCAGAACCGGCTGAGATTCCAACTGTCTATAGCTGGCTTAACACTGATCCCTGCTGAACCGGCTGAGATTCCAACTGTTTATAGCTGGCTTAACACCGTTTCCTGCAGAACCGGCTGAGATTCCAACTGTCTATAGCTGGCTTAACACTGATCCCTGCTGAACCGGCTGAGATTCCAACTGTTTATAGCTGGCTTAACACTGATCCCTGCTGAACCGGCTGAGATTCCAACTGTTTATAGCTGGCTTAACACCGTTTCCTGCAGAACCGGCTGAGATTCCAACTGTCTATAGCTGGCTTAACACTGATCCCTGCTGAACCGGCTGAGATTCCAACTGTTTATAGCTGGCTTAACACTGATCCCTGCTGAACCGGCTGAGATTCCAACTGTCTATGGTTGGCTTAACACAGATCCCTGCTGAACCCGCTGAGATTCCAACTGTCTATGGCTGGCTTAACACCGTTTCCTGCTGAACCGGCTGAGATACCAACTGTCTATAGTTGGCTTAACACGGATCCCCGCTGAACCGTCCGAGATTCCAACTGTCTATGGCCAGCTTAAAACCGATCCCTGCTGAACCGGCTGAGATTCCATCTGTCTATGGCTGGCTTAACACCGATCCCTGCTGAACCGGCCGAGATTCCAACTGTCTATGGCTGGCTTAACACCGATCCCTGCTGAACCGGCTGAGATTCCAACTGTCTATGGTTGGTTTAACACCAATCCCTGCTGAACCGGCCGAGATACCAACTGTCTATGGTTGGCTTAACACTGATCCCTGCTGAACCGGCTGAGATTCCAACTGTCTATAGCTGGCTTAACACCGATCCTTGCTGAACCGGCCGAGATTCCAACTGTCTATGGCTGGCTTAACACTGATCCCTGCTGAACCGGCTGAGATTCCAACTGTTTATAGCTGGCTTAACACTGATCCCTCAATCAACGCAATCATTTTGTTCTCCCAGCGGCGGGCAGCTTCCCCCACGCCAACCCCCAACCGTGATTATTGCTAGCGACTACAACAGTTGCTAGCAATAATCGCATGCAAAAGGCAGACGGGCTGATTGTACCCAAGTTCATCAACCAACTTTGTACATCCAGCCTCCCCATACATGGTAGGAATCTTGGCAGATCCCTGCTGAACCGGCTGAGATTCCAACTGTCTATGGTTGGCTTAACACAGATCTCTGCTGAACCGGCTGAGATTCCAACTGTTTATAGCTGGCTTAACACCGTTTCCTGCAGAACCGGCTGAGATTCCAACTGTCTATAGCTGGCTTAACACTGATCCCTGCTGAACCGGCTGAGCTTCCAACTGTTTATAGCTGGCTTAACACCGTTTCCTGCAGAACCGGCTGAGATTCCAACTGTCTATAGCTGGCTTAACACTGATCCCTGCTGAACCGGCTGAGATTCCAACTGTTTATAGCTGGCTTAACACTGATCCCTGCTGAACCGGCTGAGATTCCAACTGTTTATAGCTGGCTTAACACCGTTTCCTGCAGAACCGGCTGAGATTCCAACTGTCTATAGCTGGCTTAACACTGATCCCTGCTGAACCGGCTGAGATTCCAACTGTTTATAGCTGGCTTAACACTGATCCCTGCTGAACCGGCTGAGATTCCAACTGTCTATGGTTGGCTTAACACAGATCCCTGCTGAACCCGCTGAGATTCCAACTGTCTATGGCTGGCTTAACACCGTTTCCTGCTGAACCGGCTGAGATACCAACTGTCTATAGTTGGCTTAACACGGATCCCCGCTGAACCGTCCGAGATTCCAACTGTCTATGGCCAGCTTAAAACCGATCCCTGCTGAACCGGCTGAGATTCCATCTGTCTATGGCTGGCTTAACACCGATCCCTGCTGAACCGGCCGAGATTCCAACTGTCTATGGCTGGTTTAACACTGATCCCTGCTGAACCGGCCAAGATTCCAACTGTCTATGGTTGGCTTAACACCAATCCCTGCTGAACTGGCCGAGATTCCATCTGTCTATGGCTGGCTTAACACTGATCCCTGCTGAACCGGCTGAGATTCCAACTGTCTATGGCTGGCTTAACACCGATCCCTGCTGAACCGGCTGAGATTCCAACTGTCTATGGTTGGTTTAACACCAATCCCTGCTGAACCGGCCGAGATTCCAACTGTCTATGGTTGGCTTAACACTGATCCCTGCTGAACCGGCCGAGATTCCAACTGTCTATGGCTGGCTTAACACTGATCCCTGCTGAACCGGCTGAGATTCTTATTGTCTATGGCTGGCTTAACACCGATCCCTGCTGAACTGGCCGAGATTCCAACTGTCTATGGTTGGCTTAACACCGATCCCTGCTGAACCGGCTGAGATTCCAACTGTCTATGGCCGGCGTAACACAGATCCCTGCTGAACCGGCCAAGATTCCAACTGTCTATGGGTGGCTTAACACCGATCCCTGCTGAACCGGCTGAGATTCCAACTGTCTATGGCTGGCTTAACACCGATCCCTGCTGAACCGACTGAGATTCCAACTGTCTATAGCTGGCTTAACACCGATCCTTGCTGAACCGGCCGAGATTCCAAATGTCTATTGCCGGCGTTACACAGATCCCTGCTGAACCGGCCAAGATTCCAACTGTCTATGGTTGGCTTAACACCGATCCCTGCTGAACCGGCCGAGATTCCAACTGTCTATTGCCGGCGTAACACAGATCCCTGCTGAACCGGCCAAGATTCCAACTGTCTATGGTTGGCTTAACACCGATCCCTGCTGAACCGGCCGAGATTCCAACTGTCTATGGCCGGCGTAACACAGATCCCTGCTGAACCGGCCAAGATTCCAACTGTCTATGGCTGGCTTAACACCGATCCCTGCTGAACCGGCTGAGATTCCAACTGTCTATGGTTGGTTTAACACCAATCCCTGCTGAACCGGCCGAGATACCAACTGTCTATGGTTGGCTTAACACTGATCCCTGCTGAACCGGCTGAGATTCCAACTGTCTATAGCTGGCTTAACACCGATCCCTGCTGAACCGGCCGAGATTCCAACTGTCTATGGCTGGCTTAACACTGATCCCTGCTGAACCGGCTGAGATTCTTATTGTCTATGGCTGGCTTAACACCGATCCCTGCTGAACTGGCCGAGATTCCAACTGTCTATAGCTGGCTTAACACCAATCCCTGCTGAACCGGCCGAGATTCCAACTGTCTATGGCCGGCTTAACACCGATCCCAGCTGAACTAGCTGAAGTTCAAACCGTTTATGGCAGGCTTACCATCCACCCCATCAAGGACTGATGCCACAGAGAGGTTTATAGAATGGAAGAAGCTCAGCGGACCACAGACTGGCAAGTTCCACAAATGCCAACAGAGCCACATGGACAGTCCTGACCAATTAAAGGAGTTGTAAAGGCAGAAGGTTTTTCACTGAAGCCCCCATATTTATATATTTAAACTGTCTATGGTTGGCTTAACACAGATCCCTGCTGAACCCGCTGAGATTCCAACTGTCTATGGCTGGCTTAACACCGTTTCCTGCTGAACCGGCCGAGATACCAACTGTCTATGGTTGGCTTAACACTGATCCCTGCTGAACCGGCTGAGATTCCAACTGTCTATAGCTGGCTTAACACCGATCCTTGCTGAACCGGCCGAGATTCCAACTGTCTATGGCTGGCTTAACACTGATCCCTGCTGAACCGGCTGAGATTCCAACTGTTTATAGCTGGCTTAACACTGATCCCTCAATCAACGCAATCATTTTGTTCTCCCAGCGGCGGGCAGCTTCCCCCACGCCAACCCCCAACCGTGATTATTGCTAGCGACTACAACAGTTGCTAGCAATAATCGCATGCAAAAGGCAGACGGGCTGATTGTACCCAAGTTCATCAACCAACTTTGTACATCCAGCCTCCCCATACATGGTAGGAATCTTGGCAGATCCCTGCTGAACCGGCTGAGATTCCAACTGTCTATGGTTGGCTTAACACAGATCTCTGCTGAACCGGCTGAGATTCCAACTGTTTATAGCTGGCTTAACACCGTTTCCTGCAGAACCGGCTGAGATTCCAACTGTCTATAGCTGGCTTAACACTGATCCCTGCTGAACCGGCTGAGATTCCAACTGTTTATAGCTGGCTTAACACCATTTCCTGCAGAACCGGCTGAGATTCCAACTGTCTATAGCTGGCTTAACACTGATCCCTGCTGAACCGGCTGAGATTCCAACTGTTTATAGCTGGCTTAACACTGATCCCTGCTGAACCGGCTGAGATTCCAACTGTTTATAGCTGGCTTAACACTGATCCCTGCTGAACCGGCTGAGATTCTTATTGTCTATGGCTGGCTTAACACCGATCCCTGCTGAACTGGCCGAGATTCCAACTGTCTATGGTTGGCTTAACACCGATCCCTGCTGAACCGGCTGAGATTCCAACTGTCTATGGCCGGCGTAACACAGATCCCTGCTGAACCGGCCAAGATTCCAACTGTCTATGGGTGGCTTAACACCGATCCCTGCTGAACCGGCTGAGATTCCAACTGTCTATGGCTGGCTTAACACCGATCCCTGCTGAACCGACTGAGATTCCAACTGTCTATAGCTGGCTTAACACCGATCCTTGCTGAACCGGCCGAGATTCCAAATGTCTATTGCCGGCGTTACACAGATCCCTGCTGAACCGGCCAAGATTCCAACTGTCTATGGTTGGCTTAACACCGATCCCTGCTGAACCGGCCGAGATTCCAACTGTCTATTGCCGGCGTAACACAGATCCCTGCTGAACCGGCCAAGATTCCAACTGTCTATGGTTGGCTTAACACCGATCCCTGCTGAACCGGCCGAGATTCCAACTGTCTATGGCCGGCGTAACACAGATCCCTGCTGAACCGGCCAAGATTCCAACTGTCTATGGCTGGCTTAACACCGATCCCTGCTGAACCGGCTGAGATTCCAACTGTCTATGGTTGGTTTAACACCAATCCCTGCTGAACCGGCCGAGATACCAACTGTCTATGGTTGGCTTAACACTGATCCCTGCTGAACCGGCTGAGATTCCAACTGTCTATAGCTGGCTTAACACCGATCCCTGCTGAACCGGCCGAGATTCCAACTGTCTATGGCTGGCTTAACACTGATCCCTGCTGAACCGGCTGAGATTCTTATTGTCTATGGCTGGCTTAACACCGATCCCTGCTGAACTGGCCGAGATTCCAACTGTCTATAGCTGGCTTAACACCAATCCCTGCTGAACCGGCCGAGATTCCAACTGTCTATGGCCGGCTTAACACCGATCCCAGCTGAACTAGCTGAAGTTCAAACCGTTTATGGCAGGCTTACCATCCACCCCATCAAGGACTGATGCCACAGAGAGGTTTATAGAATGGAAGAAGCTCAGCGGACCACAGACTGGCAAGTTCCACAAATGCCAACAGAGCCACATGGACAGTCCTGACCAATTAAAGGAGTTGTAAAGGCAGAAGGTTTTTCACTGAAGCCCCCATATTTATATATTTAAACTGTCTATGGTTGGCTTAACACAGATCCCTGCTGAACCCGCTGAGATTCCAACTGTCTATGGCTGGCTTAACACCGTTTCCTGCTGAACCGGCTGAGATACCAACTGTCTATAGTTGGCTTAACACGGATCCCCGCTGAACCGTCCGAGATTCCAACTGTCTATGGCCAGCTTAAAACCGATCCCTGCTGAACCGGCTGAGATTCCATCTGTCTATGGCTGGCTTAACACCGATCCCTGCTGAACCGGCCGAGATTCCAACTGTCTATGGCTGGCTTAACACCGATCCCTGCTGAACCGGCTGAGATTCCAACTGTCTATGGTTGGTTTAACACCAATCCCTGCTGAACCGGCCGAGATACCAACTGTCTATGGTTGGCTTAACACTGATCCCTGCTGAACCGGCTGAGATTCCAACTGTCTATAGCTGGCTTAACACCGATCCTTGCTGAACCGGCCGAGATTCCAACTGTCTATGGCTGGCTTAACACTGATCCCTGCTGAACCGGCTGAGATTCCAACTGTTTATAGCTGGCTTAACACTGATCCCTCAATCAACGCAATCATTTTGTTCTCCCAGCGGCGGGCAGCTTCCCCCACGCCAACCCCCAACCGTGATTATTGCTAGCGACTACAACAGTTGCTAGCAATAATCGCATGCAAAAGGCAGACGGGCTGATTGTACCCAAGTTCATCAACCAACTTTGTACATCCAGCCTCCCCATACATGGTAGGAATCTTGGCAGATCCCTGCTGAACCGGCTGAGATTCCAACTGTCTATGGTTGGCTTAACACAGATCTCTGCTGAACCGGCTGAGATTCCAACTGTTTATAGCTGGCTTAACACCGTTTCCTGCAGAACCGGCTGAGATTCCAACTGTCTATAGCTGGCTTAACACTGATCCCTGCTGAACCGGCTGAGATTCCAACTGTTTATAGCTGGCTTAACACCGTTTCCTGCAGAACCGGCTGAGATTCCAACTGTCTATAGCTGGCTTAACACTGATCCCTGCTGAACCGGCTGAGATTCCAACTGTTTATAGCTGGCTTAACACTGATCCCTGCTGAACCGGCTGAGATTCCAACTGTTTATAGCTGGCTTAACACCGTTTCCTGCAGAACCGGCTGAGATTCCAACTGTCTATAGCTGGCTTAACACTGATCCCTGCTGAACCGGCTGAGATTCCAACTGTTTATAGCTGGCTTAACACTGATCCCTGCTGAACCGGCTGAGATTCCAACTGTCTATGGTTGGCTTAACACAGATCCCTGCTGAACCCGCTGAGATTCCAACTGTCTATGGCTGGCTTAACACCGTTTCCTGCTGAACCGGCTGAGATACCAACTGTCTATAGTTGGCTTAACACGGATCCCCGCTGAACCGTCCGAGATTCCAACTGTCTATGGCCAGCTTAAAACCGATCCCTGCTGAACCGGCTGAGATTCCATCTGTCTATGGCTGGCTTAACACCGATCCCTGCTGAACCGGCCGAGATTCCAACTGTCTATGGCTGGTTTAACACTGATCCCTGCTGAACCGGCCAAGATTCCAACTGTCTATGGTTGGCTTAACACCAATCCCTGCTGAACTGGCCGAGATTCCATCTGTCTATGGCTGGCTTAACACTGATCCCTGCTGAACCGGCTGAGATTCCAACTGTCTATGGCTGGCTTAACACCGATCCCTGCTGAACCGGCTGAGATTCCAACTGTCTATGGTTGGTTTAACACCAATCCCTGCTGAACCGGCCGAGATTCCAACTGTCTATGGTTGGCTTAACACTGATCCCTGCTGAACCGGCTGAGATTCCAACTGTCTGTAGCTGGCTTAACACCGATCCCTGCTGAACCGGCCGAGATTCCAACTGTCTATGGCTGGCTTAACACTGATCCCTGCTGAACCGGCTGAGATTCTTATTGTCTATGGCTGGCTTAACACCGATCCCTGCTGAACTGGCCGAGATTCCAACTGTCTATGGTTGGCTTAACACCGATCCCTGCTGAACCGGCTGAGATTCCAACTGTCTATGGCCGGCGTAACACAGATCCCTGCTGAACCGGCCAAGATTCCAACTGTCTATGGGTGGCTTAACACCGATCCCTGCTGAACCGGCTGAGATTCCAACTGTCTATGGCTGGCTTAACACCGATCCCTGCTGAACCGACTGAGATTCCAACTGTCTATAGCTGGCTTAACACCGATCCTTGCTGAACCGGCCGAGATTCCAAATGTCTATTGCCGGCGTTACACAGATCCCTGCTGAACCGGCCAAGATTCCAACTGTCTATGGTTGGCTTAACACCGATCCCTGCTGAACCGGCCGAGATTCCAACTGTCTATTGCCGGCGTAACACAGATCCCTGCTGAACCGGCCAAGATTCCAACTGTCTATGGTTGGCTTAACACCGATCCCTGCTGAACCGGCCGAGATTCCAACTGTCTATGGCCGGCGTAACACAGATCCCTGCTGAACCGGCCAAGATTCCAACTGTCTATGGCTGGCTTAACACCGATCCCTGCTGAACCGGCTGAGATTCCAACTGTCTATGGTTGGTTTAACACCAATCCCTGCTGAACCGGCCGAGATACCAACTGTCTATGGTTGGCTTAACACTGATCCCTGCTGAACCGGCTGAGATTCCAACTGTCTATAGCTGGCTTAACACCGATCCCTGCTGAACCGGCCGAGATTCCAACTGTCTATGGCTGGCTTAACACTGATCCCTGCTGAACCGGCTGAGATTCTTATTGTCTATGGCTGGCTTAACACCGATCCCTGCTGAACTGGCCGAGATTCCAACTGTCTATAGCTGGCTTAACACCAATCCCTGCTGAACCGGCCGAGATTCCAACTGTCTATGGCCGGCTTAACACCGATCCCAGCTGAACTAGCTGAAGTTCAAACCGTTTATGGCAGGCTTACCATCCACCCCATCAAGGACTGATGCCACAGAGAGGTTTATAGAATGGAAGAAGCTCAGCGGACCACAGACTGGCAAGTTCCACAAATGCCAACAGAGCCACATGGACAGTCCTGACCAATTAAAGGAGTTGTAAAGGCAGAAGGTTTTTCACTGAAGCCCCCATATTTATATATTTATATATTTTATATATATATATATATATATATATTATATATATATATATTTATATATATATATTATATATATATATATATATTTATATATATAGACACACACACACACTGTATAAATAAATACATATATTTTTTATGCATTTTTTACTCTTCAACCCAAAGTTTCTGGATCATGAACCATCATGCCCTACTAGAAGGTCAAGCGTGTGGCCACCCCTCATAATTGAGTTCAGGTGCCATTCCTTTTAGAAAATGTACAACATATCAGGACAAATATGCGCTTTTTAACATTGAAAAATCGGTCCATTAGCGAAAGGAGTAAAAAAAAAAAAAATAGCCCAGCAACTAAAAGGTTAAAAATTGAGCATGCAGTGACAGCTGCCATAATTCTAGCCCGACAGGTTCCTCTTTAAATGTAGAGCGGGCTCCGTGTTGTGATGTCGGTGGAGAGAATTGTGAGAGTTTGGGACATCTCGATGTCTTCTGTGAGGGTGGATCAGGGTGGGGGAACCCGTCCGATGTGCATTTCTTGGTTTATCTGCAGAGCAGAGATCTTCATAGTTTTCACAGGAGGGTACGGTGTGTTTATTATCACATGCGTGATAGACGTCAGAAGTTAGGGCCGTTGTGCAATACTCAGGACTAGGACACACACACCTGTCTCCTGAGACTTCAGCTCATCCATACGAGTCCTTTATATACCACCATGTGTTCCAGCTCTGATCCCAACCAGGAAAATAAGTTGGCACGCTGACCCTTCCACATTAGAGGACCAGATGGCAATCCAGCAGTGCCGGGACAAGGTCATCCAGTGCCCAGGGCAAAGATGCCAAACTGCGTCCCCCTTTCCCTTAGGGTTAGGCTCAGGGTGCCCCCTACCCCTGCAATATACCATTGCGCCAGGGGCAGCCGCCCCTCCTGCCCACCCCTTGCCCCGGCCCTGCAATCCAGTATAGTGTTGTTGTTATCATTATTCTTGTTGCTTTTATAATGATTTCATTATTATACACTGTGTGTGTCCCGGTCTCTGGTAATGATCGGGAGCAGGCGGGCCTGGCTCCCAATCATGTGAAGGCTGTGACGGCCAATCACATTGATCAGGCAGACCCTCCCACACGTTCCCGGGTGTAATAGCCCAGTTAAAGGAACATCAGGGCCGGGCAGGGAGAGGTAAAAAGATGCAATGTATGTCCCTTGGTTGGTACATTACATAGTTATACCCTGATTTGACCCTCTGGTTTGTTATGTTCTATGCAAAAATATTAGATGTGTTATTGGTTACACATTGTGGATGTAATAACCTGGACATGCCTTTTGTGGTTTGAATAAAATAACAAAAAAAATAAAAAAAGGATGCAATGTAGTTAGAAGCTCCTGACATGCTCAGAGAGCTACAATGTATCTACATTGCATCTGTGGTCAGTAGGAGGAGGAACCATCTTTGGTGTCAGTGGAGGGAATAGTCCCCCCGTCAATGGTGTCAGTGGAAAAAATAGTGCCCCACTATTGGTGTTAGTGGAAGGAAATGTGCCCCATCGTTGGCATCAGTGGTCAGTAGGAGGACAAATAGTGCCCCATCGTTGGCGTCAGTGGGAGCAAAAGTGCCCCATCGTTGGCGTCAGTGGGAGCAAAAGTGCCCCATCGTTGGCGTCAGTGGGAGCAAAAGTGCCCCATCGTTGGCGTCAGTGGGAGCAAAAGTGCCCCATCGTTGGCGTCAGTGGGAGCAAAAGTGCCCCATCGTTGGCGTCAGTGGGAGCAAAAGTGCCCCATCGTTGGCGTCAGTGGGAGCAAAAGTGCCCCATCGTTGGCGTCAGTGGGAGCAAAAGTGCCCCATCGTTGGCGTCAGTGGGAGCAAAAGTGCCCCATCGTTGGCGTCAGTGGGAGCAAAAGTGCCCCATCGTTGGCGTCAGTAGGACAGATAAAAGGCAAGCAAATGTCCACATCTGGCCTGTGGGCCACAGTTTGAAGACCACTGTTTTAAACTTAAACTTTTAAAAAATATAAATATAAAATGGACCGACAGGCATGAATACGTTCTTAATTTCTGTGTCAGTATTTAAAAAAAAAAAAAAGCTCAGATCAGACAAACCTGTCGACCACCATATTGAAAAGCAATGCAGCAATGGCAGATACCACAGTGAATACGGTATGTAATATTACGTTTTATCTTTTTATACAGATATCAATTTACACAGACACTTTCACCTGGAAGTCTTGAACCCTCATCAACAGATGATTGGACATTTTTTGTCCTAGAAATATTTGTATGTTCTTCATATGTCATTTAGGAAACACCTAAACATCGCATTTCCTTATTCATTTCACCTATAAAGTCATTCTACATTGTGCAATACTTACGGGATGTTGTTTTCATATATTTCATTTCCATTTCCTTATTCATTTTACATGATGCAATATATTCATGTTGTTTTTATTTAGTGCTTACGTAGTTAATGTACATGATCTTTATGTTTGCTGTTCAGCAATAACCACCTCTGGCCATTATCTATCAGTCCCTCCCTCATACCAGGTGAAGGTGTAATCCTGGACTATGATCTCCAATTTCATCCCCCAATACAATCACTGTCCAAATTTTACCACCTTCACCTCCATAACATTTCCAAATGTGCCACTTCTTTACCAAGGACACCTTCAAGATACTAAATCCCTCCCTTGTTATCTCTCGCCTTGACTATTCCATTTCCCTCCTCATTGGCCGACCTCTACACAGACTATCCTCTCTTCAGTCCATACTTCTGCCCGATTCATCCACTTTAGCAACCCCTCAGTGTCCTCCACCTCTCTCTGCCAATCCCTACACTGGCCAATCAGTGTCCTCCACCCCTCTCAGCCAATCCCTACACTGGTCTCCGCTCAGTGTCCTCCACCCCTCTCTACCAATCCCTCTATTGGCTTCCTCTCAGTGTCCTCCACCTCTCTCTACTGGCCTCCTCTCAGTGTCCTCCATTCCTCTCTGCCAATCCCTCTATTGGCCTCAGCTCAGTGTCCTCCACCTCTCTCTACCAATCCCTCTACTGGCCTCCTCTCAGTGTCCTCCACCCCTCTCTGCCAATCCCTCTATTGGCCTCAGCTCAGTGTCCTCCACCCCTCTCTACCAATCCCTCTATTGGCCTCAGCTCAGTGTCCTCCAGCCCTCTCTACCAATCCCTCTACTGGCCTCAGCTCAGTGTCCTCGAGCCCTCTCTGCCAAACCCTCAACTAGCCCCTGCTCAGTGTTCTTCACCGTTCTCTGCCAATTCCACCTGGCCCCTGCTCAGTGTCTTCCACTCCTCCCTGCTAACCCCTCCACTGTCCTCCACCCCTCTCCAACAATCCCTCCACTGGCCCTCCGCTCAGTGCCCTCCACCACTCTCTGCCTTTCCCTCTACTGGCTACCATTCAGTGTCCTCCATCCCTCTCTGCCAATGTCTACACTGGTCTCCGCTCAGTGTCCTCCACCTCTCTACCAATCCCTCTACTGGCCTCCTCTCAGTGTCCTCCATTCCTCTCTGCCAATACCTCCACTTGCCTCAGCTCAGTGTCCTCCAGCCCTCTCTGCCAATCCCTCAACTACCCTCTGCTCAGTGTTCTTCACCGTTCTCTGACAATTCCACCACTGGCCCCTGCTTAGTGTCCTCCATTTCTCCCTGCTAACCCCTCCACTGTCCTCCACCCCTCTACAACAATCCCTCCACTGGCACTCCACTCAGTGTCCTCCACCTCTCTCTGCCAATCCCTACACTGGCCAATCAGTGTCCTCCCCTCTCTCAGCCAATCCTTCCACTGGCCCCTGCTCAGTGTTCTCCACCCCTCTTTGCCAATTCCTCCACTGGGCTCCACTTAGTGTCCTCCACCCCTCATCCCTTACCAATCCTTCAACTGGCCCCTGCTCCGTGTTCTCCACTCCTCTCTACCAATCTCTCCACTGACGTCAGCTCAGTTTTCTCCACCCCTCTTTGCCAATCCCTCCAATGGGCTCCACTTAGTGCCCTCCACCCCTCACCCCCTTACCAATCCTTCAACTGGCCCCTGCTCAGTGTTCTCCACCCGTCTTTGCCAATCCCTCCACTGGGCTCCACCCCTCACCCCCTTACCAATCCTTCAACTGGCCCCTGCTCAGTGTCCTCCCATCCCTCTCTGCCCATCCCTCCATTGGCCTCCACCCCTCTCTGCCAATCCGCTGACCATAGACTTTGCATCCAACAGTCCCTAATGTGCTTTATGAACGTCCCCGCCCTTTCCATTATCGGGTACATAGCTACTACGATGTACACCCCTAACCGAGTTCAATAGAAAACAGGAAGTGAGAGGAATTCCCTGAAAAGTTAGGGAATTCCCGTTTTTGTCACCAGAATTAGTTCCCCCATTAGAAGATTTTTTTCTCTTTTTGGCCTATTTTGGTGACAACCCAAAGTTTGTGATTGTTATTCACGCTCGGTAAGCAGGACAAACAGAGAGGAAGAATCTCCCTAAGGCCCCTTTCACACTTGTGCGACTTCAAAGTCGCGCGATTTCAAGGAATGCCTGTGTAAGTGGCATCAAAATCGGACCAAAGTAAAAACTCGACAAGAGCTTCTAATTCCTCTCCACTTCATCCAAAACGTAAAAAATAAAAAAGTTATACTTTAACCACTTGCCGACCGCCCCCTGTATATATACGTCGGCAGAATGGCACGTACAGGCAGAATCACGTACCTGTACGTGACATTCTTCCGGCGGTTGGGGGGTCCGATCGGACCCCCCTCCGCCGGCGGGGACGGTCGGGATCGCTTCAGGAGCGATCCGGGACGAGGGGACGGCCAGTGGTTTCTGGCCACCCCCTCGCGATCGCTCCTGGCCAATGAGAAGCTTCCCCTTCCTGTCTATTGTATAGACAGGAAGGCGGAAGTGATGTCACGCTCGGTGCGCCGGTCTATGTGACCGGAGACGCCGAGCGGCGAACATGTTAAGGTCAGTGCACAACACTACACTGACACCAGTACAGTTAGGCACACAAAACACCCCCCTGTCACCCCCTGATCACCCCCCAGATCACCCCCTCCCCCCCCAGTCACAGTGTCACTAATTGCAGTGATCATTTTTTTACTGATCACTGCATTTAGTGTCAGTGTGACTGTAATAACTGTCAGGGCAGTTAGTTTTAGGTCCTAGGTAGCCCCCTACCCCCCCCTAATAAAGGTTTAACCCCTTGATTGCCCCTAGTTAACCCCTTCACCCCCTTTTGCCAGTGTCACTAAGCGATCGTTTTTCTGATCGCTGCATTGTGTCGCTAGGTAACCATTTTTTTTTTTTATTTTAACCGCCATGTTTTATATAGGTTCATAAATAGTTTTATAGGTCAGGTACCCCCATATTACAACCTAAATAAAGGTTTTAACCCCCTGATTGCCCCTAGAGTTAACCCTTTCACCAGTAATCACCGTATAACTGTCACTGGTGACGCTGGTTAGCCAGTTAGTTATTTCGTTATTTAGGTTCCCCGTCAGGTTTTTATATAGCGTCAGGTACCCCCATATATTACCTAATAAAGGTTTTAACCCCCTGATTGCCCCTAGTTAACCCTTTCACCCCCTTTTGCCAGTGTCACTAAGCGATCGTTTTTCTGATCGCTGCATTAGTGTCGCTAGGTAACCATTTTTTTTTTTTAGGTAACCGCCATGTTTATATAGGTTCATAAATAGGTTTATAGGTCAGGTACCCCCATATTACAACCTAAATAAAGGTTTTAACCCCCTGATTGCCCCTAGAGTTAACCCTTTCACAGTGATCACTGTATAACTGTCACTGGTGACGCTGGTTAGCCAGTTAGTTATTTCGTTATTTAGGTTCCCCGTCAGGTTTTTATATAGCGTCAGGTACCCCCATATATTACCTAATAAAAGGTTTAACCCCCTGATTGCCCCTAGTTAACCCTTTCACCCCCTTTTGCCAGTGTCACTAAGCGATCGTTTTTCTGATCGCTGCATTAGTGTCGCTAGGTAACCAGTTTTTTTTTTGTATTACTGTTACGGGTGACGCTGGTTAGTTAGCTTGTTTTTTATACTGTCAGGGCACCCGCCATTTATTACCCAATAACGGTTTAACCCCCTGATCGCCCGGCGGGTGATATCAATTAGGTTTTAGGGTCAAATAAGGTCTGCGTCGCCCCAGGTTAGTGCCAGTACCGCAAACACCCACGCACAAAGCATACACCTCCCTTAGTGGCACAGTATCTGAACAGATCAATATCTGATCTGATCAGATCTATACTAGCGTCCCAGCAGTTTAGGGTTCCAAAAAAAACCGCATTGTTAGCGGGATCAGCCCAGATACCTGCTAGCACCTGCGTTTTCCCCCTCCGCCCAGCCCAGCCCACCCAAGTGCAGTATCGATCGATCACTGTCACTTACAAAACACTAAGCACACATAACTGCAGCGTTCGCAGAGTCAGGCCTGATCCCTGCGATCGCTAACAGTTTTTTTGTGGTAGCGTTTTGATTCAGTCGCTTCAGTCAGGAGCTTTTTTACCTGTGAATCTCAAAAAAAAAAAAAAAAAAAATAGTTGTCGTTTTATTGTTCTCTCTCTCACTCTATTCTCTCTCTATTGTTGCTCTTTTTTTACTCCATTCTATTCTGCAATGTTTTTTATTATGTTTTATCATGCTTGCTTTTCAGGTATGTAATTTTGTTTACTGTGTTTTAGTGTTAAGCATTTTTTTGTTTTCAGGTGCGCCATTCAGTTGCAACGCGGATTTATTTATCTTGACAGCAACAGCGTTTGCTCCCACGATACATAAAGCCGCGACTCCAACGCTGTAGGAGGTGATTTCACCACCACAGTTAAAAAAAAGAGCATATGTGCCGAAGCATGGGGGCAGCAGGGGGGGGGGGAGGAGCGATTGGCTCCTAATGCCACGTACATACGGTCGAAATTCCGACCGTGTGTACACGGCATAACTTTTGCGGGAGGATGCCCCCATGCATCGGCATATATAAATGGTGCATGTATGCCCATCATTAGAAGTGGGTGGATGAAGGGAGGTATTCTAATGGTGGGCATACCCACCAATCAATCTCTTTTTTTCGTTCAGCCAAGAGGCTGCATGAGAAAAAAAAAAAAAAAAAAGATTACAATATATGTCCAGTATGTTGCTGGACTTTGAATGGTTATACCAGAATGATGCCTGCAGGTTTAGGTATCATCTTGGTATCATTCTTTTCAGCCAGTGATCGGCTTTCATGTAAAAGCAATTCTAGCGGGTAATTAGCCTCTAGACTGCTTTTACAAGCAGTGGGAGGGAATGTCCCCCCTCCCGGATATAAACCGCGCCATTGGGAAATTGGGAAAGCATTTTATCACACCAATCTTGGTGTGGTCAGATGCTTTGAGGGCAGAGGAAAGATCTAGGGTCTAATAGACCCCAATTTTTTCAAAAAAAGAGTACCTGTCACTGCCTATTGCTATCATAGGGGATATTTACATTCCCTGAGATAACAATAAAAATCATAACAAAGAAAAAAAATGGAAGGAACAGTTTAAAAATAAAATAAAAAAGCTAAATAAATAAAAAAAAAAACAAAACAAAAAAAAAAAGCACCCCTGCCCCCCTTCTCTTGCGCAAAGGCGTACACAAGCGTTGGTCTGGCGTCATATGTAAACAGCAATTGCACCATGCATGTGAGGTATCACCGCGAAGGTCAGATCGAGGGCAGTAATTTTAGCAGTAGACCTCCTCCGTGAATCTAATGTGGTATCATGTAAAGGCTTTTAAAGGCTTTTAAAAATGTATGTAGTTTGTCGCCACTGCGTGTTTGTGCGCAATTTTAAAGCATGTCGTGTTTGGTATCCATGTACTCGGCCTAAGATCATATTTTTTATTTCATCAAAAATTTGAGCAATATAGTGTGTTTTAGTGCATTAAAATAAAAAAAAGTGTATTTTTTCCACAAAAAATGCGTTTGAAAAATCGCTGCGCAAATACTGTGTGGAAAAAAAAAAATGCAACACCCACCATTTTAATCTGTAGGGCCTTTGCTTTAACATTATATATAGTGTTTGGGGGTTCAACGTAATTTTCTTGCAAAAAAAAAAAATATGTTTTCATGTAAACAAAAAAGTGTCAGAAAGGGCTTTGTCTACAAGTGGTTAGAAGAGTGGGTGACGTGTGACATAGGCTTCTAAATGTTGTGCATAAAATGCCAGGACAGTTCAAACCCCCCCCCAAATGACCCCATTTTGGAAAGTAGACACCCCAAGCTATTTGATGAGAGCAATGTTGAGCCCATTAAATATTTTTTTTTTTTTTCCCAAGAGATTGAATAATGAAAAAAAAAAAATATATATATTTTTTTTTACAAAAAGTTGTCACTAAATGATATATTGCTCAAACATGTCATGGGCATATGTAGAAATACACCCCAAAATACATTCTGTTGCTTCTCCTGAGTACGGGGATACCACATGTGTGGGACTTTTTGGGAGCCTAGCTGCGTACGGAACCCCAAAAACCAATCACCGCCTTCAGGCTTTCTAAGGGTGTAATTTTTTTATTTCACTTCTCACTGCCAATCACAGTTTCGGAGGCCATGGAATGCCCAGATGGCATAAAACCCCCCAAAATGACCCCATTTTGGAAAGTAGACACCCCAAGCTATTTGCTGAGAGGTATTGTGAGTATTTTGCAGATGTCGCTTTTTGTCACAAAGTTTTGAAAATTGAAAAAAGAAAAAAAAAATTTTTTTTTTCTTTACTTTCTTCATTTTCAAAAACAAATGAGAGCTGTAAAATACTCACCATGCCTCTCAACAAATAGCTTGGGGTGTCTACTTTCCAAAATGGGGTCATTTGGGGGGGGGTTTTGTGCTATTTTGGCATTTTATGGCCTTCGAAACTGTGATAGGTAGTGAGGAGTGAAATCAAAAATTTGCACCCTTAGAAATCCTGAAGGCGGTGCTTGAGTTTCGGGGCCCCGTACGCGGCTAGGCTCCCAAAAAGTCCCACACATGTGGTATCCCCATACTCAGGAGAAGCAGCAAAATGTATTTTGGGGTGCAATTCCACATATAACCATGGCATGTGTGAGCAATATATCATTTAGTGACAACTTTTTGAAAAAAAAAAAAAAAAAATCTTTTTTATTTTTGTCTTTATTCAATCACTTGGGACTAAAAAAAAAAATATTCAATGGGCTCAACATGCCTCTCAGCAAATAGCTTGGGGTGTCTACTTTCCAAAATGGGGTCATTTGGGGGGGTTTTGTACTTCTCTGCCATTTTAGCACCTCAAGAAATGAAATAGGCAGTCATAAATTAAAAGCGGTGTAAATTCCAGAAAATGTACTCTAGTTTGTAGACGCTATAACTTTTGCGCAAACCAATAAATATACGCTTATTGGCATTTTTTTTACTAAAGACATGTGGCTGAATACATTTTGGCCCAAATGTTTGACTAAAATTGAGTTTATTAGATTTTTTTTATAACAAAAAGTAGAAAATCTCTTTTTTTTTCAAAATTTTCGCTCTTTTTCCGTTTATATCGCAAAAAATAAAAAATCACAGAGGCAATCAAATACCATCAAAAGAAAGCTCTATTTGTGGGAAGAAAAGGACGCAAATTTCGTTTGGTTACAAAATTGCATGACCGCGCAATTACCAGTTAAAGTAGTGCAGTGCGAAATTGAAAAAAGACCTCTGGTCCTTAAGCTGACAATTGGTCCGGGGCTGAAGTGGTTAAAGGAGTGCCCTGGGCCTCTGTCGATGACATCACTGGTTATAAATAAAAGAAAAAAAAACAGGTGAAGATTTACCTGACCCGACTTCTTCCTTTTCTCCCGCTTCCCAAAGATGCAGGCCAGATCGGTGTCACTGCGACAAGACAGGTCCTTTCCTGCATGACAAACGCAAACAAGAAGAGTATTTGAAGTATTGGAAGACGCTCTGCTTTGTTTTATTATTAAATAAACCTTCTAAATACAACCAGATTAAATGGCCGTCCAAACCAAACACCCGGAGCTGAGGAAACCAAGCAGCTCCACCTTCAGTACACAGCGTGCAACCGTCAGAGAACGCAACTCTACACGGCCGAACATACTGCGGCTTCTGATCTAGACTACTCATCGCCCTTCGCTGTCGGTACACGTCAAACCAAAATCAGAGTGGGCACCCAGATCACTCCGGGCCAGATATAGTTTGAGCCATTGACTGAACACCCAACAGCTACATGACCATGATGGGGGGGGGTGGGGCATTTATCTGCTGTACAAGTCTACCTACAAGAGTTGCCTCTCTCGCCCCCCAACCTACTACTTGTAAGCCTTTTCAACTGACCCTTACCCCTTCCCTTTCTTTTCTTCTCTGCGTCTTTACCTCATGTTTAAACCTTCACTCCCCCCTTCCTTTCTTTATCCCTCACTACTCAAACAGAATATTATCCCTTTTACAGTGCGGATGCGCCCACACTGCAAGGGTTAATAGCTCATTTTATCAAGGAGGAGTGTACAAACAGATTTACTTACTCGATGCTCCACTGCTCTGGTGGTAGACTGTCCCTCGGGGTCATAAAGGTCAACGCAGGGCTATGGTCCCTACTTTGGATTTCATGACATTGTGATCCTAGACTGCTGCAGAATGGGGCAGAAGAGGCTGTTGGGACTTGTCCAGCTGCGGGGAGGAGTGGAGGCATGGGTAAGTAAATCTTTTTTTTTTTTTTTTTTGTTCCCCATGAACAGTGGGGCTCCAAACTACGAATGCGGTCTTTGCTTGCCTTTTTCAGGCCCCTAGGGCACTATTTCTCCCACTGACGCCAACAATGAGGCACTGATCCTTCCACTGGCAACAATGGAGCACTATTCCTTCCACTAACACCAATAACGGAGCACTATTCCTTCCACTAACACCAACAATGGAGCACTATTCCTTCCACTAACACCAACAATGGAGCACTATTCCTCCCACTAACACCAACAATGGAGCACTATTCCTCCCA
Source organism: Lithobates sylvaticus (assembly GCA_028564925.1). Lineage (NCBI taxonomy): Eukaryota > Metazoa > Chordata > Amphibia > Anura > Ranidae > Lithobates > Lithobates sylvaticus. Next base: position 543,047,866 of record CM053028.1, on the reverse strand, counting down.
CTAACACCAACAATGGAGCACTATTCCTTCCACTAACACCAACAATGGAGCACTATTCCTTCCACTAACACCAACAATGGAGCACTATTCCTCCCACTAACACCAACAATGGAGCACTATTCCTTCCACTAACACCAACAATGGAGCACTATTCCTCCCACTAACACCAACAATGGAGCACTATTCCTTCCACTAACACCAACAATGGAGCACTATTCCTCCCACTAACACCAACAATGGAGCACTATTCCTTCCACTAACACCAACAATGGAGCACTATTCCTCCCACTAACACCAATAACGGAGCGCTATTCCTTCCACTAACACCAACAATGGAGCGCTATTCCTCCCACTAACACCAACAATGGAGCACTATTCCTTCCACTAACACCAACAATGGAGCACTATTCCTCCCACTAACACCAACAATGGAGCACTATTCCTCCCACTAACACCAATAACGGAGCACTATTCCTTCCACTAACACCAACAATGGAGCACTATTCCTTCCACTAACACCAACAATGGAGCACTATTCCTCCCACTAACACCAACAATGAGGCATTGATCCTCCCACTGACACCAACAATGGCGCACTATTCTTCCCACTGACACAACAATGGTGCACTATTCCTCCCACTAACACCAATGATGAGGCACTGATCCTTCCACTGACATCAATGGGGCACTATTCCTCCCACTGATATCAATAGGGCACTATTCTTTCCACGGATACCAATGATGGGGCACTATTCCTCCCACTGACAGCATAAGCATCAATGGGGCATAATTCCTTTAACTGACACTATTCCTCCCACTGACACAAATGATGGGGCATTACTCCATCCACTGATACCAATTATGTGGCACTATTCCGTTCACTGATATTAACAAGAGAGAACTATTCTTTCCACGGATACCAATGATGGGGCACTATTCCTCCCACTGATGGCATCGATGGGACACATTTCCTTTAACTGACAACAATGGGGGCACTATTCCTCCAACTGATATCAACAGGGCACTATTCACTCTACGGATATCAATGATGGGACACTATTCCACCCACTGACACAAATGATGGGACACTATTCCTCTTACTGATACCAAAGATGTGGGACTATTCCTTACACTGATACCAATCATGTGGCACTATTCCTTCAACTGACACCAATGATGGGACACTATTCCTTCCACTGACACCAAGGATGGGGCACTATTCCTTCCACTGACACCAATGATGGGGCACTATTCCTCTTACTGATACCAATGATGTGGGACTATTCCTTCCACGATAACAATCATGTGGCACTATTCCTTCAACTGACACCAATGATGGGACACTATTCCTTTCACTGACACCAAGGATGGGGCAATATTTTTTCCACCAACGCCAATGATGGGGCACTATTCCTTCCACTGACACCAACAATAACGAACTATTCCTCCTACTACTGACCACAAATGCTATGAATTTTTTTTTTCTCCCACTGACCACCAAGCCTGAAGCATTGTCTACTCCCACTGGCCACAGTCTTGCCTCTGAAGGACAGTAAACTGGTCCTTTATTTAGAAAGTTTGGATACCCCTGCCCTAGCCCAAAATGAGCAAATAACCCTTCCAGCACAGGCACAGCCCCACTGCATAGGGTTACTTTATAAAATTTCCCAAAGTTGGACTTTAAATAATTCTGAAACCCTTCTGCTACACACTTTTGACCTGCAAGGCTGCCCTCTCGCCAAATCCCACCAATCCTTCACAGGTACCTCTAGGATTTCCTTCTCCCCCACCCACACGGTTGGTAATTCCGATGGAAAAAGTCTGATCGGATTATGTTGTCGGAAAATCCGATTGTGTGTGGGATCTAGCGGGCTTTTTCCGTCGGAATTTCCAACGGAAAAAATTTGAGAGCAGGATCTAAAATTTTCCAACAAAATTCGATCGGACTTTTTCTGATCGTTTGTAGAGAATTCCGACGGACAAAGTGCCACGCATGCTCAGATCAAATTACGAGACCAAAGCTATTGGCTACTAGCCTCTACGTAGTTCCGTCGTACGCAACTAACGTCACCATGTTCCGAACGATGGGATTTTCCGACAACTTTGTCTGAGCGTGTGTATGCAACACCAGTTTCGGACAAAATCAGTCAGAAAAAAAAAAATCGGATGGATTTTGTGGTCGGAATGTCCGACCGTGTGTACGGGCATTATACATCAAGCACTATGACCTGGTCTAATGCGGCGTACACACGGTCGGAATTTTCGATGGAAACAGTCCGATGGGAGCTTTTCAACGGATTTTCCGTCCGTGTCTATGCCCATCGGTCTTTTTCTGTCGGAATTTCCGACGGACTTTGGATTGAGAACCTGTTCTCAATTTTTCCGACGGAAAACCTTTCTATCGGATTTTCCGATCGTGTGTATGCAATTCCGACACCTAAAATTCCGATGCATGCTCGGAAACAATTCGACGCATGCTCAGAAGCATTAAACTTCCCTTCTATAGTGCCGAACGTGTTTTATGCCGCTGTGTTACTGACCGTCGGAATTTGGTGTGACCGTGTGTAGGCAAGACAGTTTGACCGAAATTCCGTCGGAATTCCAACGGGAAAACCGCCAGAGCTTTTTCCGAGGAGAATTCCGACCGTGTGTACGCGGCATTAGAGTTATCATGGATACCTTCACCCGCTCCAGAACCCAGTAACAGCCCTAAAAAACACTTGTAGGGCATTTTTCCCTGCACAGCAACAGAAGTTTTCCCCATGCTAGAGAGAGTGATGTCAGCTTGGAAATGGTGTTTAGAGACGGCAATATTATATATGTAATGATACAACCAATACGACTGTTCCATCCAATCGGTCATGTACTCCTCTTTCCCATGTTCAATACTGTATCTTGGAAAAATCCAAAGCAAAACCATTATGGAAAGTAAAACAGAGTGGGGCTCCTGTTTAACCAAAGTTTTGGAAACGGAAGACTTCCGTTTTGTGCTAACTGAAGGCACTCAGTAAAATCCAACGCTTGTAAAGCTTTATTGTTCTGGACCAGCCTGAAATCTCCTTCCTCTGGAGGCACTCGGTAAAATCCAACGCTTGTAAAGCTTTATTGTTCTGGACCGGCCTGAAATCTCCTTCCTCTGGAGGCACTCGGTAAAATCCAACGCTTGTAAAGCTTTATTGTTCTGGACCGGCCTGAAATCTCCTTCCTCTGGAGGCACTCGGTAAAATCCAACGCTTGTAAAGCTTTATTGTTCTGGACCGGCCTGAAATCTCCTTCCTCTGGAGGCACTCGGTAAAATCCAACGCTTGTAAAGCTTTATTGTTCTGGACCGGCCTGAAATCTCCTTCCTCTGGAGGCACTCGGTAAAATCCAACGCTTGTAAAGCTTTATTGTTCTGGACCAGCCTGAAATCTCCTTCCTCTGGAGGCACTCGGTAAAATCCAACGCTTGTAAAGCTCTATTCTGGACCGGCCTGAAATCTCCTTCCTTGACACATTTCACCCACAACTGGGCTTACAGGCTATTAAGTCCAGCTGTGGCTGTGAAATGCGTCAGTGAGGTTCCTTTGTGTTACTTGTCAAGAATAACAAAGCATTACACAAGTGGATTTCAGGTGTGCGGTAGATCTCGTGATCTCGATTCAACCCCCTCGCGATCTCTATGCAGAATTTCCCGATTTATGTAACAAGTGTAGAGAGTTCTCGCTGTCAAAAGGAAAAAAAAAAAAAAAATGTACATCCTGCCAAGTTTTTCACAACATTGTCCCTGCTGGTAGATAACTATAAACATTGTAACTTTTCGTTCTAAGGGATGAACTTCGGTCTGTAAGTAGACAAGGGAAGTTTAACCACTGGCACACGACGATGTACGTCAGCAAAATGGCACGGACAGGCAAAAGGGCGTACAGGTACGTCCCTTTAAGATTGCCGCTGTGCCATCGCGCGCGCGCGCCGGTTGGGACCACCGTGAGTCCGTTCGCGGGTCCCACGGACTCAATCCGGGCGATCGTCTCACGGGGAGATGTTGACGTAAACAGCATCTCTCCCCGTTCTGCCTAGCAACTAGTGACACTGATCTCTGCTCCCTGTGATTGGAGCAGAGATCAGTGTTCACTAAAACACAGCCACCCCCCCCCCCCCCCACAGTTAGTAACACGCCCCTAGGAACACTTAACCCCTACACTGCCAGTGTCATTTACACAGGAATCAGTGCATTTAAATAGCACTGATTGCAGTAAAAATGACAATGGTTCCAAAAATGTGTCAAAAATGTCCGATGTGTCCGCCATAATGTCGCAGTCACAACAAAAATCGGTGATCGCCGCCATTACTAGTAAAAAAATAAATATATTAATAAAAATGCTATAAAACTATCCCCTATTTTGTAAACGTTATAACTTTTGCGCAAACCAATTAATAATCGCAATTTTTTTTTTACCAAAAAATATGTAGAAGAATACGTATCGGCCTAAACTGAGGAAAAAAAATGTTTTTTTATATATTTTTTTGGGGATATTTATTATAGCAAAAAGTAAAAAATAATGCGTTTTTTTTTCAAAATTTTTGCTCTTTTTTTGTTTATAGCGCAAAAAAATAAAAACTGCAGGGGCGATCAAGTACCACCAAAAGAAAGCTCTGTTTGTGAGAAAAAAAAAGGACGTCAATTTTGTTTGGGAGCCACGTCGCACAACCACGCAATTTTCAGTTAAAGCGACGCAGTGCCGAATCGCAAAAAGTGGTCTGGTCTTAAGCCAGCAAAATGGTCCGGTCTGAAAGCGGTTAAAGACTAAACCTTTTTCTGACACTTGTTTCTTACAAAGAAAAAGCACAGTAGAAAATTACTTGGAACCCCCAAACATTATATATAAATATTTTTGGCAGAGACGCTAGAGAATAAAATAGCGGTTGTTGCAATATTTTATGTCACACTGTATTTTCTCAGAGGTCTTTAAAACGCAATTTTTGGGGAAAAAAATACACTTCAATAAATAAAAATAATAAAATAAACAGTAAAGTTAACCCAATGTTTTTGTATAATGTTAAAGATGATGTTACACCACGAGAATCGTGATCTTTAACCACTTCCCGACCGCCCACTGCATATATACGTCAGCAGAATGGCACGGGCAGGCAAAATCACGTACCTGTACGTGACCCGATCGCCGCTGGTGTCCCGCGATCGGGTTACGGAGCTGAAGAATGGGGAGAGGTTTGTGTAAACAAACCTCTCCCCGCGCTTCCTACACTGACTGTCAGTGATCGGCGGTTCCCTGTCATCGGGAACGCCGATCAATGACGTCACACGTACAGCCACGCCCCCCTACAGTAAAATAAACACAACACGTCACACTGACTCCTCCCCGCCCCCTAGTGGTTAACCCCTTCACTACAACTGTCATTTACATAGGAATCAGTGCTATTTAAATATCACTGATTTCTATATAAATGACAAATGTCCCAAAAATGTGTCAAAAATGTCCGATGTGTCCGCCATAATGTCGCAGTCACAATAAAAATCGCTGATCGCCGCCATTACTAGTAAAAAAAAAAATATTAATAAAAATGCTATAAAACTATCCCCTATTTTGTAAACGCTATAACTTTTGCGCAAACCAATTAATAATCGCTAATTGCGATTTTTTTTACCAAAAATATGTAGAAGAATACGTATCGGCCGAAACTGAGGAAAAAAAAATGTTTTTTTATATATTTTTTGGGGATATTTATTATAGCAAAAAGTAAAAAATATTGCATTTTTTTCAAAATTGTCCCTCTATTTTTGTTTATAGCGCAAAAAATAAAAACCGCAGGGGCGATCAAATACCACCAAAGAAAGCTCTATTTGTGGGAAAAAAAGGACGCCAATTTTGTTTGGGAGCCACGTCGCACGACCGCGTAATTGTCAGTTAAAGCGACGCAGTGCTGAATCGCAAAAAAGGGGCCTGGTCGTTTGGCTGCCAATTGGTCCGGGCTGAAGTGGTTATACTAAGCGAAAAAAATAGTGATTTTCATTTTAGCCAGAATCGTGCAGCTCTAGTGTGCGGTCGGCTTCCTTTTCTAAAGCCTAGTACACACGATCGAAAAATCAGATGAAAAAAATACCACTTTCAAAGCGAAGGTACGATAATCTGATCCACATAATCTGAGTCAGATTAGGAGGGCAAGTGACCCTTGACACCTCTGGACTTTGTCTTCAAGTGATTTGACCTCTGCACTCAACTAAGGACCATACTGACTCTTCTTAAAGTAGACCACTCTAAAACTAAAACCCCTGCATCTACAGACATCGACGATCTAACACCAACCTATCTAACCCTGTGAAGAAAAAAAAACAGTATACATACCTTTTCTGCAATCGATCCGACCTAATCCCACGCTGAGCTGTCAGGCGTGGCTTCCCTATAGGAGGTGGGTGCAGAGGACATGTCCGACAACGGAAGTCCCATAGTAACTCTATAGGCGACGTCACTCCCCATTCATTTCAAAGCTGTTGTCAGCTGTGTCCTCTGCAGAGCTTCCACCGCTGGAGATCAGCTTCGATCACCTTCACAAAAGGTACCTATACTGATTTCTTCTTTACAGGGTTTGATAGGTTAGTGTTAGAATATGCATGTCTGTAGATGCAGGGATTTTAGCCTTAGAGTGGACTTACACTTTAAAGAGGAGGTCCAGCCTATACTGTAGCTGCTGACTTTTAATATTAGGGCACTTACCTGTCCAGGGAGCCCGCAATGTCGGCACCCCCAGTCGATCTTCGGATCAACTTCCCGGGTGCTGCCGCTGCCATTCCTGGTAAGGGAACCAGGCAGTGAAGCCTTTCGGCTTCCCTACTGCGCATGCACGAAGCTCGCTTTTTTTTCCCTAATTGGCCCAGCGGCAGGGGAAGGAGGAGGAGGGGGGGGATGAACTTCTAGGAGGAGATCGGGCTGTGGTCAAAGACAGGTCCCCATTCCCCCCTGAAAGGTGCCAAATGTAACAACGGAGGAGGGGGGGAATCGTATAAGTGGAAGTTCCACTTTTGGGTGGAACTCTACTTTAAGAATTTTTCTTTTTAAACCCTTTTATTTTACTGTTGCTTAATACCTTTTTCTGTAACTTTTTTTATGGAAATATTTCTTGAGCCTTTTTTTTTACCATTAAAACAATATTTTAAATCGTTACGCTGACTCTCTGAATGCTCGAATCATAAATCAAAGAGCTTTGCTTTATCCGAAGCTACCATAGTGTAAAAACTCTTCCATTCCTGTCTGGATGTGCCAATGTTTTAACATTTTTTTAAAAGGTGGATGCTGTGACTAAAACATGTGGTGGCAGCTACTGTGTACATGTGAAGGGTTAACTGTTCAGTTACAATCGCTCTCTTCTGATGGTCACATTGTTGCCCTGCAAACTATGCTTTGTTCTGCACTGTGCATCTGTGTGGTAGCAGCCATCTTTGTAGAGGCCGGGCTTTGCTTCCTTATGTCAGAAAGGCTCTTCTGATGACTGGTTAACTGATGACTGGTGGAGTTATGATCAAGGAGCAACAGCAGAGGTGGAGGAAGCACATATACACAGAATGGATGAGGCAGAAGCAGGGAGATCCTCAGGCACGGCTTCCCTTCCAGCAAGGAGAACAGAGAGCTGCACAGTAGTGACATTACCAAATCTCACTCCAAAGTTCTTGAGGCTACCAGGTTTGCAAGCAGGGAGATCCTTGCACTGCAGATCCTCAGGTACAGCTTCCTCTCCAGCAAGGAGAACAGTAAGCAGCACATGCACATTAGTGACATCACCAAATCTCACTCCAAATTTCCTGAGGCTACCAGGTTTGCAAGCAGGGAGATCCTTGCACCGCAGATCCTCATGTGCAGCTTCCTCTCCAGCAAGGAAGTACAATGAGCAGCACAGTACCGACATCATCAAATCTCACTCCAAATCTGGCGAGCCAAGCAATCCAAGGCAGCAGTGTCTTAGATGATATCACACTGCAGATATACAGCTATAAAAGGAAACAAAACAGCGCCTAGGCACACAAAGCCAATTTTTTCAGGAGGAATTCAAGACAATCCTAGGAACCAAGTAGTCAACACTCCTTAAAAAAAAAAATCATCCCAACTATATTGTACTAAAAAATCCTGCTTGCTCCTGGACTGAACGAATAGGCTCCTGAATCCCATATTTGTTCACTCCTGCTTTAGAAGAACCCTGAACTAGCAGTTTCAAAACTATCCCCAACTAGAGGGGGCGTCTTCACCACCTTGAAAACAGAATCTGCCCTTTGGCCATAATGTGTAACAACACAAACAATCTACTTAATGGTAACACTTGTAATTGCCAATGAACTTTACAGGCAGAAGTCACACAAGCCCTTAGTCACTCTCACTTAGACCAATCATATTGGATTATCCCGTGCCGATTCCAGAACACTTTCCCCTCCCGACTGCAACGCTGGGGGATGATGGGAGTACTCCTCTGGATGTAATACCACACTAAATGGCTTAATTTCAAGTGATTTCAAACCTGTTAAGCAACGAGGAAAGCAATTAAAGAAAAACATAGCTGAGCAATGAAGTCACCACACTCAACCAGGGTGAGACCGAACAAATCCCTGTGTCATCTACAGAAGACCTCGAGCAAAACATCATTCTGCGTACCGTGAAGGCGATGCTCACCATTTCATAGCTCCAAGTTCATTTAAAGGCTAACTCCACCTTTAGAAACACGTTACACCCGTGTTAGGGGGTATAGAACATCTTGCTAAGCATGCTCGTTCCACTAGGGATCGATTTTTTGTTGCCGATACGATACCGATATTTCGGCCACCTCTCATGCTGATATTCTGTACATTTAAAAAAAAAAAAAAAAAAAATGTTTACACTGTCCTTTTACATTTTTTAACCACTTCAGCCCCGGACCAATTGGCAGCCAAAGGACCAGGCCCCTTTTTGCGATTCGGCACTGCGTCGCTTTAACTGACAATTGCGCGGTCGTGCGACGTGGCTCCAAAACAAAATTGGCGTCCTTTTTTTCCCACAAATAGAGCTTTCTTTTGGTGGTATTTGATCGCCCCTGCGGTTTTTATTTTTTGCGCTATAAACAAAAATAGAGCGACAATTTTGAAAACAATGCAATATTTTTTGCTTTTTGCTATAATAAATATCCCCAAAAAAATATATAAAAAAACTTTTTTTTTCCTCAGTTTAGGCCGATACGTATTCTTCTACGTATTTTTGGTAAAAAAAAAATCGCAATTAGCAAATATTGATTGGTTTGCGCAAAAGTTATAGCGTTTACAAAATAGGGGATAGTTTTATAGCATTTTTATTAATATTTTTTTTTTTACTAGTAATGGCGGCGATCAGTGATTTTTATTGTGACTGCGACATTATGGCGGACACATCGGACATTTTTGACACATTTGTCATTTATACAGAAATCAGTGCTATTTAAATAGCACTGATTCCTATGTAAATGACAGTTGTAGTGAGGGGGTTAACCACTTGGGGGCAGGGAGGAGTCAGTGTGACGTGTTGTGTTTTTTTTTACAGTAGGGGGCGTGGCTTTACGTCTGACGTCATTGATCGGCTTTCCCGATGACAGGGAACAGCCGATCACTGACAGTCAGTGTAGGAAGCGCGGGGAGAGGTTTGTTTACACAAACCTCTCCCCGTTCTTCAGCTCCGTAACCCGATCGCGGGACACCAGCGCCGATTGGGTCCGCTGGTCCCGCGGCCGGGGTCACGGAGCTCCCGACCGGGTCGCGAGCGCGGCGCTGCCGGCGCGCGCGCGACCCACAGGCAGGCACATGCACGATCACGTACGGGTACGTGATTTTGCCTGCCCGTGCCATTTTGCCGCAGTATATCTGTGTTAGGTGGTCGGGAAGCGGTTAATCACTATTATTGCTGTTACAAGGAATGTAAACATCCCTTGTGGCAGTAATAGACAGTGACAGGGCCTCTTTATGGAGGGGTCTGGGGTCTATAAGACCCCTAACCCCCTCCTCTACACTTGAAAGTATTCAAAAACGTCAAGATCTGCGGTTTCAAATACTTACCGTATTTAATCAGGGGAAAATCGTGGGTGCGTGTTATACGCCGATCCGCCGCCGATTGTGAGCTTCTCGGGGGTTTCGGCTGCACTCGGCGGCTTTCGGCAGTTCTTGGCCACTCTCGGAAAGCCGAAAGCCGCCAAGAACGGCCGAAAGTCTCAGAAAATAGCCAAAAGCCGCCAAGAACGGCCGAGAGCTACTGAGCGCTGCCGAGATACACAGGACATCCGCTCTGTATCTTGGCGGCACCATTTTTAAATGGCAAGCTGACACTGACAAGGCTGAAAATGACTGGCAAGGCTGAAAATGACCGGCAAGGCTGAAAATGACCGGCTAGGCTGAAAATGACCGGCTAGGCTGAAAATGACTGGCTCGGCTGAAAATGACTGGCTCGGCTGAAAATGACTGGCTAGGCTGAAAATGACTGGCTAGGCTGAAAATGACTGGCTCGGCTGAAAATGACTGGCTCGGCTGAAAATGACTGGCTAGGCTGAAAATGACTGGCTAGGCTGAAAATGACTGGCTCGGCTGAAAATGACTGGCTAGGCTGAAAATGACTGGCTAGGCTGAAAATGACTGGCTCGGCTGAAAATGACTGGCTAGGCTGAAAATGACTGGCTAGGCTGAAAATGACTGGCTCGGCTGAAAATGACCGGCTAGGCTGAAAATAACCGGCTAGGCTGCAATGAAAGGCTGCAAATGACACTGGGTAAGGCTGCAGATGGACACTGATAAGGCTGCATTGATGGGCATTTAAATGTAAGTTTTTTTCCTTAAACTTCCCTCCTAAACTGTTATACGCAGATAAATACGGTAATTTTTTTTAAAACTGGTGCCTTTAAGATGCCAGTGATCCAGGAAGTGATGTCATGACATGGTAAAACGCCTTGAAGCAATATCGGTAATATCGGTCAATTTTGTGACTGTTACCGATATTTCCAAAAAAGTGAATACCGGCCACACCGATAAGTGCACGGGGGTTCTTCTCCCCTGCAGCTGCTATCACTTCTAAGATTGGAAGTCTATCAGAACTACATACAGTGGAGGGAAAAAAGTATTTGATCACCCGGTTGATTTTGTACGTTTGCCCACTGACAAAGAAATGATCAGTCTATAATTTTAATGGTAGTTTATTTTAACAGTGAGAGACAGAATAACAAAAAAAATACAGAAAAACATATGAAGTTATAAATTGATTTGCATTTTAATGAGTAAAAGAAGTATTTGATCCCCCTATCAATCAGCAAAATTTCTGGCACCCAGGTGTCTTCTATACAGATAACGAGCTGAGATTAGGAGCACTCTCTTATACGGAGTGCTCCTAATCTTAGCTTGTTACCTGTATAAAAGACACCTGTCCACAGAAGCAATCAGATTCCAAGCGCTCCACCATGACCAAAGAGCTGTCCAATGATGTCGGGGACAAGATTGTAGACCTACACAAGGCTGGAATGGGCTACAAGACCATCGCCAAGCAGCTGCGATTATTTGAACATGGAAGAAACACAAAATAACTGTCAATCTCCCTCGGTCTGGGGCTTCATGCCGGATCTCATCTCGTGAATTTTCAATGATCATGAGAATGGTGAGGAATCAGCCCAGAACTACACGGGAGAATCTTGTCAATGATCCAAGGCAGTTGGGACCAAAGTCACCAAGAAAACAATTGGTAACACACTACGTCACGGAGGACTGAAATCCTGCAGTGCTCACAAGGTCCCCCTGCTCAAGAAAGCACCTGTACAGAGGCCTGTCTGAAGTTTGCTAATGAACTTCTGAATGATTCAGAGGAGAACCAAGTTGGGTGAAAGTGTTGCGGTCAGGTGAGACCAAAATTTAGTTCTTTGCCATCAACTCAACTCATCGTGTTTGGAGGAGGAGGAATGCGGTCTATGACCCCAAGAACACCATCCCCACCATCAAACATGGAGGTGGAAACATTATTCTTTGTGGGTGTTTTTCTGCTAAGGGGACAGGACAACTTCACCGCATCAAAGGGACAATGGACAGGGGCCATGTACCACATCAGATCTTGGGTGAGAACCTCCTTCCCTCAGCCAGGGCATTGAAAATGGGGTTGTGGATGGGTCTTCCAGCATGACAATGACCCAAAACACACGGGCCAAGGCAACAAAGGAGTGGCCCAAGAAGAAGCACATTAAGGTCCTGGAGTGGCCCAGCCAGTCTCCAGACCTTAATCCCATGGAAAATATGTGGAGGGAGCTGCAGGTTCGAGTTACCAAACGTCAGCCTAAAAACCTTAAAGACTTGGAGAAGATCTGCAAAGAGGACAAAATCCCTCCTGAGATGTGTGCAAACCTGGTGGCCAACTACAAGAAACGTCTGACCTCTGATTGCCAACAAGGGTTTTGCTACCAAGTACTAAGTCATGTTTTACGAAGGGGTCAAATAATTATTTCACTCATTAAAATGCAAATAAATGTAGAACTTTATTGAAATGCGTTTTTCTGGATATTTTTCTTGTTATTCTGTCTCTTACTGTTAAAATAAACCGACCATTAAAATTATAGGATTGATCGTTTCTTTGTGGGCAAATGTACGAAATCAGGAGGGGATCTTTTTTTCCCTCATCTAATATGTATCCCAACACCCTACCTGGTACCATAGTATCAAGGTGAAGTGTATGTGTATAATATATAATATATATATATATATATATATATATATATATATATATATATATATATATATATATATATATATATTATATATATATATATAGCTTTCCCTGATCCCACCCTCCTCATCTACATGCCCTGATACAGGGGATGTAAATATGAAACCACGAAAAAGCAACCAAATTGTTCTCTTTGGTCCTCCCAAAACCTCCTGCTTGCTAGCTCCCTCGTCACCTCCTCCCATGCTTGCCTCCAGGACTTTTCCAGAGCCTCTCCCATTCCTATGGAACTCCCTACCCCCAATCTGTCTGATTATTAGACATGTGTACAACAAAAAAAAAATTTTTTTTTCGTTTTGTTTTTTTCGTTTCCGTTGATTCGGAACGATTCGTACTTTCGTAAGTCGTCGGTGTTCGTATTCGTAACGATTCGTACATTCGTAAGAGTTATTTTTTTGTTGATTTGTTTTTTCGTTAGTTTAATTTTCGGACGCATTTGTATTTATTCGTAATCGGAGCATAATTCATAATTTTATGTAATGTGTATGCTATTATTACATTTTAATAATTTACGAATCGAAAAAAAAAAGGTACGAATCGAAAAAAAAAAAAAAAAAAGTTACGAATCGAAAAAAAAAGTTACGAATCGAAAAAAAAAAAAAAAAAAGTTACGAATCGAAAAAAAGTTACGAATCGAAAAAAAAGTTACGAATCGAAAAAAAAGTTACGAATCGAAAAAAAAGTTACGAATCGAAAAAAAAGTTACGAATCGAAAAAAAAGTTACGAATCGAAAAAAAAGTTACGAATCGAAAAAAAAAGTTACGAATGTACAAATTTTTTTGTTCAATAGAGACACGGAAAATTACAACTCAAAAAAAAAAAAAAGAAAAAGTTACGAATCGAAAAAAAAGTTACGAATCGAAAAAAAAAAAGTTACGAATCGAAAAAAAAGTTACGAATCGAAAAAAAAAAGTTACGAATGTACAAATTTTTTTGTTCAATAGAGACACGGAAAATTACAACTCAAAAAAAAAAAAGAAAAAGTTACGAATCGAAAAAAAAAGTTATGAATTTACGAATTTTTTTGTTCAATCCATTCGAAGCACGTTTAGCAGAACCATTGTAAGAGACACGGAAAATTACTAATTCACCAAAAAAAAAAGTTACGAATGTACGAATTTTTTCGTTCGTTTTCCGGATTTTCTTCATTAGTACATTCGTTGTTTCTAATTAGTTTTTTCGTATTTTCGTTGTTTTTCTGATTCGTTCGATTCGAATGATTCGTTACGATTCGTTATTCGGATTCGTACGATTCGAATGATTCGTTCATTCGTACGAAAACGAACGAACGAAAAACGAAAAAAACCGAAACGAATTGCACATATCTACTGATTATCTCTTACTCTTGTCCACCTTCAGACAATTCCTGAAAACTCATCGCTTCAGAGAAGCCTATTCTGCCCCCCACCTAAAAACTGTACTTTGATTTTATCCATCAGACCACCCGCCACAGTTATTATTACCTTTTGCATATCTTGACCCTCGCTCTTATGCCGCGTACACACGGTTGGAATTTCCGATGGAAACAGTCCGATGGGAGCTTTTCATCGGATTTTCCGACCGTGTGTATGCCCATCGGTCTTTTTCTGTCGGGATGTCCGACGGACTTTGGATTGAGAACCTGTTCTTAATTTTTCCGACGGAAAACCTTTCTATCGGATTTTCCGATCGTGTGTATGCAATTCCGACACGCAGAATTCCGACGCATGCTCGGAAACAATTCGACGCATGCTCGGAAGCATTAAACTTCCCTTTTATAGTGCCGTTGAACGTGTTTTATGCCGCTGTGTTACTGACCGTCGGAATTTGGTGTGATCGTGTGTAGGCAAGACAGTTTGAGCGAAATTCCGTCGGAATTCCGACGGGAAAACCATCAGAGCTTTTTCCGACGAGAATTCCGACCGTGTGTACGCGGCATTAGATTGTAAGCTCTAATAAGGACCCTCCGATTCCTCCTGTATTAAATTGTATTGCAATTGCACTGTCTGCCCTTATGTTGTACAGTGCTGTGTAAACGGTCGGCACTATATAAGGCTCGGTTCACATATATGTGAATCAAATGCGTTTTTAACTGCATTCAAATCGCATAACATGTAAACCGGACTGGCTTTCAATGACGTTGGTTCACATATCTGGGGAGGCCGCAGTCCATTTATGAAAAGAGTCCTGTGCGATTTTGGGTCCGGGTTTAGGTGTGAATTCCAAGTAAAATCTGCACCTGAATCGCACCCGAACCAGTGAACAAAACTGCACTGGATTATATGTGAACCTAGTCTAAATCATGTATAACAATAAAAAAATTATAATAACCACCTTGATGGGTAGAAGTCTGGATGAGTGGGTTTTCCTACGCTGGCTGTACTTGCATGCAGACCACACTAGGAAGCACCCACACGAGTCTCCATAATTGAAAACACTGAAATCCAGTGAATGAAAGGGGCGAGCCGGGGACAGCCAGGCAGGGGAGGAATAGACTAGGTCAGGGGTCTCCAAACAAAGGGCCAGTTTACTATCCTCCAGACTTTAGGGGGGCCGGACTATGGCCAGTGGGGGTAGAAATCATCCTGGAACCAGCATCAGTGAGAATAAGCACTGCCTCGGGGTTGGTGGTCAGTTACTTAGCGCCTGTGGTCAGAAGGCGGAGGAATAGTGCCCCATCATTGGTGCCAGTGGGGGGGGGGGGATAGTGTCCCATCATTGGTGCCAGTGAGGGAGAGAATAGTGCCCCATCATTGGTATCAGTGGGGGGGGGGGGCGGGGGATAGTGCCCCATCATTGGTGCCAGTGAGGGAGAGAATAGTGCCCCATCATTGGTATCAGTGGGAGGAATAGTATCCCATCATTGGTATCAGTGGGGGGATAGTGCCCCATTATTGGTGTCAGTGAGGGAGAATAGTGTCCCATCATTGGTATCAGTGGGGGGATAGTGCCCCATTATTGGTGTCAGTGAGGGAGAATAGTGCCCCATCATTGGTGTTAGTGGGAAAAATAGTGTCCCATCATTGGTATCAGTGGGGGGATAGTGCCCCATCATTGGTGCCAGCGAGGGAGAATAGTGCCCCATTATTGGTGGCAGTGGGGGGGATAGTGCCCCATCATTGGTATCAATGGGAAAAATAGTGTCCCATCATTGGTATCAGTGGGGGGATAGTGCCCCATCATTGGTGCCAGCGAGGGAGAATAGTGCCCCATTAATGGTGGCAGTGGGGGGGATAGTGCCCCATCATTGGTGCCAGCGAGGGAGAATAGTGCCCCATTAATGGTGGCAGTGGGGGGGATAGTGCCCCATCATTGGTGCCAGCGAGGGAGAATAGTGCCCCATTATTGGTGCCAGTGGGGGGATAGTGCCCCATCATTGGTGCCAGCGAGGGGGGAATAGTGCCCCATCATTGGTTTCAGTGGGGGGAATAGTGCCCCATGATTGGTATGAGTGGGAGGAATAATGCCCCATCATTGGTGTCAGTGGGAGGAATAGTGCCCCATCATTGGTATTAGTGGGAGGAATAGTGCCCCATCATTGGTGTCAGAGGCAAGAATAGTGTCCCATCATTGGGAGGAATAGTGCCCCATCATTGGTATCAGTGGAGAGGAATAGTGCCCCATCATTGGTATTAGTGGGAGGAATAGTGCCCCATCATTGGTGTCAGAGGCAAGAATAGTGTCCCATCATTGGGAGGAATAGTGCCCCATCATTGGTGTCAGTAGAGGAATAGGGCCCCATCATTGGTGTCAGTAGAGGAATAGGGCCCCATCACTGGTATTAGGAGGCATTAAGCACCACTGTTGGTGTCAGTGGGAGGAGCAGTGCCCCCCAAGGGCTAGATAAAGGCCTGCAATTGGGCGGAGTTTGGAGACCACTGGACTAGATGACACTGGACGTCCCCCAGCCAGGACATGAGGCAAACCCTATGCGACTTGCTGCAGCTTCCAATGCACATTATGAAACGCTCACAGTGTGCAGTAAAATCAAAGTAATGCCATTTCGGTTTAGGAGAGGAGCCGCTACAACTGTGTGCAAGACTGAAGGGGAACACACCGGCCAACATTGGGAACAGGTATTTTTTGCACAGATGGGAAAAAAAAAAAAAACTTTTTATGCTAGAACAATAAGAAAAATAAGTTAATTGTTAGGATTTAAATAGACCCTGTGCCCGGGTCTCCTGTATAGATCCGGGGGCACATGGCTAATCATGCTGGGTGATATCTCTTGTGCCCGTGTCTGCCCTCCAGCCCGGCCCTTGTATAACCAGCGATGAGCAGGTGTTGTACTGGGTGGGTCCCTCCGCCATGACAAACCTTCAGGATTAGACAGGTGAGCAGCTGCTGCGATGACATCATTAAACAAATACTGCGGTTTCAGTGTCACACCCCCCCTCCCCCCCTCTCCACATTCCACCACCGACTCCCGTCAGGCTCCCCGGACACCCGGACGACCGGGGCGGCAGATCACAGGGACTTGGGAAATGATGTCATAGTGACTGGAAGTCTGGACATCTCTCCAGGGACACCCCTTCACCTCCTCTCATTTTTAGGATCACCCCCCCCCTCCCCATCTTCTCTCCTCTCACGCCTGGCAGCAGATGAAAGGTGTGACCAGTAAGTGTCAAATACGACTTCCTTGAGATATGTGAGAAAATCTCAGAGAATGGAATCCAATACCAGACGCCAGTAAGTCAGAAAAATCCCCACAGCGCCGCGCCATCTTCTACACATTTAAAGGGCCAGCAGACGTTCAATATTCATCTCACTTCTCTTATTAACCACTTGCTTACTGGGCACTTAAACCCCCCTCCTGCCCAGGCCAAATTTTCAGCTTTCGGTGCTGTCGCACTTTGAATGACAATTGCGCGGGTCATACAACGCTGTACCCAAATTACATTTTTATCATTTTTTTCCCCACAAATAGAGATTTCTTTTGGTGGTGTTTAATCACAGCCGGGGCTTTTATTTTTTTCTAAACAAAGATGGAAAATTATGGAAAAAAAATAAATAAAAAATCATGTTTAATAGTTGGTTATAAAATTTTGAAAACAGGTAATTTTTCTCCTTCATTGATATGCGCTGATGAGGCGGCACTGGTGGGCACTAATAGGCGGCACTGGTGGACACTAATAGGCGGCACTGGTGGGCACTAATAGGCACAGTTAAGGCGGCACTGATGGGGACAGACAAGTTTAGGAGGGAATTTTAAGGAAAAACTTACATTTAAATGCCCATCAATGCAGCCTTCTGCATTGATGGGCAGGTAATTTTTCTCCTTCATTGATATGCGCTGATGGGGCGGCACTGATGGGCACTGATAGGCTGCACTGGTGGGCACTGATAAACACAGTTAAGGCAGCACTGATGGGGACAGATAAGTCAGTACTGATGGGCACAGATAAGATGGCACTGATGGGTACCACTGATAGATGGCACTGGTAGGTGACACTGATGGGCACTGATAGGTGGCACTGATGGGCAGCACTGCTCTTCAGGCACTGATTGTGGGCACTGAAAGATGGCACTGTGGGCACAGATAGGCGGCACTGTTGCCTACTGCTAGGTGGCAATTGTAGGGGGCATAGGTGGGCACTGATGAGCTGGTGGCAGCTCGCAGTGATCGGGACTAATGACCCCCCCAACTGCCTCCGGTGAACGTCTTTTCTTTCTCCTCGCACTTTCAGCGCGAAGAGAAAAAATAGCCGATTGCCGGCTGTGTTGACATCACATGATCAGCTGTCATTGGCTGACAGCTGATCACGTGGTAATGGGGTCGGGATCGACCCCTTACTCCGATCTGTGATCCAGCGAGTCTATGAGATCACAGAGCGGGCCGCGTGTGCCCTTCAGGGGGGCGCGCAGGCCGCTCGTGCACGGAACAACATAAATAGACGTAGTCCCGGCAATGCAGGTCCGCGCTGTAGCCGTCATTCGGCTATAGCGCGGATCTCATGTGGTTAAAGCATTAATCGTGTAGACCGTTATTTAACCTCTTGCTGTCCATGTAATGCCTATGTGCTGTGCAAAGGAGGTCGGCTGTAACGCCCACATGCCACCCATCTGCATCCATGGACGCCCAAGGTTTTTGACAAAGGAAGCTCCCAGTCTATAGTAATAATTGTGATCCAGCAGGACTGGCTCCCGGTCATGTGACCACTCACAGCCAATCGCGCACTGGTCACGTGATCAGACCACCTTTCCCACCCACCGGACTGAAAAACAGAGTTAAAGCGGAGGTCCGCCGTTTTTTATTTTTTTTTAAAGTCAGCAGCTACAAATACTGCAGCTGCTGACTTTTAAAATAAGGACACTCACTTGTCCAGGGCACCCGCGATGTCGGCACACAAAGCCGATCTCTGTCCCTCGGCTGTTGGGTGCTGCCGCCACCATCTTCGGAAAAGGGAATCAAGAAGCCTTGCGGCTTCACTTCCTGGTTCCCTACTGTGCATGCGCGCCTCACGCTGCGCTATCCCACTGGTCCCTGCTGTCTGTACAGTGCATCCGAAGGGATCCCTCTTAAATTTCAAGCCCACTTCTTCAACTACCGTATTTATCGGCACCCCAAGTTTAGGAGGGAATTTTAAAGGAAAAACTTGCATTTAAATGCCCATCAATGCAGCCTTCTCATTGTCCATCTGCAGCCTTGTCAGTGTCATCTGCAGCCTTGTCAGTGTCATCTGCAGCCTTGTCAGTGTCATCTGCAGCCTTGTCAGTGTCATCTGCAGCCTTGTCAGTGTCATCTGCAGCCTTGTCAGTGTCATCTGCAGCCTTGTCAGTGTCATCTGCAGCCTTGTCAGTGTCATCTGCAGCCTTGTCAGTGTCATCTGCAGCCTTGTCAGTGTCAGCTTGCCATTTAAAAATGGCGCCGCCGAGATACAGAGCGGATGGGATGTCCTGTGTATCTCGGCGGCGCTCGTTAGCTCTCGGCTGTTCTTGGTGGCTTTCGGCTATTTTCGGCGACTTTCGGCTTTCCGAAAGTGGCTGAAAAGCTCACAATCGGCGGGGGGTCAGCGTATAACACGCACCCACGATTCCCCCCTGATTTTAAGGGGAAAATATGTGCGTCTTATACAGCGATAAATACGGTAACTTCTCACATTGAATGCTTAGATACAGCCCTAATTTTATCTCCCCTACTTTAGCCTTCCCAACCCTCCCCCCTTTACCCCTTCCCCTGACAACCCTCTACTCTCTTTAGCTATCCCACTTTCTTTACTATGCCCGTACCACTCAGGCAGGCTATAGATGGTTGTGATTTTTTTTCTTGTGCAATGGCCGACCTACATTTTAATTAGATAGAGATCATTACATAACATTAAATTGCTGAACCGGCCGAGGTTCGAACCATCTATGGCTGGCTTTAGGCTCGTGGAAAAATGATAGGACACAACAAGTCACACCCTCAGCCAACCTGGTTTTCATTTATAATCTCTATGTAATATATTACCATGCTAAGACACAATGAGTAATGTTATGTAATTATTTTATCTAATTCAAATGAAGGTCAACACATTCTTATATTACTTATATCCTTCCCGATAAAATCTGATGTGAAATAAAACTTGTATGGGGATTTTAGGGGCTCTACTTGGTGGAACAGGTAGGAGCAGACACCTGGTACCCGGTAGACATGTGCACTGCCAAAAAATGTGTTCGTTTTCGTAACATTCAGGTTTTTTTTCAGTTTTTCGGGTCATTCGTTATGATCGCAATTCGTAAATTCATACATTCGTAAATTCATACATTCGTAAATTAGAAAATTCGTACATTCATAAATTCGTACATTCGTAAATTAGAAAATTCATATTCGTAAATTCATAAATTCGTACATTCGTAAATTCATACATTCGTAAATTAGAAAATTCATATTCGTAAATTCATAAATTCGTACATTCATAAATTCATACATTCGTAAATTAGAAAATTCATATTCGTAAATTCGTAACATTCGTAATATTCGTACATTCGTAAATTCATACATTCGTAAATTCATACATTCGTAAATTAGGAAATTCATATTCGTAAATCCGTACATTCATAAATTCGTACATTCGTAAATTCATACATTCGTAAATTAGAAAATTCATATTCGTAAATTCGTACATTCGTAAATTCATAAATTCGTACATTCGTAAATTAGAAAAATTCATATTCGTAAATTCGTACATTCGTAAAATTCGTAAATTTGGAAATTAGAAAATTAGAAAATCAGAAAAATGAACTATTAAATTAGGTATAGGTATTGTAATTTCCTTTCAAATTTTCTATTCAGAAACATTTGTTACACGGGATTTCGTTAATTCAGATATTTCCGAACTAACAAATTTGTCAAAATTCGTTAAAAGACGAATTCGGAACGAAACGAATTGCACATGTCTAGTACCCGGTTATGTCATGATCCAAGATCCAAAAGGCCGAGTTCCACAAAATTAATACTTTGGATCGGTTGGGAAGATGTGTTCTGAGGGTTCCCAAAGCTGGTCAAAAACAAGGCAAAATGTCCAATTTCAATCCAATGGTGAAACCTGATCTACTTAAAAAAAATAAAATAAAAATCGGTCAGCGCAGACACTCAAGTCAAATCTAGAATTACCTAGTTGACAAATTCTGACCAAATTAGTACATTTGCAGATATTGCAGAAATACCACGTAGGAGTCCACTACTTCAACCGCCTTTGCTGTTAACAACAGCCACCAAATAAACAATGTACAAGACTAAAGGGTGATGTTCATTATCATTAGTCATAAAAGAATAGCCACACATTTGGTAAGGACTTTAAGTGTACTCACAGGAAAGAATTAACACTAACAGATACCAAAGATTTAGACATACCGTATATATACTCGAGTATAAGCCAAGTTTTTCAGCACATTTTTTTGTGCTGAAAGCGACCCCCTCGGCTTATACTCAGGTCAAGCACTTTTCAGCAGCAGAGAATGACATTTTCCGACCCGACTTCGGGGCCAAATTTGGATAAGACTTAAATTAGGAAACTTTTATAGTCAATATATGAATACATTTTGACTTAACGTATATACTCGAGTATAAGCCGACCCGAATATAAGCCGAGGCACCTAATTTTACCAAAATAAAATGGGAAAACTTATTGACTCGAGTATAAGCCTAGGGTGAGAAATGCCCATTTGCAGCCTCACTGTGCCCATTTGCATGCCTCACTGTGCCCATTTGCAGCTACAAATTTGGATGCAAGTAGTCAATATATGAATACATTTTGACTTAACGTATATACTCGAGTCGACCCGAATATAAGCGAGGCACCTAATTTTACCAAAAAATAAAATGGGAAAACTTATTGACTCGAGTATAAGCCTAGGGGTGAGAAATGCCCATTTGCAGCCTCACTGTGCCCATTTGCATGCCCCTCACTGTGCCCATTTGCAGCCATAGGTCCCCCGAACGCCAAAGTTGGTAGTTAAGGGTTCCTAGATGCCCCCTATCTGCAGCCCAAAGTGTCCCGAAATGACATTGCTGCAGATGGACACAGTTGACCAACTTGGGGGCCCTGTATCTCGGGGACACTTGTTGATAGGAACCCCAATTTGGATATGTTTGTAGTGCTAGTTCCACTCCATTTGCACACACAATTTGGGGTTCCTAGCACCAAGTGGCCCCGAGATACGGGGCCCCAAAGTCGGTTTGGAAAATGTCATTCTCTGCTGCAGAAAAGTGCTTGACATTTTCTGACCCATATCTCGGGGCCACTTGGTGCGCAAATGGAGTGTACTGTATATACTCGAGTATAAGCCGAGTTTTTCAGCACATTTTTGTTGTGCTGAAAGTTCCCCCCTCGGCTTATACTCGAGTCAAGCACTTTTCTGCAGCAGAGAATTACATTTTCCGACCCGAATTTGGAGCCTCGTATCTCGGGGCCACTTGGTGCTAGGAACCCAAAATCTGGTGTGCAAACTCAGTGGAACTAGTACTACAACATATCCAAATTGGGGTTCCTAGCACGAAGTGGCCCCGAGATATAGGGTCCCAAAGTCAATGAACTGTGTCCCTCTGCAGCAATGTCATTTCGGGACCCTTTGGGTCCAGAGACCCCAAATTTTGGCTGCAGCTAGGGGGGCATCTAGGAACCCTTAACTACCAGTTCAGGGGACCTATGGCTGCACTGGGCACAGTGAGGCTGCAAATGGGCACAGTGAGGCTGCAAATGGGCATTGTTGACCCTCTTTTCCACTTAAAGTAGCTGCGCATTTCTCACCCTAGGCTTATACTCGAGTCAATAAGTTCCCCAGTTTTTTGTGGTAAAATTAGGTGCCTCGGCTTATACTCGAGTATATACGGTACTTGTTAACTACTGTAACAATCTTTAAATGCTTCCCAAAGTAGAAAAGGGGACATTTTTGTTTTATTTTTATTCATTTTTTCAAAAAAATTTTATCATTTTTGCAAGACAAAGGAAAGTCTTGTCTGCTGTTTAAAAACACAATATACTGTACAGTATGCATTACTTTATTATCTTAACCACTTCCCAACCGGCGCACGACGATGTACGTCGGCAGAATGGCACGGACAGGCAAAAGGGCGTACAGGTACGTCCCTTTAAGATTGCTGCCATGCCATCGCGTGCGCGCACCGGTCGGGACCCCCGTGAGTCCGGTCGCGGGTCCTGCGGACTCGATCGCCACGGGGATACCCGCGACCGGCTCACAGGAGGGCTGAACGGGGAGATGCGGAGGTAAACAGCATCTCCCTGTTCTGCCTAGCAACTAGTGGCACTGATCTCTGCTCCCTGTGATTGGAGCAGAGATCAGTGTTCACTAAAACACAGCCATGCTCCCCACAGTTAGTAACACGCCCCTAGGAACACTTAACCCCTACACTGCCACCCCCTGGTTAACCCCTTCACTGCCAGTGTTATTTACACAGGAATCAGTGCATTTAAATAGCACTGATTGCTGTATAATTGACAATGGTCCCAAAAATGTGTCAAAAATGTCCGATGTGTCGGCCATAATGTCGCAGTCATGATAAAAATCGATGATCGCCGCCATTACTAGTAAAAAAAAATTATTAATCAAAATGTTATAAAACTATCCCCTATTTTGTAAACACTATAACTTTTGCGCAAACCAATCAATAATCGCTAATTGTGATTTTTTTTTTACCAAAAATATGTAGAAGAATACGTATCGGCCTAAAGTGAGGAAAAAAAAAAAAATGTTTTTATATATTTTTTGGGGATATTTATTATAGCAAAAAGCAAAAAATATTGCATTTTTTTCAAAATTGTCGCTCTATTTTTGTTTATAGCGCAAAAAATAAAAAACGCAGGGGGCGATCAAATACCACCAAAAGAAAGCTCTATTTGTGGGAAAAAAAGGACGTCAATTTCGTTTGGAAGTCATGTCGCACGACCACGCAATTGTCAGTTAAAGCGACGCCGTGCCGAATCGCAAAAAGTGGTCTGGTCTTAAGCCAGCAAAATGGTCCGGTCTGAAAGTGGTTTTAAGTCATGACAATATTATTGACAAATAAAAAAAGGTCCATAGCGGACATGTACAAATTGCTCTGGTCCACTGGGGGGGTATTTAGGTGTCACGGCTGAATTAAACATTGTTAACTGGCGTTCTCCATTTCTCAAAAGATCATTGAATTACAAAATGCTTACAGTGCAAAATAAAAAATAAATAAAATTGAATTAATGTGTGTGTGTGTGGCAAGCAGATAAAGAGAAATGCCTAAAAAAGAGCCGGTAATTGTTTAAAACATATTGAAGATGTAAACACGGCAGGGACTGGTGTCTATCTGGCGCAGACTGTCAGGAAAGCTCCAGCAGGGCTCTGGAGACAGTCTCACATGAAGTCCCAGTGAGGTGACAGAATACAGGGCAGGGACTTCATCGCATTCCTCGGTACCTCGGACAATCCTGACCTTATCACCGAGGGCATCCACCTTTCCTCCAGCAGCCAGGGAGGAGGCAGAGGAAGTGACTCAGGTCTCAACCTGGCACCAGTCCTGCAGTCTTCCACAAAGCTGAACCGCACCAAAAAAACTCTCACCTCGCCAACTTCTATCCAAAAATTTCACTTCGTCACTTCATTACCTAATTCACAGCTTCTGCAACAGCTATAAAAAATGTGCAACAATTAAAGGATCATCCAAAGTAAAATATCAGCGTTTGGAAGATGCCAATGCGTATAAATAGATAATGCATTGATATATTGTAGGGCCAGGATTGTATGCGGACCCCCACCTCTGGTTACCGACCTTTTGGTAACAGTTTGGTGATGGTCTTTTACTGTTCCAGAATGACTGTGCCCCTGTACACAAAGCCAGCTCCATAAAGACATGGGTTGACCAGATTGCTTTAGAGGAACTTAGGCTTTCTGGCTCAGAGCTCTAATCTCAACCCTACTAAAACACATTTGCCTGTTTGGATTGTACAGTAGCACTCTATGGATTATCACTGTATGCATGGGACCTCAACCCTGCCTGCTGAACGCCGTGGGACCTCAACCCTGCTTGCTGAACGCCGTGGGACCTCAACCCTGCCTGCTGAACGCCGTGGGACCTCAACCCTGCCTGCTGAACGCCGTGGGACCTCAACCCTGCCTGCTGAACGCCGTGGGACCTCAACCCTGCCTGCTGAACGCCGTGGGACCTCAACCCTGCCTGCTGAACGCCGTGGGACCTCAACCCTGCCTGCTGAACGCCGTGGGACCTCAACCCTGCCTGCTGAACGCCGTGGGACCTCAACCCTGCCTGCTGAACACCCGGGGACCTCAACCCTGCCTGCTGAACACCCGGGGACCTCAACCCTGCCTGCTGAACACCCGGGGACCTCAACCCTGCCTGCTGAACACCCGGGGACCTCAACCCTGCCTGCTGAACACCCGGGGACCTCAACCCTGCCTGCTGAACACCCGGGGACCTCAACCCTGCCTGCTGAACACCCGGGGACCTCAACCCTGCCTGCTGAACACCCGGGGACCTCAACCCTGCCTGCTGAACACCCGGGGACCTCAACCCTGCCTGCTGAACACCGTGGGACCTCAAGCCTGCCTGCTGAACACCGTGGGACCTCAACCCTGCCTGCTGAACACCGTGGGACCTCAACCCTGCCTGCTGAACACCCGGGGACCTCAACCCTGCCTGCTGAACACCGTGGGACCTCAACCCTGCTTGCTGAACACCGTGGGACCTCAACCCTGCATGCCGAACACCGTGGGACCTCAACCCTGCTTGCCGAACACCGTGGGACCTCAACCCTGCCTGCCGAACACCGTGGGACCTCAACCCTGCCTGCCGAACACCGTGGGACCTCAACCCTGCCTGCCGAACACCGTGGGACCTCAACCCTGCCCGCCGAACACCGTGGGACCTCAACCCTGCCCGCCGAACACCGTGGGACCTCAACCCTGCCCGCCGAACACCGTGGGACCTCAACCCTGCCCGCCGAACACCGTGGGACCTCAACCCTGCCCGCCGAACACCGTGGGACCTCAACCCTGCCCGCCGAACACCGTGGGACCTCAACCCTGCCCGCCGAACACCGTGGGACCTCAACCCTGCCCGCCGAACACCGTGGGACCTCAACCCTGCCCGCCGAACACCGTGGGACCTCAACCCTGCCCGCCGAACACCGTGGGACCTCAACCCTGCCCGCCGAACACCGTGGGACCTCAACCCTGCACGCCGAACACCGTGGGACCTCAACCCTGCCCGCCGAACACCGTGGGACCTCAACCCTGCCCGCTGAACACCGTGGGACCTCAACCCTGCCCGCTGAACACCGTGGGACCTCAACCCTGCCCGCTGAACACCGTGGGACCTCAACCCTGCCCGCTGAACACCGTGGGACCTCAACCCTGCCCGCTGAACACCGTGGGACCTCAACCCTGCCCGCTGAACACCGTGGGACCTCAACCCTGCCCGCTGAACACCGTGGGACCTCAACCCTGCCCGCTGAACACCCGGGGACCTCAACCCTGCCTGCTGAACACCCGGGGACCTCAACCCTGCCTGCTGAACACCCGGGGACCTCAACCCTGCCTGCTGAACACCGTGGGACCTCAAGCCTGCCTGCTGAACACCGTGGGACCTCAACCCTGCCTGCTGAACACCGTGGGACCTCAACCCTGCCTGCTGAACACCCGGGGACCTCAACCCTGCCTGCTGAACACCGTGGGACCTCAACCCTGCTTGCTGAACACCGTGGGACCTCAACCCTGCTTGCCTAACACCGTGGGACCTCAACCCTGCTTGCCGAACACCGTGGGACCTCAACCCTGCCTGCCGAACACCGTGGGACCTCAACCCTGCCTGCCGAACACCGTGGGACCTCAACCCTGCCTGCCGAACACCGTGGGACCTCAACCCTGCCCGCCGAACACCGTGGGACCTCAACCCTGCCCGCCGAACACCGTGGGACCTCAACCCTGCCCGCCGAACACCGTGGGACCTCAACCCTGCCCGCCGAACACCGTGGGACCTCAACCCTGCCCGCCGAACACCGTGGGACCTCAACCCTGCCCGCCGAACACCGTGGGACCTCAACCCTGCCCGCCGAACACCGTGGGACCTCAACCCTGCCCGCCGAACACCGTGGGACCTCAACCCTGCCCGCCGAACACCGTGGGACCTCAACCCTGCCCGCCGAACACCGTGGGACCTCAACCCTGCCCGCCGAACACCGTGGGACCTCAACCCTGCCCGCCGAACACCGTGGGACCTCAACCCTGCCCGCCGAACACCGTGGGACCTCAACCCTGCCCGCTGAACACCGTGGGACCTCAACCCTGCCCGCTGAACACCGTGGGACCTCAACCCTGCCCGCTGAACACCGTGGGACCTCAACCCTGCCCGCTGAACACCGTGGGACCTCAACCCTGCCCGCTGAACACCGTGGGACCTCAACCCTGCCCGCTGAACACCGTGGGACCTCAACCCTGCCCGCTGAACACCGTGGGACCTCAACCCTGCCCGCTGAACACCGTGGGACCTCAACCCTGCCCGCTGAACACCGTGGGACCTCAACCCTGCCCGCTGAACACCGTGGGACCTCAACCCTGCCCGCTGAACACCGTGGGACCTCAACCCTGCCTGCTGAACACCGTGGGACCTCAACCCTGCCTGCTGAGCACCGTGGGACCTCAACCCTGCCTGCTGAGCACCGTGGGACCTCAACCCTGCCTGCTGAACACCGTGGGACCTCAACCCTGCCTGCTGAACACCGTGGGACCTCAACCCTGCTTGCTGAACACCGTGGGACCTCAACCCTGCCTGCCGAACACCGTGGGACCTCAACCCTGCCTGCCGAACACCGTGGGACCTCAACCCTGCCTGCCGAACACCGTGGGACCTCAACCCTGCCTGCCGAACACCGTGGGACCTCAACCCTGCCTGCCGAACACCGTGGGACCTCAACCCTGCCTGCCGAACACCGTGGGACCTCAACCCTGCCTGCCGAACACCGTGGGACCTCAACCCTGCCTGCCGAACACCGTGGGACCTCAACCCTGCCCGCCGAACACCGTGGGACCTCAACCCTGCCCGCTGAACACCGTGGGACCTCAACCCTGCCTGCTGAACACCGTGGGACCTCAACCCTGCCTGCTGAACACCGTGGGACCTCAACCCTGCCTGCTGAACACCGTGGGACCTCAACCCTGCCTGCTGAACACCGTGGGACCTCAACCCTGCCTGCTGAACAGTGTGGGACCTCAACCCTACTGAATACCGTGGGACCTCAACCCTACTGAACACCTTTGGACTTCAGGGATACTAAACCCCCTCGGGATTTCAACTCTACTGAACACCTTTTGGGTGAAATGGAAAGCCAGCTTGTGAGCCAGGTTCTCTCATCCAACATTTGTGCCTGATCTCACAAATTGGCATAAATTCCCATAGAAATCCTTTCCAAAAGGGTGGAGTCTGTTACAGCTGGAAAGGGACAACTCCATAATAATTGCCACGGCTTTGGAATGGGATGCCCTATTCCAATTTGGTGTGGAAGGACTTGGGTGTCCTGCACAGAGCCCTGACTTCAACCCTACTAAACATCTTTTTGATGAATTTGAAAGCCGGATTGTGAGCCAGGTCTTCTCATCCAGCATTAGTACCTGGCCCCACAAATGGGCATAAATTCCCACAGACATCCACAGAAATCCTTTCCAGTAAAGTGTAGGCTGTTGCAGCTGGAAAAGACCAACTCCATAATAATGGTCATGGTTTTGGAATGCGATGTCCCATACCGGTCAAAGATGTTGTGAGGGGTGGGGTCAGCCAGTGATGTTGTCATTGACCAATTATGAAAATATCAATTTTTGGTCAATAAAGTCATAAGGGGCGGAGTCACGGAGTGACATCCCTGACCTTATTTGGACATGTCTGAAGGGCCTGGTATGGATTTCGCCTTTCACTACCATAAAACCCACTAGTTTTAAAAACGAGTCAAAATGCAAGCACACTACATATTCAGTGTGAAAATTGGATCAAATCACAGCCGGACTAGTGCGAACCTAACCTTAACACACCTGTCAATCAATCTACTGGAGAAGCGTCTGCTTCGACGTATCCTAGTGATGAGCGCAGCAAAAATATTAACAGTTTGTGGCTGCGACAATGAAAAATGTTAAGCAGTTAATTCTGCCAATAAGCTTTTTTTCCCTTTCCATTCAAGTTTGCATTTTAGGAAAGCGAAAAAAAAAAAAAAAGTAGCAAGCAGCATCTGTTCAGTTAAACGGTTTCTTTTACGCTGTCCAGAAAGGGAATAATTTTACCTGACAGGCCATAACTCATTACTGGAATACGGAGAGAAGGGTGTAGAATGTGGGCCATACTTGGGAGAGAACTTCCTATGGACGTGATGAAAAATGCTGAACTTCTCGAATTTAGAGACTCCCACCTATATAAGCTCCTAAATCATTTCACTGGAAAATCCTAGAAGAAGTTTTGTAAAACATCTCCCACCATTATGCACCCCAACCCAAGATTTTGGATGTTGAATGGACCCATGTTGTACTACAATGGAGTAATGTAAGGAGTGATGGATTGGCTTGCCTTGGGGAAAACGTCACGGATTGGCTTGCCTTGGGGAAAACGTCACGGATTGGCTTGCCTTGGGGAAAACGTCACGGATTGGCTTGCCTTGGGGAAAACGTCACGGATTGGCTTGCCTTGGGGAAAACGTCACGGATTGGCTTGCCTTGGGGAAAACGTCACGGATTGGCTTGCCTTGGGGAAAACGTCACGGATTGGCTTGCCTTGGGGAAAACGTCACGGATTGGCTTGCCTTGGGGAAAACGTCACGGATTGGCTTGCCTTGGGGAAAACGTCACGGATTGGCTTGCCTTGGGGAAAACGTCACGGATTGGCTTGCCTTGGGGAAAACGTCACGGATTGGCTTGCCTTGGGGAAAACGTCACGGATTGGCTTGCCTTGGGGAAAACGTCACGGATTGGCTTGCCTTGGGGAAAACGTCACGGATTGGCTTGCCTTGGGGAAAACGTCACGGATTGGCTTGCCTTGGGGAAAACGTCACGGATTGGCTTGCCTTGGGGAAAACGTCACGGATTGGCTTGCCTTGGGGAAAACGTCACGGATTGGCTTGCCTTGGGGAAAACGTCACGGATTGGCTTGCCTTGGGGAAAACGTCACGGATTGGCTTGCCTTGGGGAAAACGTCACGGATTGGCTTGCCTTGGGGAAAACGTCACGGATTGGCTTGCCTTGGGGAAAACGTCACGGATTGGCTTGCCTTGGGGAAAACGTCACGGATTGGCTTGCCTTGGGGAAAACGTCACGGATTGGCTTGCCTTGGGGAAAACGTCACGGATTGGCTTGCCTTGGGGAAAACGTCACGGATTGGCTTGCCTTGGGGAAAACGTCACGGATTGGCTTGCCTTGGGGAAAACGTCACGGATTGGCTTGCCTTGGGGAAAACGTCATGGATTGGCTTGCCTTGGGGAAAACGTCACGGATTGGCTTGCCTTGGGGAAAACGTCACGGATTGGCTTGCCTTGGGGAAAACGTCACGGATTGGCTTGCCTTGGGGAAAACGTCACGGATTGGCTTGCCTTGGGGAAAACGTCACGGATTGGCTTGTCTTGGAGAAAACGTCACGGATTGGCTTGTCTTGGAGAAACGTCACGGATTGGCTTGTCTTGGAGAAACGTCGTGGATTGGCTTGTCTTGGAGAAAAGTCGTGGATTGGCTTGTCTTGGGGAAACGTCGTGGATTGGCTTGTCTTGGGGAAATGTCGTGGATTGGCTTGTCTTGGGGAAACGTCGTGGATTGGCTTGTCTTGGGGAAACGTCGTGGATTGGCTTGTCTTGGGGGAAACGTCATGGATTGGCTTGTCTTGAGGGAAACGTCGTGGAGTGGCTTGTCTTGGGGAAACGTCGTGAAATGGCTTGTCTTGGGGGAAACGTCATGGATTGGCTTGTCTTGAGGGAAACGTCGTGGATTGGCTTGCCTTGGGGAAAACGTCATGGATTGGCTTGCCTTGGGGAAAATCACAGATGGGGTTGAAGGTCCACTTTAAGCGTAACTATACTTTCAGAGTAACATACGGAGATCAACATAGTTCAAAGTAAAGTTTTAGTTACTATAAAACAAAAACATGCCATAAATTCCAGATCACCATAAGGGGCCCCCGGTAGTCTAGAAGTGAACAGATCTCAAGGGGTCTGAGAGTCCCCACATGACTTGTTTTTAAGACGTCTGCGCACAAACACCATAGGAATTTACAAATTTTGTTTGAAATCTCAAAAGTTTACATCAAAAGAATGCATTCTTCCACCCTATAAAGACTTCCTCATCAAAGTCCTGATTCGGTGTCGGGAAGGAACTGTAGGCTCCTTACACAAACAAGTGTTCTTCCCAAGTCTCACGTACCAATGAGACACATTCCGGACACTTCCATACTTATCATCACACTAAGATATCTATAATTAGGGAGGCTCAAAACCTAAATAAATACAGAGGATAATGATCAATATGAAGTAATGTGCATATATTAAAAAGAAAATTTATATTTTTTTGTTCCAAGTAAAAAATAAAAAAATATAATTTCATAAATATATATATTTTTTTTATTACACACACCTTAATGCAAAAATTATTCTTTTTTTTTTATTTGTATTCAATGTCCATAGACAAAAAAAAAATGCACTTTTATCTACTTTAATTTGTGTTTTTTTTTTATTTATAAAGTAAGTATACATTTTATTCTATCGTTTTTTCTATTAAGGCTTTTTTCTTAAATGTTGTGCTTTTTTTTTTTTATAGATGTTACACTAAAAAAAATATAAACATAATGAATAAAAATAAAAAGTTTAAAATATTCGTGGTTAGATAAATAGACATAAAAAAATAATATTAAAATAATTTAGGGGAGAAGTGGAAGAAGGATTTAATTAAGGTTGTTTAGGGTAAACGAAGGCTCCGAGATACAAGTGGAAGGCATAGCCAGTCACGGCAATGTTGACCTGTGCTGTGATTGGACACAGCACGAGTTTGTCTGCAGGTTACAGCCAATGATTTTGGCTGTGTACCTGCTGATAGTCTGTGGACAATCACAGCACAAAGAGTTCTGTGTTTACAAACACATTGAAGACAGAACACAGAACAGCAATCTGGCCGTTTCTTCTCCCCGAAATCAACGAGTTCAGGGAGTAAAATCAGCAGACAGTTAACCCCTTGACTTCCCTTCTGATCACCACTGTCACCCATTACAGTAGGGTTGCGCCAAGAAAGGTGTTTTTTTTCATCGGCGAGTACTGATGCTTGTTCTTCTAGTACTCTCCAATACCGATTACCGATGCCTTTGTGATGCGATTTGAGCCCATGCAAAATGAATCGCACTGCAGAGAATCGCATGTGATTTGAACAGGAATGCGGTGCGATTCCTGTCTGAATCAGACGGCGGTTTCAGCAATCACATGTGCTGAATCTCATCAGTGTCACAGTTCTCTCTGTGAACTACAAAATACATCCCCTCATCTTACAGAGAAGCGGAAAGGGCAGGTGATCTGTAGTCCTATTCTAGGGTGCTCCTCCATACATACAGTGCTCTCTGCCTGCACTGACTGTTATCGGTTACATTGTTCATGGTTCGCTCTGTGGGATACAGTATAACTCCCCTCATCTTAGAGAGATGGAGGGGGGGGGGGGGGTGTCCTGTAGTCCTATCCTAGGGTGATGACACTGCTCCCTCCATAGATACAGTACTCTGTGTTGACTTTTATAGTTCCATTATTCATGGTTCTCTATGTGAAGTATAGAATGCCTCCCCTCGTCTTACAGAGACAAGACGAGAGGTGTTCTGTAGTCCTATCCTAGGGTGACAACATTGCTCCACCATAGACACAGTAGCATCTGCCTGTGCCGACTGTGATCAGTTACATTGTTCTCTCTGTGGACTACAGAACACCTCCCCTTATCTTACAGAGACGAGAAAAGAGGGGAGGTGTCTTGTAGTCCTATCCCAGGGTGGCAAAACTGCTCCACCATGAACACAGTAGCATCTGCCTGTGCCGACTGTGATCAGTTACATTGTTCTCTCTGTGGACTACAGAATACCTCCCCTTATCTTACAGAGAAGAAAAAAGAATGGAGGTGTCTTTTAGTCCTATCCTAGGGTGGCAACACTGCTCTTCAGTAGATACAGTGCTTTTTGCCTGTACGATTATTATTATTATTATTATACAGGATTTATATCACGCCAACAGTTTACGCAGCACTTTACAATATAAAAAGACAAGACAATATAATACAAGGGGATTAAGAGGGCCCTGCTCAGAAGAGCTTACAATCTAATATCAGTTACATTGCTCATGGTTCTCACTGTAAACTGTAGAACACCTCCCCTTCGGGTGACAACCTATAGCTACGGTGCTCTCTGCCTGCGCTGACTGTTATCGTTGTTCATGGTGCTCTCAGAGGACTACAGAAAACCTCCCCTCATATTACAGAGGGGGAGGTGTCCTGCAGTCCTATCCTAGGGTGGCAACATTGCTCTTCAGTAGATACAGTCTGCCTGTGCTGTTATCAGGTACATTGTTCATGGCTCTCTCTCAGTGGGCTATACAATACCTCCCCTCATTTTGCAGTGGGAGGTGATCTGTAGTCCTATTCTAGGGTGACAACCTATAGATACAGTGCTGTCTGCCTGTGCCAGGTACATTGGGGGTTGATTTACTAAAAGGTAAATCCACTTTGCACTACAAGTGCACTTGGAAGTGCAGTCGCTCTAGGGGAAGATCTGAAATGAGGGGAAGCTCTGCTGATTTAATCATCCAATCATGTAGAAGCTAAAATGCTGCTGTTATTTATTTCCCTTACATGTCCCCCTCGGATTGACAGCAAGTGCACTTGTAGTGCAAAGTGGATTTGCCTTTAGTAAATCAACCCCATTGTTCGCTCCACTCATTTTACAGTGAAGAGAAGTGGGTGGTAATCTGTAGTCCTATTCTTTGGGTGACAACTTATAGATACAGTGCTGTCTCTGCCTGTGCCGTTTTCAGGTACATTGTTCATGGTTTGCTCTGTGGGCTATAGAACACCTCCCCTCATTTTACAGAGAAGAGCAGGAGGGTCTGCTCTACCTGTGTTGATTGTTATCAGTTACATCAAGGGGTCTTCAAACTACGGCCCTCCAGTTGTTCAGGAACTACAATTCCCATCATGCCTTGTCATGTCTGTGAATGTCAGAGTTTTACAATGCCTCATGGGATGTGTAGTGCCACAACAGCTGGGGGGGGCGTAGTTTGGGGATCCTTGAGTTACATTGTTCGTGGTGGACTACAGAACATCTCACATTACAGAGTAGAGCTGCACGATTCTGGGAAAAAATGAGAATCACGATTCTTTTGCTTAGAATGAAGATCACGATTCTCAAAAACTGTTTTTTTTATCCCCCCTACAGTGCACAACCCCTACAGTACAGACTCCCCCCTACAGTACAGTATCCTCACCTACAGTACAGACCCCCCTACAGTACAGACTCCCCCCTACAGTATAGTATCCTCCCCTACAGTACAGACTCCCCCCTACAGTACAGTATCCTCACCTACAGTACAGACTCCCCCCTACAGTACAGTATCCTCACCTACAGTACAGACCCCCCTACAGTACAGACCCCCCTACAGTACAGACCCCCCTACAGTACAGACTCCCCCCTACAGTACAGTATCCTCACCTACAGTACAGACTCCCCCCTACAGTACAGACCCCCCTACAGTACAGACTCCCCCCTACAGTACAGTATCCTCACCTACAGTACAGACTCCCCCCTACAGTACAGTATTCTCACCTACAGTACAGACCCCCCTACAGTACAAACCCCTCCCCCCTACAGTACAGTATCCACCCCTATAGTACAGACGCCTCCCCCCTACAGTACAGACCCCTCCCCCTACAGTACAGTATTCTCCCCTACAGTACAGACTCCCCCCTACAGTACAGTATCCTCACCTACAGTACAGACCCCCCTACAGTACAGTATCCTCACCTACAGTACAGACCCCCCTACAGTACAGTATCCTCACCTATAGTACAGACGCCTCCCCCCTACAGTACAGTATTCTCCCCTACAGTACAGACCCCTCCCCCCTACAGTGCAGACCCCCCTACAGTACAGTATCCTCACCTACAGTACAGACCCCCCTACAGTACAGTATCCTCACCTACAGTACAGACCCCCCTACAGTACAAACCCCTCCCCCCCTACAGTACAGTATCCTCCCCTATAGTACAGACACCTCCCCCTACAGTACAGACCCCTCCCCCTATGGTACAGTATTCTCCCCTACAGTACAGACCCCTCCCCCCTACAGTACAGACCCCCCTACAGTACAGACCCCTCCCCCTACAGCGCAGGACCCCCCCCCCCCCCAGTACAGAATCCTCCCCTACAGTACAGACCCCTCCCCCTACAGTACAGAATCCTCCCCTACAGTACAGACCCCTCCCCCTACAGTGCAGACCCCCCCTACAGTACAGGCCCCTCCCCCTACAGTGCAGACCCCCGTACAGTACAGAATCCTCCCCTACAGTGCAGGACCCCCCTACAGTGCAGACTCCCCCCTACAGTACAGTATCCTCCCCTACAGTACAGTATCCTCCCCTACAGTACAGACCCCTCCCCCCTACAGTGCAGGACCCCCCTACAGTGCAGACTCCCCCCTACAGTATAGTATCCTCCCCTACAGTACAGACCCCTCCCCCCTACAGTACAGACCCCCCCTTGTGCAGGACCCCCCCACAGACCCATAATGTACCTCGAAAAACACACAAGGAGAGCCCAAGGCAGTGGCATTGAAGGGGGGGGTGCGAGCAGCACCCGAGTGACACCTGTCGGCACAGTGATCCGGGACCCGGCGCAACAACCCCCTTCTCTCTGTGATCGCGGCTCTGATCAGTCTCTGCAGCGGCTGTCACAGCCGAGCAGAGTGAAGCCGCCCACCCCTCCTCCTTTTTGTCTACACAGGGCTGTGCATGCAGGAGGAGGGGAAGGCAGCTTCACTCTGCTCGGTTGCGACAGCCGCTGAGGAGACTGATCAGAGCTGCGACCACAGAGAGAAGGGGGTTGTTGCGCCGGGTCCTGGATCACTGTGCCGACAGGTGTCACTCAGGTGCTGCTCGCACCTGCCCCCCCCCCCCCCCTGCAATGCCACTGCCTTGGGCTCTCCGTGTGTGTTTTCCGAGGTACATTATGGGTCTGTATTGTTAGGGGGGTCTGTGCACTGCAAACAAAAATCGCGGGTCATCCAGCCTGGAGATCGCGTGGGGGGGTGAATCGAGATCTCAATCTTTTCTCGATTAATCGTGCAGCTCTATTACAGTCCTGTCCTGTCCTAACGCTGTCATTGTAGGAGACAAACAAATGCAGCCATTTAGCCGGGTTGCCTGCCTTTGCCCTTGAATAATGTGTGCTTCTTCCACAAGGGCAATGAAAAGGTTAACCCGTAAAAACTTCTCCAATCCATCGCAGCGTTCCCCACCTCCGAATATACCCCTCTATTACAGAGACAGATTTCCACCTCTCCCTCTCCATTTAAAACTCTATAATTACGTCCTGCCCCCTATTCCAATCCCAACACCTGAAGGCAAAACCTTCACCCGAGACGTGAAGATGAATATCATCCAACGTTCAATCTGAACTCCAGGTTCCCCTTGAATAAACACAAGCAAAAAAAAAAAAAAAACAAGAACGAGTGTGCCCTTGGCCTCCCGAAAACGACTAGAGATTAAGCACATATCCGTGCGTACGTTTGGTGGAGCCTCCCGCCCAGCGTCGCCCGGGGCCATGGAGACTAGGTTGCCAACGTTAAACGTCCTTCATTTCACAAGCTTGAACTCCTGACCTCCTTGTCGGATGAGAAGCTTGTTAGACACCAAAAGCTTCTGAAGGCCCGGGAGGACAGACCGGTTTGCTGCCTTCTCTTCCCAGACAGCTTGTTGGGCAACCGGTAAAAGCATTTTAAAAAAGGGTGGAGGAGGGAACGGTCGGAACATTGATCAGTGATGTGGTAGGGCAAAAACGTTCCCGAAGCTTCCCCCCCCACCCAACGTGTCACAGTTCACCTGAGAAGCCTGACATCTCCACTTCCCCCCCACGTGTCACCAGAACTGATGACAGACATCCCGTCGGTGACAGGACGAGCCCGCATATTGCCCAAATTTGTAAGAGATGACAGGTCAAGCGTGTCACCTGCTCAACTTTGTTCTCTATATCCTCCAAGGCAAGAGTTCAGAAGAGCAGGGTAGACTTTAGGGCTGAAACAACTAATCGATTAATCGACAACTAATCGATTATGTAATTAATCGATTACTATTTTCATAATCGATTAATCGGCCAGTAGCATAATGGGGTTAAAAAAAACTAAAATGAGCCCTTTATAGTACAAAAAGAGAAAAATCGCTACTGTAAATATTACTTTCACAGTTCTACAGTAAAAAAAATTAACCCCTTACAGTAGTGATTTACAGTTCATTTACATGGTTTCCTATGGGACACGTTCACATCTACGCTTTTTTCAGCCGCTGAAATTTGGAAAGAGTCAGGGACTTTTTTTTTTATGCAAAACAGTGCTTTTTTGGTTCAAAATACTTCAATGGTGAAGCTGCAGAAAAGCATGTAATGCGTTTTTGCAGCAATTTGTGTTTTTTAATTTGCCCAACAACAAATTGGCCAAAAAACAGTATGTCTCTTCTAATAGTATATACAGTATATCTCCTCTAATAGTATATACAGTATATCTCCTCTAATAGTATATACAGTATATCTCCTCTAATAGTATATACTTCTGTCTGTTATTCTCAGAGTGGATTCGATATTTTGCTCCCTACCCATGGATGGTTGTTTACATTCACCACTGCATAGAGATACAGTATTTAAGAATAGATTGCCTTTTTTTTAATCTTTACATATTAACTGAATTATACACCACACTTTTTTTGTACGGTTATTAACCGATTAATCGAAACAATAATCGGCCAACTAATCGATTATGAAAATAATCGTTAGTTGCAGCCCTAGTAAACTTCCTTAGGCCCCTTTCACACTTATACGACTTGTCCCAGGATTTGGGACTGCAAAGTATCATGACAAGTCGTTCCCCCATGATTTTCAATGACAGCCATTCATACGACTTCAAAGTAGTCCCTGCACTACTTTGGTCCGATTATGATGCCACTTACACAGGCATTCCTTGAAATCGCGGCAAAAAACGCAGCCGCAAATCGCGGCAAAGTCGCACAAGTGTGAAAGGGGCCTTACGGGGACAATGACTTTTTTTGAGATCATTTTAACCACTTCCACCCGCAAAGTGCCACAAATCGGCCCTTTGCCGGGGGAAAAGCCGCGCTGTCCCATTGATTTCAATGGGTAGGAGCGGTGAATACACTACTCCTTCACCGCTCCAAAGATGTTGCTAGCAGGACTTTTTTTAACCGTCCTGCTAGCGCACCGCTCCAGTGTGAAAGCCCTCTGGCTTTCACACTGGAGTGAATGGGGACGTTTTTTTTCAGGCGCTATTTTAGCGCCGCAGCGCCTGAAAAACATCTCAGTGTGAAAGGGGCCTTAAGGTAGTGGTCATCAACCCTGTCCTCAGGGCCCACCAACAGGCCAGGTTTTATGTATTACCTTGGGGGAGGTGCAGACTAGAATACTGCAATCACTGAGCAGCAAATTATATCACCTGTCATGTATTTCAGTTATCTTGCAAACCTGGCCTGTTAGAGGGCCCTGTGGACAGGAGTTGATGACCACTGCCTTAAGGCATCAGCATAACATTGGGAACATGTTTTTGTGCAGCTGCTGGTCGGAAAATGCCTCACTGCTAGACATGTGCAATTCGTTTCGTTTTTTTTCGGGTTTTTTTCGTTATTTTCGTACGAATGAACGAATCGTTTGAATCGTACGAATCCGAATAACGAATCGTTCGAAACGTACGAATCCGATTAACGAATCGTTTCGAAACGTACAAATCCAATTAACGAATCATTCGAATCGAACGAATCTGAAAAACAACGAAAATCCGAAAAAAACTAAATTAGAAACAACGAATGTACGAATGAAAAAAATATGAAAAACGAAAACAGGAACAACGAAAATGAACGAAAAAATTTGTACATTCGTAACTTTTTTTTTTTTTCGAATCGTAATTTTCCGTGTCTCTTACAATGGCGTTGCTTAACGTGCTTCAAATGGATTGAACGAAAAAATTTGTAACTTTTTTTTTCGATTCGTAACTTTCTTTTCGATTCGTAAATTATTAAAATGTAATAATAGCATGCACATTACATAAAATTATGAATTATGCTCAGATTACGAATCTACGAATACATACGAATGCGTCCGAATTTCGAATAAACGAAAAAAGGAATCAACGAAAAAATAACTCTTACGAATGTACGAATCGTTACGAATACGAACACCGACGACTTACAAATTTACGAATCGTTACGAATCAACGGAAACGAAAAAAACGAAAGCGAAAAAAAACGATTTTTTTTTGGAAATGAAAATAAACGAATTTTTTTGTTGTACAGATGTCTAGTCACTGCCTATGATTGGCGTTGTGCAGTGAGGGCTTCCTGGCAGGTTCGAACCAAACACACCCCAGCCCATCGTTATTCTTTATGGACCTTGCTTTGTGCACTGGTGGGCAGTCATATTGGAACAGGAAGGGGCCATCCCCAAACTCACAAAGTTGAGCGCATGAAATTGTCCAAAATGTCTTGGTATGCTGACGCCTTAAGAGTTCCCTTCACTGGAACTAAAGGGGCCAACCCAACCCCTGAAAAAAAAAAAAAAAACCCACACCATAATCCCCCCCTCCATCAAATGATTTTGACCAATTCCCCAAGCAAGGTCCATAAAGACATGGATGAGCGAGTTTGAGTAGGAGGAACTTGACTGGCCTGCACAGAGTCCTGACCTTAACCCAATAGAACACCTTTGGTATGAATTAGAGCAGAGACTGCAAGCCAGGCCTTCTTGTCCAACATCAGTGCCTGACCTCACAAATGCTCTTCTGGAAGAATGGTCAAACATTCCCATAGACACACTCCTAAACCTTGTGGACAGCCTTCCTAGAGGAGTTGAGGCGGTCATAGCTGTAAAGGGTGGGCCAACTCAATATTGAACCTACGGACTAAGACTGGGATGTCCTTAAAGTTCATGTATCTACAGTATCTAGAGCTCACACACATACTATATGCGCACACACACAGGACCAATATATTTAAAGATATACAGTAGAGCTGCGCGATTCTGGGAAAAATGAGAATCGCGATTCTTTTGCTTAGAATGAAGATCACGATTCTCAAAAAATAGACTCTGGGTATATATATATATATATATATATATATATATATATATATATATATAGGGACAGTGGTTGCCGGTATTTTAAGTCCACTCCTCACAGGCTCACATGCCACCCTTTGGGTAGCTGACTGTGGTAATAATCATAATATGGGTAGCTGACTCAGACTGTGCCTATGGCAATATTCATAATATATTATATTGCCGCCTCACTGTTCCCATCATTGCAGCCTCACCGTGCCCATCTTTGCCGCCTCACCGTGCCCATCATTGCAGCCTCACCATCGTTGCAGCCTTACTGTGCCCATCATTGCAGCTACACATGCCCATCATTGCCACCTTACTGTGCCCATAATTGCCACCTTACTGTGCCCTCATTGCAGCCTCGCCGTGCTCTCATTGCAGCCTTTCTGTGCCCATCATTGCCGCCTTACCGTGCCCTCATGGCCGCCTCACCATCGTTGCAGCCTCACTGTGCCCATCATTGCAGCTTAACATGACCATCATTGCCACCTTACTGTGCCCATCTCATTGCAGCCTCACCGTGCCCATCTCATTGCAGCCTCACCGTGCCCATCTCATTGCAGCCTCACCGTGCCCATCTCATTGCAGCCTCACCGTGCCCATCTCATTGCAGCCTCACCGTGCCCATCTCATTGCAGCCTCACCGTGCCCATCTCATTGCAGCCTTACCGCGCCCATCTCATTGCAGCCTCACCGCGCCCATCTCATTGCAGCCTTACCGCGCCCATCTCATTGCAGCCTTACCGCGCCCATCTCATTGCAGCCTTACCGCGCCCATCTCATTGCAGCCTTACCGCGCCCATCTCATTGCAGCCTTACTGTGCCCATCTCACT
Source organism: Lithobates sylvaticus (assembly GCA_028564925.1). Classification (NCBI taxonomy): domain Eukaryota; kingdom Metazoa; phylum Chordata; class Amphibia; order Anura; family Ranidae; genus Lithobates; species Lithobates sylvaticus. Next base: position 543,006,490 of record CM053028.1, on the reverse strand, counting down.
GCAACCTTACCATCGCTGTAGCCTCCCGCTGTGTCACAGAGCTGAGTGTGTAATCATGTTCGGCCGCAATGTGACAAAAGTCCCGCCCTCCTCCTAGACAGGCTCGTGTGATAGACAGAACACTGCATCTATCACACCAGCTGGTCTAGGAGGAGGGCGGGACTTTTGTCACAGCGCGGCCGAACATTTCACAGCTCTGATGACCGACGTCAGTTCCGGTTGCTGACGTCAGTTACAATAGCCGCCATTTGCGTTCCACGCTGGTTACGTGGAACCGGCGGCGCTAAACAAAAATCGTGGGTCGTCCAGATTTTACATCGCATGGGGGGGGGGGGGGGGGGGGGGGGGGGGGGGGGGGGGGGGCGGGGGGAGGGGGGGTTGGGGGGGGGGGGTGAATCGAGATTAATCGTGCACCTCTAATATACAGTATGGTGTGGGTGTGAGTATATATTCTAGTCTCATCTATTCTGATATATACTGTACAGCATGGGAGAGGGCCCCTACACTGGTCTCATCAACAGTGCCTCCTTGAAAAAGTATTCATACCCCCCCCCCCCCCCCCCCCCTGGAATCTTTCACATATTGTCACGTTACAACCAAACACGTAAATGTATTAAAATGCATTTTATTGAGATTTTATGTAATAGACCAACACAAAGTGGCACATAATTGTGAAGTGGAAGGAAAATGATAAATGGTTTTACAATTTTTTTTTTTACAAATAAATATGTGAAAAAAGTGTGGCGTACATTTGTATTCAGCCCCCTTTACTCTGATACCCCTTAACTAAAATCTAAATTAGTAAATAGAGTCCACCTGTGTGTCATTTATTCTCAGTATAAATACAGCTGTTCTGTGAAGCCCTCAGAGGTTTGTTAGAGAACCTCAGTGAACACACAGCATCACGAAAGCCAAGGAACACACCAGACAGGTCAGGGGTAAAGGTGTGGAGAAGTATAAAGCAGGGTTAGGTTATAAAAAAAATATCCCAAGCTTTGAACATCTCACTGAGCTCTGTTCAATCCATCATCCGAAAATGTAAGTAGTATGGCCCAACTGCAAACCTCCCAAGACACGGCTGTCCACCTAAACTGACAGGCCGGGCAAGGAGAGCATTAATCAGAGAAGCAGCCAAGAGGTCCATGGTAACTCTGGAGGAGCTGCAGAGATCCACAGCTCAGGTGGGAGAATCTGTCCACAGGACAACTATTAGTCGTGCTCTCCACAAATCTGACCTTTATGGAAGAGTGGCAAGA
>CM053028.1:542925234-542997734 GCA_028564925.1 Lithobates sylvaticus | reverse complement strand
ACTACTACAATAACGATCACAATACAATATTATTAATATATTATTAATACTGTAATGAAAATACAAATATATTACTACAAAAAATAAATAATAGCGGCCATAAATAACAATGTACTGGCGTGTGACAGCTTGCGAAATGCAAACTGATCTTACACGCAGACAGTGGGGTGAAGGTCCATCAAGTAGTATTTAAAGAACAGTCAGTCAAGGTGTGTTTCGATAGGCAGCTGTGTATGTGAACTGTTCATTACAAGTTAAAAAAAAAAAATAAAAAAAAAAAGGGGTTGTGCATTCTACAAAGTAAATTATGTGTGCTGCAATACTGCCACCCAGAGGACAATAGACAGTGTGTATGCTCCATCGTAATTTCTGCCAGTCGAACCGACTTTGGGGCCCCGTATCTTTGGGCCACTTGGTGCTAGGAAGCCCAAATTTGGTTTGCAAACCCAGTGGAACCAACACTACAACATATCCAAGTTGGGGTTCCTAGCACCAAGTGGCCCAAAGATACGGAGCCCCAAAGTCAGTTCGGAAAATGTCATTCTCTGCTGCAGAAAAGTGCTTGACATTTTCCGATCTGATTTTATCTACTATGTTGTAGTGTTAGTTCCACTGGGTTTACATACCAAATTTGGGGTTCCTAGCACCAAGTAGCCCCGAGATATGGGACCCCAAAGTCGGTCAACTGTGTCCATCTGCAGCAATGTCATTTCGGGACCCTTTGGGTCCAGAGACCCCAAATTTTGGCTGCAGCTACGGGGCATCTAGGAACCCTTAAAGTGGTTGTAAACCCTTACAAACCACTTTGGCCTACAGGTAAGCCTAGATTAAGGCTTACCTGTAGGTCCAATAAATATCTCCTAAACCTACATGGTTTAGGAGATATTTAGAAAAAAAAAGAGGCATTGCTGTCTACGGCGCATGCGCACTGCGCATGCCGAGATCACGGCGATATGCCGCTTTCGTGCGCATGCGCGGGAGTGATGTCATCGCCGATCCAGCGAATGACATCGCTGGAGCGGCGAGACCCGGAAGTCACTCCGGGCTTGATGGCGGTGGAGAAGGTCGTAGATGAGGACCGCTTCGGGGGCTTCGTTCTCAGGTAAGTTATTCATAATGAGCTAGTATGCTATGCATACTAGCTCATTATGCCTTTGCCTTGCAGGTTCCGTTTTTTTTTTTTTTTTTGGAGGAGGCTTTACTTCCTCTATAACTACCAAGTTTGAAGTTCGGGGGACCTATGGCTGCAAATGGGCACAGTGAGGCATGCAAATGGGCACAGTGAGGCATGCAAATGGGCACAGTGAGGCATGCAAATGGGCACAGTGAGGCATGCAAATGGGCACAGTGAGGCATGCAAATGGGCACAGTGAGGCATGCAAATGGGCACAGTGAGGCGGCAAATGGGCACAGTGAGGCATGCAAATGGGCGCAGTGAGGCATGCAAATGGGCGCAGTGAGGCATGCAAATGGGCACAGTGAGGCATGCAAATGGGCACAGTGAGGCATGCAAATGGGCATTGTTGACCCTCTTTTCCACTTACAGTAGCTGCGCATTTCTCACCCTAGGCTTATACACGAGTCAATAAGTTTTCCCATTTTTTTTGTGGTAAAATGAGGTGCCTCGGGTAATATATTCGGGTCGGCTTATACTCGAGTATATATACGGTAAGTGCATACAGCGTTTGGAGTATTTCCTTTCTGATGGACTTGTGGAGGTAGGGGCACTTTTGGAATGGGACCCCTGGGGACACCCTGAAGCACATCCTGTTTTGAGTCCAGTGTGAGAGAAGAAGAGCCGACACAGGGAGCGGATCCAATGGACCTGGATAGGAGTGTCACCTGCATGGCGGTGACAGAGGAGGGGGGGGGGGGGGGGGTGTGAACCAGAAGATTTATTGTACCATCTACAGATAACACATAATATTAGAACCCTGTGCCGAGCTGCTCTGCTTTAATCCCCAATTTTCTGCCTTCACTTCAAAAGAGGACTAATCAAGAGATCTACGAAATTAAAATCTCTCCAACACCTGAGCGTATCTCCAGGCGTGAAACTTCTCATCAGAAAATTTATGTCTTTAATAACTGCCGATTGCCCAGAAGAATCCGAATAGCTGACAAGAATTTGCATGTTCCCCGTCACAACAACATGTCTGTTTACCGACGTCCTGGGAGCTTTGTCGGTTCAAGAGAACCTGCCTACCGGAGATACACGATATTGTCAAAAATATTGGGACGCCTGCCCTTACACGAACTTTAACCACTTTACGACGATGTACGTCCCTTTTTTGAAGAGGGATATCTCAGTAACGGCAGCAGCTGCTGCCACAAGCGAGATATCCGTCTCTTCAGGCGCCGGTCGTGTTTACGAGATCACCGTTATCGGTGGCGGGAGAGGTGCTGGGCATGGAGATGAGTGAAGGGTTAGATGGCCGCCACCCGTCTCTATACCATAGCAGGGCGGAAGCGACATCAAAACGTCCCGTCCGCCCATACCTCTTAACCGCTTCCCGACTGGCGCACGAAGATATACGTCGTCAGAATGGCACGGGCAGGCATAAGGGCATACAGGTACGTCCCCTTTAAGGATTTCCGCCGTGCCATCGCGTGCGCGCCGCCCGGGACCCTCGTGAGTCCGGACGCGGGTCCAGCGGACTCGATCGCCGCAGGGATACCCGCGATCGTCTCATGGGAAGGCTGAACGGGGGAGATGCGGAAGTAAACAACATCTCCCCGTTCTGCCTAGCAACACCGATCTCTGCTCCCTGTGATTGGAGCAGAGATCAGTGTTCACTAAATCACAGCCACGCCCCCCACAGTTAGTAACACACCCCTAGGAACACTTAACCCCTACACTGCCACCTAGTGGTTGACCCCTACACTGCCACCTAGTGGTTGACCCCTACACTGCCACCTAGTGGTTGACCCCTACACTGCCACCTAGTGGTTGACCCCTACACTGCCACCTAGTGGTTGACCCCTGCACTGCCACCTAGTGGTTGACCCCTTCACTGCCACCTAGTGGTTGACCCCTTCACTGCCACCTAGTGGTTGACCCCTTCACTGCCACCTAGTGGTTGACCCCTTCACTGCCACCTAGTGGTTGACCCCTTCACTGCCACCTAGTGGTTGACCCCTTCACTGTCAGTGTCATTTACACAGGAATCAGTGCATTTAAATAGCACTGATTGCTGTATAAATGACAATGGTCCCAAAAATGTGTCAAAAATGTCCGATGTGTCTGCCATAATGTCGCAGTCACAAAATAAAAAAAAAAAAAAAAAAAAAAAAAAATCGCCGATCGCCGCCGTTACTAGTAAAAAAAAAAAAAAAAATTAATAAAAATGCTATAAAACTATCCCCTATTTTGTAAAAGCTATAACTTCTGCGCAAACCAATCACTAATCAACTTATTGCGATTTTTTTTTACCAAAAATATAAAGAATATGTATCGGCCTAAACTGAGGGGAAAAAAATGTTTTTTTTATATATTTTTGGGGATATTTATTATAGCAAAAAGTTAAAAATAATGTGTTTTTTTCAAAATTGTCGCTCTTTTTTTGTTTATAGCGCAAAACAAAAAAAATAAAAACTGCAGGGGCGATCAAATACCACCAAAAAAAAGCTCTGTTTGTGGGGAAAAAAGGACGCCAATTTTGTTTGGGAGCCACATCGCACGACCGCGCAATTGTCAGTTAAAGCGTCGCAGTGCCGAATCGCAAAAAGTGGTCTGGTCTTAAGCCAGCAAATTGGTCCGGGGCTAAAAGTGGTTAAAGAAACATTTTTCTGTTGTCATTTTTTCAAATGACAATTATTATTATTTATTTATTTTTGCATTTAAGTTCAAATATGAGATCTGATGTCTTTTTGACCCCATAACTCATATTTAAGAGGACCTGTCATGCTTTTTTTTTTCTATTACAAGGGATGTTTACATTCCTTGTAATAGTAATAAAAGTGACCCAATTCTTTATTTTTTTTAAAACAGTGAAAAAATTAATAAAATTAAGTAAAATAAATAAGAAAAAAATATATATATATATATATATATATATATATATATATATATATATATATATTTTTTTTTTTTTTTTTTTTTTTAAAGCACCCCGTCCCGCCGAGCTCGTGTGCAGAAGCGAACGCATACGTGAGCAGCGCCCGCATATGAAACCGGCGGTCAAACCAGACATGTGAGGTATCACCGCGACCGGTCGAGCGAGAGCAATAATTCTAGCCCTTGACCTCCTCTGTAACGCAAAACATGCAACCTGTAGAATTTTTAAAACGTCGCCTATGGAGATTTTTGAGGGTAAAAGTTTGACGCCATACCACGAGCGGGCGCAATTTTGAAGCGTGACATGTTGGGTATCAATTTACTTGGTATAACATTATCTTTCACAATATAAAAAAAAAAACGAACTTTACTGTTTTATTTTTTTTTTATTCAAAAAAGTGCACTTGTGAGACCGCTGCGCAAATATGGTGTGAAAAAAAGTATTGCAACGACCGCCATTTTATTCTCTAGGGTGTTAGGGAAAAAATATATATAATGTTTAGGGGTTCTAAGTAATTTTCGAGCAAATAAAACAGTTTTAAACATGAAAACACCAAAATCTCAAAACGAGGCTGGTCTTAAAGTGGTTAAAGAGTGTCTCAGACCGTCCAATATGGAGTTGGCCACCCTTTGCGGCTATAACAGCTTCACACCTCCTTCGTTATATAGTAGGTGAGGTTGAAAAAAGACCATCAAGTCCAACCTATGTGTGTGATTATATGTCAGTATTACATTGTATATCCCTATATGTTGCAGTCGTTCAGAAGCATATCTAATAGTTTCTTGAACCTATCAATGCCCCCCGCTGAGACCACCGCCTGTGGAAGGGAATTCCACATCCTTGCCGCTCTCACAGTAAAGAACCCTCTACGTAGTTTCTGGTTAAACTTTTTAGTGAATGGCCGCGTGTCTTTTTATGTTCCCTTCTGTGAAAAAGTTTTGTCCCTATTGTGGGGTCACCAGTACGGTATTTGTAAATGTAAATCATATCCCCCCTCAAGCGTCTCTTCTCCAGAGAGAATAAGTTCAGTGCTCACAACCTTTCCTCATAACTAATATCCTCCAGACCCTTTTTTAGCTTTGTCGCCTTTGTTTGTACTCGCTCCATTTCCAGTACATCCTTCCTGAGGACTGGTGCCCAGAACTGGACAGCATACTCTAGGTGCGGCCGGACCAGAGTCTTGTAGAGTGGGAGAATTATCGTTTTGTCTCTGGAGTTGATCCCCTTTTTAATGCCAATATTCTGTTTGCTTTGTTAGCAGCAGCTTGGCATTGCTGAGCCTCTCATCTACTAGGACCCCCAGGTCCTTCTCCATCCTAGACTCCCCCCAGAGGTTCTCCCCCCAGTGAGTAGATTGCATTCATATTTTTGCCACCCAAATGCATTATTTTACATTTTTCTACATTGAACCTCATTTGCCATGTAGTTGCCCACCCCATTAATTTGTTCAGATCTTTTTGCAAGGTTTCCACATCCTGCGGAGAAGTTATTGCCCTGCTTAGCTTAGTATCATTATACGTCGGCAGAATGGCACAGGCAGGCAAATGGGTGTACCTGTATGTCCCTTTGAATTTGCTGCCTATCCGGCACCCGCAGGTCCCACAAACTCGATGTACGCCAAGGGCCCGCGATTGCGGCGAGGAGAAGCATAACGGGGAGATGTAAACAAGGCATTTCCCTGTTCTGCCTAGAAACATGACAGAGATCTACGCCTCCCTGTCATCGGGAGCAGTGATCTCTGTCATGTTGTAGTGAGCCCACCCCCCCCCCCCCCCACAGTTAGAATCACTCCCTAGGACACACTTAACCCCTTGATCGCACCCTAGTGTTTAACCCCCTTCCCTGCCAGTGTCATTTACACAGTATCAGTGGCTATTTGTAGCTTTGATCGCTGTATAAATGCCAATGGTCCCAAAATAGTGTCAAAAGTGTTTGACTTTAAAAAAAAATAAAATAAAAAAAAAAAAAAAAAAAAAAAAAGAAAAAAAAAATCGCAATAAGTGTATATTGATTGATTTGCGCAAAAGTTTCTACAAAATAGGGGATAGATTTATGGTATTTTTATTATTATTTTTTTTTTTTTTTACTAGTAATGGCGGCAATTTCTATCGGGAATGTGACATTATGGCGGGATAGGGGATAGAATGTCACATTCCCGATAAAAATCGCCACCATTACTAGTGAAAAAAAATAAAAAATAAATAAAAATACCATAAATCTATCCCCTATTTTGTAGAAACTTTTGGCAAACCAATCAGTATACACTTATTGCCATTTTTTTTTTTACCAAAAATATGTAGAAGAATACATATCGGCCTAAACTGTGGAAGAAATTCTTTTTTTATATATATATATATATATATATATATATATTATATGTTAGCTTGTGGATGTCTGTAGATGTACTGATATTAGTGTTAGGGTGGACTTCCCCTTTAAGCGTTAATAAGGGGTTAAACAGAGGAACATTTGTTTTAAAAAAATATTAATATTTTTTATGACTTGACAGGTGGCTTTAACTGCTTGTATACTGTAAATATACGGCGGCAAGGCGGCTCTCCTGGGCAGAATCACATACCTGTACATGAACCTGCACTTGCGAGTTTGGGGTGCGCACGTAAACAAGGCGGACTACAGTTCAGTCAGTAGGGAAGGCATGGACCCTGTGTTCCTGCAAAGCAGGGACAGATCTATGTCTTCCCATAGTACAAACACCCCCCCCCCCCCACAGTAAGAAAGCACATTTTAGGGGTAGGCACACATTTAACCCTTTGATCGCCCCTAATGTTAACCCCTTCCCAGCCATTAGTACAGTGACAGTGTGTGTTTTTAGCACTGATCACTGTATTAGTGTCACTGGTCCCCAAAAAGTATCAAAATTGTCACTTAGACCCCTAATACACTATTAGATTTTCTGCAGATTTTTGTCTTCGGATTTACCAAAGCCCTGTAGTGCACGGGCCTGCCTGATTGCATACAAATTGAAAAACTCTTAAGGTTTGACCTCATATTATATGGTTTTGGTAAATCTGAAGACAAAAATCTGCAGAAAATCTAATAGTGTGTATGGGGCTTTAGTGTCGAATTTGTACGTCGCAGTTCCGCTACAAGTCGCTGACCATCGCCATTACTAGTAAAATAAAATTTAAAAAAAATCCATAAAAATATCCCATAGTTTGTAGACGCTATAACTTTTGCGCAAACCAATCAATATACACTTACTGGGTTTTTTTTTTTTTTTTTACAAAAAATGTGTAGCAGAATACATATTGGACTAAATGTATGAAGAAATAAATAAAAACCTTTTTTTACTGGGAATGTTTTATAGCAGAAAAGTAAAAAAATATTGTTTTTGTTTTCAAAATTGTCGGTCTTTTTTTTTTCTTTTTTGTTTGTTTATAGCGCAAAAAATAGAAAGCCGCAGACCTGATCAAATACCACCAGAAGAAAGCTATATTCGTGGGGAAAAAAGGGGCATCAATTTTATTTGGGTACAGCGTCGCACGACGGCGCAATAGCCAGTTAAAGCAACGCAGTGCCATATTGGGAAAAAATACAAATAAAAAAAATCTTCTGGTCAGGAAGGGGGGGGGGGGGGAGGGTAAACCTTCCGGAGCTGAAGTGGTTAAACTGACTTAAAGGGGTGTTTCAGCAAAAAAAAAAAATTTTTTTTTAAAAGTCAGCAGCTAAAAAAAAGGTAGCTGCTGACTTTTAATAAGTACACTTACCCTCCCAGGGCGCCCGCGATGTCGGTGTCGATGTCCCTCGGCGCTCCGGTCCCAGCGCCACCATCCTCAGTAATGGAAACGGGCAGCGAAGACTACGGCTTCACTGCCCGTTTCCTACTGCGCATGCGCGAGTCGTCGCGCGGCGCTTTGTGAATGGGGAACGCGATGTGTTGTGGGACACACAGTTCCCATAACACACCGCGCCCCATTCAATGAAGACGGTGTAGGAGCAGAAGACAGAACAGCGCCGCGGAACAGGAAGAGGCAGATTAGGACGATCTGCCTAGCAACAGCCATTTCTGGTAAGTAAAAAAATAATAATTTCCCCCCCCCCCCATTTTAAATTTTTATTAACATTTTTATCAAGTTTTTTTTTTCAGGGTGGCCCTCCACTTTAATCTACAGATCGAAGTTCATCCCTTTGATCTGTAGATGAAGAAAAAAGTAAGATACAAAAAGAAACAATGTTTCTTTTTATCTGGCTGAGCAATGTTGTTGATAAACAATGGCTGCTTTTTTTTTTTTTTTTGACAGCTCCAATTACTAGGACTTGAGTTTACACTTCAGTTGTCAACAGGGGAACCCCACTGACAGCTGAATGAGTCATTGGTTGTTAACTGCTTCAGCCCGGGAAAACTTTACCCCCTTCCTGACCAGAGCACTTTTTGCGATTCGGTACTGCGTCGCTTTAACTGACAATTGCGCGGTCGTGCGACGTTGTACCCAAACAAAATTGTCGTCCTTTTTTTCCCACAAATAGAGCTTTTGGCGATATGTGATCACCTCTGCGGTTTTTATTTTTTGCGCTATAAACAAAAAAAAAAAGAGCGACAATTTTGAAAAAAAAAAACACATTCTTTTTTACTTTTTGCTATAATAAATATCCCTCAAAAATATATAAATTTTTATTTTTTTCTCAGTTTAGGCCGATACGTATTCTTCTACAGATTTTTGTTAAAACCAAAAAAAAAAATTATTGATTGGTTTGCGCAAAAGTTATAGCATTTACAAAATAGGGGATAGTTTTACGGCACTTTTATTAATAATTTTTTTTTACTAGTAATGGCGGCAATCAGCGATTTTTATTGTGACTGCGACATTATGGCAGACACATCGGACATTTTTGGAACCATTGTTATTTATACAGTAATCAGTGCTATACAAATGCACCGATTCCTGTGTAAATGACACTGGCAGTGAAGGGGTTAACCAGGGGGTGGCAGTGTAGGGTTAAGTGTTCCTAGGGGCGTGTTACTAACTGTGGGGGGAGTGGCTGTGTTTTAGTGATCACTGATCTCTGCTCCAATCACAAGGAGCAGAGATCAGTGTCACATGTTGCTAGGCAGAACGGGGAGATGCTGCTTACTTCCGCATCTCCCTGTTCAGCCTCCCCGTGAGATGATCGCGGGTATTCCCGCGGCGATCGAGTCCGCAGGAACCGTGACTGGACTCACGGGGGTCCTGACCAGCGGCGCGCACGCGATGGCACGGCGGCTTTTTTAAAGGGATGTACCTGTACGCCCTTATGCCTGTCCGTGCCATTCTGCCGACGTACATCGTCGTGCGCAGGTCGGGAAGCGGTTAAATAACCAGTAAGCAAGTGGTTAAAGGGGTTACACTGGAACATTTTTTTTTTTTTTCTAACCTGTCAGGTTGCTTAACCACTTCACGACCGCTCACTGTATATATATGTCATTTTTTTGAAGAGGGATATCTCGGTAACGGCAGCAGCTGCTGCCACAACCGAGGTATCCCTCTTCACAGTGAGCGGTCCCCTTTCCGATAATGGTGGTCATCGCGGCGGATTCACCGCGAGATCACCGTTATCGGCGGCGGGAGAGGTGCCCCCCCCTCCCGCCGCTTACCGGAACTGTCGGCAGCGGCGGAGGCGATCGGGTCCGTTCCCCTCCTGTGTCTAGAGATGAGTGACGCTACGATGGCCGCCACTCATCTCTATACCATAGGAGGGCGGAAGCGACGTCAAAAACGTCACTTCCGCCCATACGTCTTAAAGGGGAATTTACAAATGTCATTTTTTTTATTTTTTTTTTTATTTTTGAAGTCCAAATATGAGATCTGAGGACTTTTTGACCCCAGATCTCATATTTAAGAGGACCTGTCATGCTTTTTTCTATTACAAGGGATGTTTACATTCCTTGTAATAGGAATAAAAGTGATCAATTTATTTTTTTTTTTAAAACAGTGTAAAAAATAATACAATTAAGTAAAATAAATAAGAAAAAACAAAAAAAAAAAATTTTTTAAAAACACCCCGTCCCGACGAGCTCGTGCGCAGAAGCGAACGCATACGTGAGCAGCGCCCGCATATGAAAACGGTAGCCAAACCACACATGTGATGTATCGCCGCGATCGGTAGAGCGAGAGCAATAATTCTAGCCATAGACCTCCTCTGTAACTCAAAAAATGCAACCTGTAGAATTTTTTAAATGTCGCTTATGGAGATTTTTGAGGGTAAAAGTTTGACGCCATTCCACGAGCGGCCGCAATTTTGAAGCGTGACATGTTGGGTATCAATTTACTCGGTGTAACATTATATTTCACAATCCAAAAAAAAAAAAATTGGGCTAATTTTACTGTTGTCTTATTTTTTTATTCAAAAAAGTGACTTTTTTAAAAAAAAAGTGCGCTTGTAAGACCGCTGCGCAAATACGGTGTGAAAAAAAAGTATTGCAACGACTGCCATTTTATTCTCTAGGGTGTTAGAAAAAAAAACAATATATAATGTTTGGGGGTTCTAAGTTTTCTTCTAGCAAAAAAAACTGTTTTTAAACATGTAAACACCTAAAATCCAAAACGAGGCTGGTCTGGAAGTGGTTAAACTGATAACATATAAAGATAGAAGTTCATCCCTTTGATCTGCAGGTGAATGAGATTAGATACAAAAGCAACAACGTTTATAAACACTGTGCCATTGGTTCTTTTCTTTTGACAGCAGAAGCTTCTGTGTGTGTGTGTGTGGTGTGTGGTGTGTGGTGTGTGGTGTGTGGTGTGTGGTGTGTGGTGTGTGTGTGTGTGTGTGTGTGTGTGTGTTGCATTGGGGGGCGTGGCTTGGCCGAGGCTGTAATTTAACACATTCACAGGGTCTTGCAGTGATATGTGGCGCACAGGACCTTTGTTGTCTGTGCCATCACAGAGATACATGGCGGTTGAAGGCAAGATGTGGGTGAGCATCATTGGAGTTTCGGCTGCTACCTCTCTGGTAGAGACGGAAAAGTGCCAAGCAAGATAGATTCGGGTGGGTGTAGAGGTGTACTTTGGTATGGAAGGTCATCACACTTGAGGTTGCTTTTAAAAGAAGTTTATTGAAATTCACGGTCCACAAGTGATGACAGCAGCCAACGTGTTTCGGGGGAAATGCCATCCCCTTCGTCAGGGCTGTGATGGTTGGAATTGGTCTGGACTTGAAGGTCAAATACAGTCCTCCATCATTTTACAGCACCTAAAAGGCTCCATTCTTATTCGACCCCTGGGTCCACGGCCAATCTCGACCACATCAACCATCACAGCCCTAACAAAGTGGGAGACATTTCCCCTGAAACACGTTGGCTCTACTCATCACTTGAACCATGAATTTCAATAAAAGATTTTAAGAGTAACCCCAACTGTGACGACCTTCCATATCAAGTGCACCTCTACACCCATCCAAACCAGGGGTCATCATCTGTACAGCACATTTCACCATGTTACATCCTAAATACGGGTGTAACATGGTGCAAAAAGGTGGCATTTAAAGCAATCAGTGGACAATCAGTGCACTATGATGACAATATGTCCAAATTCTGCATCCACGGATCTTACCAGAGCTTGCTGTGCCATGGCAATCATTCAGTTCGGCCAGAAGTTGGTTGAAATCATCTTGATGGGCGATCCATTTATCCTGAAATAAAAAACAAATAAAAGGGATTCCAATTAAAAAGTATTTCAAAAATGGACACAAGACATATTGACTATGAGAAAAGAGGAACAGCGTATCTGCAAAGGGCCCCTAATGACCCACCTATACTCCCCTTATCTGGACTCCTTTGGAGCTCCTACCTCCAACGCAGCCGATGCTGAAATTAGCGTTCTTGGAGAACCAGGGGAGAGAAGATGTATAAATGACAGTTGTATTGAAAGAGTTGGTCATGTGACAGTGCTGGGCCCTATAAAGTGGTTATTAGGCCTGAGCACAGAGGAGAGGTGGTCACAGGCTCCCCCATACCTAGTGTCACCTGCTGTGAAGGAGGAAGGAGCAGTGAGAAAGTCAGGTGAGTAAAAGAGGTTGGAGGCCCTCTGAGACATCACTTTGGACCCAGCAAAAAAAAACACACACGCACACACTTATAAGAGGTTCAGAGATCGAAACTGCACAAAAAGCAAGTAGAGGATGAAGTACTAGTCACCAGTGTTGCCTGTGGTCTCCCTACAGCTGAACATCTCCCCATTACTGACTTCCCATGCCATGTTCTATACTGTGTCTCTGTGCGGAGGCAGCCATCTTGGTAGAGGAGCACGGCTTTGCTTCCTCATGTCAGGACTGACCCCTGCTTTAGCTTCCCCCTCCAGCAATGAGAACAGCGAGCAGCATTGTAGTGACATCACCAAATCTCACTCCAAATTTCTTGAGGCTACCAGGTTTGGAAGCAGGGAGATCCTTGCTCTGCAGGTCCTCAGGTACAGCTTCCTCCTCCAGTAAGGAGAACAGCAAGCAGCACTGTAGTGACATCACCAAATGTCAATCCAAATTTCCTGAGGCTACCATGTTTGGAAGCAGGGAGATTATTGCACTGCAGATCCTCAGGTACAGCTTCCTCCTCCAGCAAGGAGAACAGCGAGCAGTATTGTAGTGACATCACCAAATCTCACTTCAAATTTCCTGAGGCTACCAGGTTTGGAAGCAGGAAGATCCTTGCACTGCAGGTCCTCAGGTACAGCTTCCTCCTCCAGCAAGGAGAACAGCGAGCAGCACTGTAGTGACATCACCAAATCTCACTCCGAATTTCCTGAGGCTACCAGGTTTGGAAGCAGGGAGATCCTTGCACTGCAGATCCTCTGGTACAGCTTCCTCTCCAGCAAGGAGAACTGCCGGAAACGGTAAGGCTGAGAAACGCTGTCGAGAGGTAGGAGGGGATGTCTGGGGTGAATAAATTTAAAAAAAAAAAAAATGCTTGACAGGCAGTTAACAGGCAACATAGAAATGAGCCCTCTTGGGCTCGTTCCTAAGTACTGCAAGAGGGAGGGGGGGGGAGTAAAACCAGGCAGTGGAGTACCACGGTGGCAAAAAAAAAAAAAAAATGTATTTTTACACAGTTTTTTTTTTTTAAATGTAAATAAAATTGTGCCACCTTTTTTCCTATCACAAGGAATGTAAAAACCCCTTGTAATAGAAAAAAAGCATGACAGGACCTCTTAAATTTTAAAAAGACCTCAGCTCTCATATTTACACTAAAATTAAAAATTTGTCATTTACAAAAAAAATTAAAAATGGCCCTTTAAGAGCACACGTCAGCTCTCCTCTCCTCTCCTTCTAGTTGTTGTTCCTATTGACAGTTACCCCGGCCATCAAGGCTGCGAAAGAATGTAATGCAGTGCGATGTGTATTGCATTATACTCATTACACTATTGGGGTCTTTAAGACCCCAATAGTCTCATTGAAGAGAACCTGTCACCAAAAAAAATAAAAATAAAATAATCATCACATAGAGAGGACTTTTTGTCCCCTATGTGATGGAAAAACAAAATACATTTTTATAATAGTTACACATAAAATCCCCCACATATACACACAAACGTAAACGCATGTGGCCGGGTGCCTACGCCTAATAAAGTAAATTGCTATACACATATGCGATGCACACGTCAGAGTGAGAGCAATAATTCCAGCACCAGACCTCCTTTGTAACACTAAACTGGTGACCTATAGGGGGCTTTTTTTTTATTTTTATTTTTTATTTTTTACATTTTCTATTTAAACCAAGTGACAAGACCTACAGGGTCAACATAATGAAGATACAGAAGCAAATTATAATCCATGAACATATGTGGTGCTACACCTCATAACAGTTTGTAATATTACAGAAGAGAAAAGATTAATGACGGAGTTTAAATTGATTTCCAGAGTTTATAGTACGACAGATCATCTCGATATATAGTTCTACTAGGCATAGTAGGCACTCCCTTACCCTATGGGAGAATGTTTGTATGCGTGGTGGGAAAATACAGTGCTATTCCACGAGTCTCGGCCCTTACAGTTTTCCTTATATCTAAAGTATTAAGAGTAGAAAGAAATAGCTTTGGACAGTAGGTGGGGGAAAAAAAAGGGGGGGGGGGGGGGGCTTGTATAGCGCTGCCTATGGAAAATATAGGGTACTGACATGTTTAAGGTTCGACATGTCCCAACATTGTCCCAACATTTTATCCATTTACTCGGTGCAACCTCAACTTTTATAATTTTACCAAAAATTGGGTAATTTATTGTGTTTTTTTGGCCCCCAAAATTTTTAATTGTGGATTTTTTTTACTGAACTTTTGTTGTTTCCTAGACCTTTGCGGTCATATTGTGCGACATAACAAAATTGGAACTACCACTATTTTAATCTCTAGGGCAGTGATGGCAAACATTGGCACCCCCAGATGTTTTGGAACTACATTTCCCATGATGCTTGTGCACTCTGCAGTGTAGTTGAGCATCATGAGAAATGTAGTTCCAAAACATGTGGGGTGCCAAGGTTCGCCATCACTGCCCTAGGGTGTCTGCTTTCAGAAAATATATCACGCTTGGGGGTTTTACGTAAACGTCAGGCCTAAAAAATTTTTATTTAAAGATGTGAAGAAAAGGCAAAAAATGCCTCTGGCTATGACAGGGTTAAAGGATAAGTTCACCTTCAGGTACATGTTCTACCCGTGAGATTTATTAGACTGCCTCCTAAATTTTTCAGCTGGCTCCTAGATTCAAAGCAAATCCGTCAGGCCCTGATTTACACTGATAATTAGTGCCATGATTATCAGTGCCGCCCCATCAAAGCCAATCAGCGCACACTAGCGCCGCCTCATAATGCCCATCAGTGCAACCTCATCAGTGTCCATCAGGGCAACCCTATCCCTGCCGCCTCAACAGCTGCTCGCCAGCCCCGCCGCAACAGCTGCTCTTATTTCCATTACTCTCACAAGTGGGCTGACGATCCCCTGTATGGAGCAACAGGTACTCTTTATAGAGGCATCTGGGTCTAGTAGATTGCAATGCCTTCTCTGCTTCCTACAGCCCATAGGTATAAGGTAGACAAAGCACATGGCTGCTGTGGTCATGGTTTTACAACTTGGAACCCAAAAATACTCTGAGGACTTCCAGGTTCATTCAGCCGAGCAACGTTCGATTCCCTGCAGCCATGCTAGGCTCACAGAGGAGCCACTAGGGAGGATTGGGAGGGGGCTCTGCAGTGTTCTCCCTATAGGATCCTTGCTGGGTGACCATCAAAAGCATCCGATTAGAGTGCCGTGTAAAGGCCCCTAGGGACCTGGTGCCCCTCCTCTGGCCCAGGAGCCTCTGCAGTCCCTGACCATCTCCTGTATCATGTCGGCAGTCCCTGACCATCTCCTGTATCATGTCGGCAGTCCCTGACCATCTCCTGTATCATGTCGGCAGTTTCTGACCATCTACTGTCGGCAGTCCTTGACCATCTCCTGTATCATGTCGGCAGTCCCTGACCATCTCCTGTATCATGTCGGCAGTTTCTGACCATCTACTGTATTATGTCGACAGTCCTTGATCATCTACTGTATCATGTCGACAGTCCTTGACCATCTACTTTATCATGTCGACAGTTTCTGACCATCTCCTGTATCATGTCTGAGTCTATGATGACCATCTCCTGTATCATGTCTGCAGTCTATGACCATCTACTGTATCATGTTGGCAGTCCTTGACCATCTCCTGTATCATGTCGGCAGTCCTTGACCGTCTCCTGTACAACGTCTGCAGTCTCTTACCATCTTCTGCATCATGTCTGCAAACTTTTACCACCTCCCATATCATGTGTGCAGTCTGACCATCTACTCCAATACATTTACATTATCTGACAGTCTTTTTTTGTACAATGAATGTTATGTGTAGCCCTCCGTAGCTATCAGGGGCCCCAGATGAGGCCCTCTATACCTACTACTACTAGTTGTTGTTGTAGGACACCAATGCTCTTGTCTGGTACAAAACGTCTTCATTACCTCATAATTGTTGCAAGCTCCAAGGCCCAGAGTGTTGTTCTTCACTTGAACTTTGATGTGCTCCGTGGATCCTTGTTCTTTTGCCCCGAGACCCTTGAATAGAACATCGGCATTGGTTAAACAAATAATCACATAAGACAACGGCTGCACCCCAAAAAGAATCCTGTCATTGGAAACAGCCGGAGTGACACCAGCCGACTGTAAAATCATCAGTTCTAGAGTATTCCAGAATAATACAGCCGGCCTGGCCAGAGATGTTACCACCTGTGTCTACAGTTCCCCTATGGGGGTCACCCCTCCCTTCTCTTTCCGCAACTTATCTGCACACAATGTACCCCCCCTCCATTGTGCAATTCAAAGTACGTTATTTTGTGGCACAGATGTAACTTCTAATCCTTCTCCTCTAAATTTAAAGACATACTCTGCCTTTTACAAAATTTTAGTAAATGCACCAACACTGATAGAATAAAAAAAAAAGTGCAAGTCCTTAATTATTGCACTGAGGCCTGCAGAGCATTGCAACCGCTTCCAGTACTTCCTGGGTGAAATGCTCTGGCTCTATCAGTGTTTTCCCCCAGCCTCAGGTATGTACAGAGGTAAGGACTTGGTGCTGATTGGCGCTGAGGCAGGGGGGGGGGGGACTGATGGGCGCAGAGGTGGGGGGGGAATGATGGGCGCAGAGGCAGGGGGGGGAATGATGGGCGCAGAGGCAGGGGGGGGGACTGATGGGCGCAGAGGCAGGGGAGGGGGACTGATGGGCGCAGAGGCAGGGGAGGGGGACTGATGGGCGCAGAGGCAGGGGAGGGGGACTGATGGGCGCAGAGGCAGGGGAGGGGGACTGATGGGCGCAGAGGCAGGGGAGGGGGACTGATGGGCGCAGAGGCAGGGGGACTGATGGGCGCAGAGGCAGGGGGACTGATGGGCGCAGAGGCAGGGGAGGGGGACTGATGGGCGCAGAGGCAGGGGAGGGGGACTGATGGGCGCAGAGGCAGGGGAGGGGGACTGATGGGCGCAGAGGCAGGGGAGGGGGACTGATGGGCGCAGAGGCAGGGGAGGGGGACTGATGGGCGCAGAGGCAGGGGAGGGGGACTGATGGGCGCAGAGGCCGGAGGGGACTGATGGGCGCAGAGGCCGGAGGGGACTGATGGGCGCAGAGGCCGGAGGGGACTGATGGGCGCAGAGGCCGGAGGGGACTGATGGGCGCAGAGGCCGGAGGGGACTGATGGGCGCAGAGGCCGGAGGGGACTGATGGGCGCAGAGGCCGGAGGGGACTGATGGGCGCAGAGGCCGGAGGGGACTGATGGGCGCAGAGGCCGGAGGGGACTGATGGGCGCAGAGGCCGGAGGGGACTGATGAGCGCCCTCTACAAATCCCATCTGCTGTGGTGACTTTCTTTATAGTTTTGCACGCAGCAAAGAAAGCTTCTAAATGCAGCCTGGGTCCTTTTTCAGGAGCATCCCAATCACATCATTATTCTGACAGACACCCATCAAACAGGAACTGAGAAGAAATCTCCCACATGGGGGGGGGGGTCACCAACAGGAAGAAAACCTTTTGCTGCGCTATTTAAAACAAAATTGGCTGGACTAGAGACAGATCTCAACTCTATAAAAAGGGATAATGGGGGGGGGGGGGGGGGGGGGGGGGGGGGGGGGGGGTGAAGTTGACGCTTTGATATCTGGCCTCCTCTGACATATTGCGCTCACCTTGCCCTTGGACCAACCCATCTTCTCCAGCATCTTCTGCCCAAACTTGGAGTCATCCTTGGTCCAGGCGCTGTTCCTGGGGTCCACCGACCACTTCTGCTTCCTGCGGGCTGGAGAGAGAACTAAGACTATCAGACACTAGGTGTGTATGCGATATAGAGATTGTATATAATAAAAAATAAATATACATACATACATACATATATATATATATATATATATATATATATATATATATATATTATATATATATATATATATATATATATATATATATATAATTTTTTTTTTTTTTTTGCAAGACAAAAACATTTTTTAAATAAATTGTGACTTGATATACAAGCGATGTCTTCATATACAAGTAGCGTCATGTCACAAACTGAGTATAAAAGAGAAGAGAGGCGCCTCTAAGTGTAGCAATATGGTTACATTTAACCACTTCAGCCCCGGACCAATTGGCAGCCAAAGGACCAGGCCCTTTTTGCAATTCGGCACTGCGTCGCTTTAACTAACAATTGCGCGGTCATGCGACGTGGCTCCAAAACAAAATTGGCGTCCTTTTTTTCCCACAAATAGAGCTTTCTTTTGGTGGTATTTGATCGCCCCTGCGTTTTTTATTTTTTGCGCTATAAACAAAAATAGAGCGACAATTTTGAAAAAAATGCAATATTTTTTACTCTTTGCTATAATAAATATCCCAAAAAATATATAAAAAAACATTTTTTTTTCTCAGTTTAGGCCGATACGTATTCTTCTACATATTTTTGGTAAAAAAAAAATCGCAATTAGCGATTATTGATTAGTTTGCGCAAAAGTTATAGCGTTTACAAAATAGGGGATAGTTTTATAGCATTTTATTAATTTTTATTTTTTTTTATTAGTAATGGCGGCGATCAGCGATTTTTATTGTGACTGCGACATTTTGGCGGACACATCGGACATTTTTGACACATTTTTGGGACATTTGTCATTTATACAGCAATCACTGCTATTTAAATAGCACTGATTCCTATGTAAATGACAGTTGTAGTTAGGGGGTTAACCACTAGGGGGTGGGGAGGAGTCAGTGTGACGTGTTGTGTTTTTTTTTACAGTAGGGGGGCGTGGCTGTACGTCTGACGTCATTGATTGGCGTTCCCGATGACAGGGAACCGCCGATCACTGACAGTCAGTGTAGGAAGCGCGGGGAGAGGTTTGTTTACATAGACCTCTCCCCGTTCTTCAGCTCCGTAACCCGATCGCGGGATACCAGCGGCGATCGGGTCCGCTGGTCCCGCGGCTGGGGTCACGGAGCTCCCGACCGGGTCGCGAGCGCGCTGCTAGCGGCGCGCGCGCGACCCACAGGCAGGCACATCGGGAAGCGGTTAATGAAGGTACAACATTTAGGAACTCACATTGTTGATGAATAAAACAGGCACATCTAAGCATTTAGGCATCCGGGGTAAAGCTGTCCACATAGACCAGGGATCCTCAAACTACGGCCCTCCAGCTGTTGTGGAACTACACATCCCATGAGGCATTGTAAAACTCTAACATTCACAGACATGACTAGGCATGATGGGAATTGTAGTTCCTGAACAACTGGAGGGCCGTAGTTTAAGACCCCTGACATAGACCGTCCTCCACACCGCCATCGATATCATCCCTTCCACCCCTGAGCTCCACGAGCGCTTCCAGCCTCACTTTCAGATCGCCCTATTGCAGGGTAGTCTTCCCGGTCACGATTGCAGACTGACAGCGGTGAGAGCCGGCGATGCGGAAGGCAGTCTATGTGGACAGCTTTACCCCGGATGCCTCCATACTTAGATGTGCCCGTTTTATTCATCAACCATGGGAGTTGCTAAATGTTGTACCTTCATTAACCACTTCAGCCCCAGAAGGATTTACCCCCTTCCTGACAAGCCCTTGCGATACAGCCCTGCGCCGCTTTAACTGACAATTGCGCGGTCGTGCGACGTTGTACCCTAACAAAATTGACGTCCTTTTTTTTTCTCCCACAAACAGAGATTTCTTTTGGTGGTATTTGATCACCTCTGCGGTTTTTATTATTTGCGCTATAAACAAAAAAAAAAGAGCGAACATTTTGAAAAAAATGCTTTTTATTTTATACTTTTTTCTATAATAAATATCCCCCCAAAAAAAATATATAAAAAAACGAATTTCTTCCTCAGTTTAGGCCGAGGTGTATTCTTCTACATATTTTTGGGGGAAAAAACAAAAAAAACGCAATAAGCGTATATTGGTTTGCGAAAAAGTGGTTGCGCCTACAAAATAGGGGATAGATTTATTGCATTTTTTATTAGTAATTTTTGTTATTAGTAAAGACGGCGATCTGCGTTTTTTATCGTGACTGCGACATTAAATCGGACACTTTTGAACCATTGGCATTAAGGCCTGATTCACACCTACGCATTTTTAGTGCTTTTTGCATTTTGCAGATTTGCACTACAGTCCATTTAACATGGTTTCCAATGGAACGTGTTCTGTAGAGAAAATCTACAAAAAGCACTAAAAATGCATGTGTGAATCAGGCCTTATACAGCGATCGGTGCTAATAAAAATGCACTGATTACTGTGTAAATGTCACTGGCAGGGAAGCGGTTAAACACTAGGGGGGGGGGCATCAATGGGGTTAAGTGTGTTCCCTCAGCCTGTTCTAACTGTCGGGGGGATGGGCTCACTAGAACATGACTAAGGATAAGCTCCGGCGTGTTCGCATACGGCACGTGCAGAGCCCGCCAGGATGTCGGCGCTGCGCTAATCACAGGCAGCGAGACATTTCCCGATCTCTGCAGCCGCGCATCGGGACAACGTCTCGCTGCCTGTGATTAGCGATCTGCAGTACCGACTTCCTGGCGGGCTCTGCACGTGCCGTATGCGAACACGCCGGAGCTCAAACTTAAACATGACGGCGATCACTGCTATCGATCACTGAGAGCAGTAGATTCCTGTCTTGTGGCTAGGCAGAACTGGGGAAATACGTAGGTTTACATAGGCATCTCCCCGTGTGACGCGATCGCGGGCCACCGGCAGACATAGACTCTGCGGGTACGCTCCCACGGCGTGCACGCTAGCCGCTGATATGGCAGCGGCATACGGGTACGTTGTTTTCCACATCTGTAGGAGTGTAAAAGGACCTGTCAGGGCTCAAAACATGTATTGTAGGTATACTCATTTTTATGAGAAACAGTATGTATATATATATATATATATATATATATATATATATATATATATATATATATATAGGGGGCTCATAAAACACCATTATAACAGAAGGGGGACCCCATGCCCCTTTTGGGGGCCCAAAGGGGCCGCGGGGTTTAAATTGGGGGAAACACAAGTGGCGAACCCATCCTTTTCGCGCGCCCCCATCGCACACCCCCGTTGCATGGATAATTTTGGGGGGGCGGCAGGGTTTTTCACCCCGGAGTTTTTTTTTTACGAGGTCATTTTTATAAAATCCCCTGGCCCCCATTTGGTCCCTCTGTCGAAGGAAACAAAGGGGGGGAAAGGGCTTTCTTTTTACACCCCCCGGTTTTTTGATTTTCGAAATTTTCGGACGTTTTTTAAAAAATCAGGCTAGTCCGTTCAATTTGTAGTTTTAAAAAAACTGTGGTAAACCCTGTTTTAAAAAAAAATTAAAGTATCAGAAATTTTAAATCTTATTTAATAAAAAAAAATTTTTATGTTTTTAAATAGGGGGAAAAATAAAAAACTTTTAACAAGGCCCTTTTCCCCCTTTTTTAGTTTTTCCTTTGTGGGTGAGGGGTGTAAAATAAAAAAATTTATTTAAAATAAATTTAAAATTTTTTAAGGGGGGGGGGGTAAAAAGTTTTCGGTTGCGGGAAACCGCCCGCGCCCCCGCGGTTTTCCCCCCTCATATTTCCCTTTTCGGATCCATCAGAAAACCAATTCGAAACCGATAAGGGTCCTCCCGCTGGCCAGGTTCTGCCCCCCCCCAATGACGATTGAAAAAAGGCCCCGGGACCTTTGCCCAAAAGTGGGGAAAAAAAAAAGCGGGGGGCCCCCTTTTTTTTGGAGAAATTAAATTGGAGGGTTTGGGGAAATGGGAATTATTTGGGTTTTTTTGGAGGGTTTTGAATGGCGGGAAAATGTTCAGAGGGGGCGAATTTTCAATGTGGTTGCGATGGGGGAAGGAGTCGCGTGGGGGCCCCAGTGATTTCCGATGGGGGCACGGGCGGCAAAAGGGGGCACAGGGGACCCCTGCGATGGCCCCACTTAAAAAATCTCCCGGGGGGGGGATTTTCTGGAGGGGGAAAGGGATTTTTCCGGGGGGCAATAGCGAATTTGGGGCATGAATTGAAATCCCCTTGGCACGGGGGGAAAATAATTCCCCAAATTTTTGATATTTTTGAAGGGGGGGCCCCACGGGAGTTTTTTTCCTTTTTACGGTAGTTAATTTGGTGGGACAGACTCGGTGGGCGGAAAGGGCCCTTGGGGGGAGGGGGCTGCTTTCCAGAAGGGCGCAATTTTGGGGTCTGATCAATTTACGGTGGGTAATTTTGGGGGGGTCCCTCTGGGGGGACAGGGGCCGCTTTCCTTAGGTTGGGGGGGGGGAAACAATGGGGGTTTTTAAATTTTTTTTTTGGGAAAACGTTTACTTTTTGGCTTTAAAAGTAATTGGGGGGCGGGGGCAGAGGGGGAAAGGGTGGGGTTGGGGGGGAAATGCGGGCGGTCCTTGGGTTGGGTGGCTGGGTTTGTTTTTTGGCCGTGATTAAAAAATTTTTTTTAATTTTAAATTTTGGGGTGTGCCGTGTTTACCCCTGGGGTTAAAAATTAGGAAAACAAAATTTGGGGGTGGCGGGGGCACCCCCCCAAAAAGGGAAAAAAAAAATTTAAAGGCCCTTTTTGGGGGGGGAAAATATATAGGGGCATTTTTAAAAAAGGGAAAATATTAAAAGTTTTGTCAAAAAATTTTTGGGGCCCGGGGCCCCTCCCCAGGGGACATGTTTTAAAAAAAAGAAAATCGGGTTTTTTTTGGGACATTTTTTTTAAATTTGAAGTAAAACTAAAGGAAACAAAAATTCGGCTGGGGGGTGTTTTTAATTGCTTAAAGTGGAAATTTTTCCGGGGTTTAAAAAAAGTCCCAAAAATTAATTTTGGGAAAAAAAGGGTTTTAAAATTGGGGGGTTTGAATTTGTGGCCCCGGGAAAAAAAAAAAATTTTTGAAAAAAAACGCAGGGGGCCCCCAGTGAATTGGCCTTTGGGGTTTGATGTTTTAAAGGGGAACCTCAAAAAAATGTAAAATTTTGGTGGGGGTTTAAAATTTTAAAAATTTGGGAACCTAATTTCCCCCAACATTATTTCTTTTCCGATGAGGAAAAAAAAAAACAAAAAACCCCCCCGTTGGGTATGGGAAACTGCTGTATCCCGGACTGGGGGGCGTTTTTTTAAATGGGGGTGGGAAAAAAAATTAAGGGGTCCATTTTTAAAAATTTTTTTGCGCCTTTTGGGGTTTGCACCCTTTTTAAGTACCTTTATGGGCCTGGAAAACCCAAAGTTTAAATTTTCCATATGTCTTTTTGGGTGTTGGCCAGGGAATGTTTAAAAAATTTATTTTAAAATTGGGTTTTTCCGGCCAGGATTTTTAGGGTAAAGGAAAATTTTTTTTTTTGTGTAAAATTCTTTATAGGTGGGGGTTTGTTTCATGCCGTTTAAAGGTAAAAAATCCCCTTTAAACACCTCCCCCATTAACCCTAAATTTAAAAATAAGAAAATCAGGGGGGGAAAAGGGATTTGGGCCCAAATTTTACAATTTGGGGGCCCTTTTTTTTCCAGGGTTTTAGTTTGGGGTTGGTTTTTTTTTGGGGCACAATTTTTAATTTTGCTTAACCCACACTTTTCGGCAATTTAAATTTCAAAAAATCATTTTTTTTTTGGGGGGAAAAACGCCCCCTTTTGGGGGCCCGGAGGAATTGTGAAGGGGTTCTAAAGGGAAATGTCCATTGGGCGGAAAATTTGGCCCCGGGGCGGAAATTTGAAAAATCTTTTTTGTCAAAAAAGGTTATGCCCAATCTTGGTGGCCAGTAAAAGGAAATGGCCCCCCAAGTTGGTTAAAAAATTTTAGGCCCTCTTGGGTGTTTTGAAGGAATAGCCCCAACTTGGTAGTAAAGGTTGCCCATGGGGTTTTAGTAAAAGGAAACCCCTTTGTGTCAGTGGGTTTCCCCATGGTGAGTGAAAATAGTGCCAGTTGGGTAAAGGGAAATAAAAAAATTTTTCGGGGGTTACCCAATTTTTTTTTGTAAAAAAAATTTCCCCAAAGGGGGGGAAAAGGGATACCCCCCCAATTTGGGTTTTCAAAGGGTGTCCCTGTTGGGTTTTTATTTTAAGTGTGTGTTGGTTAGGAAGAAATTGCCTGTTGGGTGTCCTTTTAATGTCCCCAAGTTTTCATAAAAATATGTTGTTTGAAGAAATGGTCCCGGGGGAAAAAGGGAAGAAAGGGGCCCCAATTGGGGGCCATAAGTAATGGGGGTTTTTGGTGGTTTTTTTATTGCCCCAATGGGCCCCCCTAAAAATGCATGTTTGCCAAAAAAATAGGGGCCAAGGGTTTTTTGCAAGGAAACCATTGTTGGGCAAAAAATTTTTGCCAATTTTTCTTTTTGGTGCCTACTTTTTAATGAAAATTTACCCCCAATTTGTCTGCCCCAAAAAATTTTTGCCTTTTTTTTCCCCAAGGGATAGGCTTTCTTTTGGTGGAAAATCCCTGGGGGTTTTTTATTTTTGGTTTTTAAAAAAAAAAAACCGTTTTAAAAAAAGGATTTTTCTTGTTTCGTGATAAAATTTAAAATTTTAATTTTTTCAAAAATTTTGGGGGAAAATATCCCCTATCTTTGTAAAAAAAAATTAGTGGTTTTTTTTGTCGGTGAAGGAAAAGCCCCAAAAACCGTGGTGCAATTAAAAATTTTATCCACCTGTGTATGGGGATTTTTTTCTTGTACATGAAAAAATACCCCGCTGGATTAGGATAAAAAGAAAATGGAAAAACGTGACATGGGTGGCATATGAAAAGGCCCCCTATACCCCTGATGAAAATAAGGGTCACGTAACCTGACCTGTTCCATGGCGGGACTACCTATCGGGGAAATTTCATTTTGGCTCTTTAAAAAACTGGGGGAAAAAAACCCCCTAAAAATGGATTTTTGGGGGGGGATGGATAAGGGGGGAAATTGGCAATGGAGGGAAATGGAAAAAAGGGATCGGGGCGGGGGAAATAGATTTTTCCTAAAGGGGGGCTTTTAAAGGGCACTTTTTTTTTTTTTTTTTTTTTTCCATTTAAAGGTATTTTCGGGGTTGTGTCCGGGGGAGGGGACCAAAATTTATCCATGTTTATTTGGGTTCTCTCCCTTGGAAGGGGAAACGGCTGAAAAGGGCCGCTTGATGGCCTTTTACAGGTTTTGGTTTGGCGTGCCGGGACAGGCCCCAAACATTTTTCCTGTCGGGGTCGTGGGGCCAAGGAAAAAGGAAAAGGGGATTTTGGGGGAAATGCTAGTGGTTAAAGTGTTGAAAGTTTTAAAAATAATAAAAAATTTTTAATTCCTTGGCATCTTTTTGACGGTGGCCTGAATTGGTTTTGGGGCCCCCCCGGCAGTCCCGGTTTTTTTTTCCACCAATCCCCCGGAGAGGCATTTCCAGAGGGGGTTCCTTGGGGCGGGGCCCCGGCAGTTTGGCATAAATTTTTAATAACTCGCCCTGCCCCTATTAATTTACCAAGGCCTTGTTGGGGGTGGGGGAGCGGGTAATTTTGATTCATAAAAAAGGGGGGGGCTGGGGGGGGGTCCTGAAGGGTTTTTTATTTGTAGGATGTTTGGTGAAAAAAGAAAACAACCCCAAATTTTGGGGTGTTTTGGCCATGAAAGCGGCAGGACCAAAGGGGGAAGGAAACGGCGGACCTTTGGGTATTTATTAAGTAGTTAAAAAAAAAATTCAAATTTATTTTTTAAATTCATTGGTCATTTCGGGGGCCGAACCGTTTTGGAAAAGTTTCTTTTTCTTAATTTACTTTTGAAAACTCCCGGGGGTTTACTTGGCCCCTTTTTTTGGGTAGATTGGCATCTTGTGCTTCCCGACCTTCCGTCCCCCCAAAAGGAAGGGATGCATGAAAAAAGGCAACCCTCCCCGGTATTTTTGTTTTTTTTTTTTTAACCCCCTTTTTTGTCATTGCTTTTTTTTTAAACCAAAAATGCTGTTTTGCTAAGGTAATAAAGGGGGTTTTTACCAAAATGAGACAATGACTTTTAAAGAAGAAAATTTTATTTTTGCCCCCCTGTTCAGATATCTTTTAATTTTTTTTGATCAAATCCGGAAAATTATCCTAACTTTTGGTTTTCCCTTCTGGGAAGGTGCCCCCATTTTTTTTTTAATAAAAATTTTTTTGTTGATTCCCTTTTCCCTTTTTACAAAAATTCCTAAAAATTTTTCCCGCCCTTTTTAAAATTTTGAACATTTTTCCTTTTGGCTTTTTTTTGCTTTGCTCTAAACTTTGAAATTTTTTACAGAAAAAAGGGGAAAACCACCCCCTCCAAAAGAGGATGCCCAATTTAATTCTTTTCAAACCTGCGGCTTCCCGGGCTAAATTTTTTTTCCCCCTTTAAGGTTTTCCCCATTTGAAAGGGAGGACTGTCTGGAGTAGGATTTTAAAAAATTATTTTGCCTGCGGGAAAAGTTAAAATTTATTCTTTGTTTTCGGAATACCCCCCAAAGGCCCCAGGGGCCATGGGGTGGGGGGGTTTGTTTTAAAAATTTATTAATTACCACACTTCCGTAAAAAATTTCACTTTCCAATTTTATAAGGTTCCTTTTTTTCTCTGGGTTTACAAGGGGGCTTTTTCCCCAATTTTTATTTTTTGGGGGGAAATATGAATTTAAAAGTTGAAATGGGTTTTTTTGGGTCAAAGGAGTTTATTACCTTTATCTTCATCCGGGGTCCCTGTATTTTTGTCCCCCCAAAATTTTTCTTGTTTGGAAGGTCGTGGTTTTTTGTTAACAAATTGGTCGCGGGGAAAACCCCTTGCTTTTCTGTTTTTTTGGGAAACCCCCCCGGGGGGGGGACTGACCCCCCCCCGGGGTCCCGGGGCGCGGGGTTATTTTATTAGTGTTAAAATTTAGGGGGGAAATTTTCCACTCAGTATGGATACGCTTTTTCTTGCCTTTAGAGGCGGGATCCCCCCCAAATTTTTGGGGGTTGGTTTAAACCAGTTGTAATTTTGATAATTTCTGTTTTCGTAAACCCTGTCCGAAAAAAGTCACCTTGCCTATTTTTGTACTTAAATCGGGGTTTTTTTTGGATTTCAAAAAATTTGGTACAACTTGGTCTCTGGTCCCTAGTTCAGTTTCCCACGACACCGGATTGGACTAACCAAAAAAGGCCCTGGGCCGCGATGTGAAAAGATTTTGGGGATAATGTGTTTTTTTTGGGTATTTTTCCCGGTTTTGGGGGGGGGGGGCGGTTTCCAAAAATTGAGAAGTGTTACCCCAAAGATTTTCTGCCCCTGGAAGTTTGAAGAAAAAACTTGGGATTTTATTTTTTATTTTTTTTTCCTGAAATTTTGATTTTTAAAGGGCGCCGTTTTTTTTATTGAACTAAACGTAGGAGCCTTGACCGTGCCCAGCGGGGCGCCCCGTACCCCGGATTTGGGGCCCCCACAATGGGGCAAGGCGGAGGTGACCCCGGTTACCCAACCACTGTTTTTTTGCCTTTTTTTGGTCAAAGGGGGAAAAGGGTTTCTTAAAAGGGACACCCCCCCGGGGAAAGGGGGTTGTTCCCCCCCAAAAAAACTTTTCCCAAAAAGATTAAAAAAATTTTTTTTGGGTTTAAAATATTAAATGTGGCTTTCCCTAAACCATAAAGCCTTTTCTTTTTTTACCCAAAACGCAGAGGGAAGGGGGGCCCTTTCCCCCGTGGCGAAGGCCGGGGACTTGACGGAGAAAGGCGGGTAGGTTTAAAAACCTCCCCGCTATAAATCCCCCCAAAGAAATTTTCCATTTTGCCAAAAAAAAGGCAAATTTTCATTTTTTTGGATCGGGAAAAGGTGGGCCCCCAAAAAGGGCTTGTTTTGCATTTTAAAAATCTTCGGTTTTTGTTTGACTGGGAAACCCGTTTTCTTTTATGAGGGGTTATTACCCCATGACCCGGCCCCGCATTTGGGGGGTTTTTCATCGTTGGAGCAAAAATTAGGTCTGTGCCCGGGTAAAGGGTTATCCCATTTCACAAATTTAAAATTTTCCCCGCAAATTTCGAAATTTTAAAATTCCGGGGGCTTAAACCTCAAAGCTAGGATATGGATAAAAGCCTTCCCCCATGTAGGGGTTTAAAGTTTTAGAAATGGGTTCTTTTTTGGGCAAAAATGGGGGGAAACTTTTTGTGGTTGAGTTTTTTTTTCGGGGGCCTTTTCCCCCGGGTTTTCCAGGCCAAAAGGGGAGGGGAACCCGTGGAAAAAATACCGGGGGGGGGGGGAAAACCCCCAAAATTTTTTACATTTTTCAACGTCCCCCAGAGTAAAATTTTTTCAGACTCAAATAAATTTACCTTCAACCCAAAAAACCCCAAAAAGGGGGTTTTTTGTAAATGGGTTTCTAAGTCGAAAAAAAAGTAAAAATTTTAGGGGTGGGCCTGGCCCCTCATGGGCTTATCCCCCCCGAAAAGGGTAACACCCGGGTAATTCTTTCCCCGGGGGGAAACACACCTTTTTAAAAAAGGCCCTTTTTGGGCTAAAAATTCTTTGCCTAAAAACATACAGCAAAGAAACACGCTTTGGGCTATTTGGAACGAATTAAAGGTCGTTTTTAAATAAACAAGTATTCGTTTTGTTTTTTGTGGAAAAACGGTTTTTATCCCCCACCCCCGGGTCCTTCGGTTTCCCTTCTTTTGCACACCCCACACCTTTTGGTTTTTTTAAAAATGGGGGGTTTTTCCTGGCGGGGGGGACTATTTAAAACTGGAAAGGGGGTTTACCTCGGGAACCCCTTTTAAAACCAAAATTGGAAACCCTTTTTCATTTCTAGGGGGGGTTGGTTTGGTCCCCATTTAGTCACCCCCCTCTTTCTTGGCCTTTTTGAAACCCCCGGGCCCCGTAGTTAGGGCGGCCCTTTTTTTCCCCCGGGGGGGCAAAAGTGGGGCCCCTTGGTTTTTCCCCCGGTTTGGGGGGGAAAGCATTTTAGATTTTCCTGGCCCCCTTTCCCCAAAAAAAGGGGGGGGTCCTCCCCTTCCATTTTTTGGGGGCCCCCCCTAAAGGGTTTTTTCCCTTGGGGTTCAATTTTTTGGTTTTTTTGGCCTCTAGTCCATTCCCCTTCCCTGTTAATGGGCTTTGGGTCTCTTTGCCCCCCGAAAAGCGTGGGCCCTTTTGGGGCCCTTTCCGTGGGAAAGGGCCTTTTCCAAATGGTTTTGTGAAAGTTTTAAGTGGTCCCCCTCCATTGGGGCCACTAATTTTTGGGCCCCAAGGGGGGCTCTCCAACCCTTTTAAAAGCCTGGGTTACGATGAAATAAAATGGTATGGGTCGGTTATTAAAGGGGTTTAAGCTTGTGGTTTTTTAATTGGGCCCAGTGAGCAAATAAAAAAGGTTTTGGGGATGCAAATGTCAGATTGTGGAGACGGGAAACGAACAAGGGTAAAATTTTAGTGTAAAGGGGTAAGGGGGTTTGGGAACTTTTTAAAGAAAAGGGTAAGAGGGAAATGGGGAGTGGTGGGTGAAAAATTTTTTAAAGATGGAGGATAATTTTACAAAAGGTGAGATGCGACATGATACAAAAGTGTCGGAGACTGCAAAAATGTACGGGGAAGAGGGTGAGCTGCAGACATGATACGGGGAATGGGTAAAAGACTGCGACATGATACGGAGGGGTCAGGACGAGCCCGATACAGAGAGGTCGGAGGACGAAAAAAATGAAAGGTGGCCAGAGATGAAGAAGGGTACGGAAAAGGCGAGACTGAGACATGATAAGGGGATGGTCGGGGATGAAGACAGATACAGGGTGGTCAGGACTGAGACATGTACGGAATGGTCAAGACTCCAAACTTGATACAGAGTGGTCAGAGATGCGAAGTACGGGAGATGGTCGGAGACTGGAATGATCAGGGTGGTAGAGAGCGAAATGATCGGGATGGCGAGACTGAAGACAGAAAGGAGATGGTCAGAGATGCAGAATGATAAGGAGATGGTCAGAGATGAAATGTACAGGACGGAATGGTCAGAGACTGCAGACATACAGAAAAAAAAAAATTTGGGAAAGTGTCCCAAATTTCAGAATCAAAATGAAAAGGTACTTTTAAGCCCAAACTTGTACAGAGTTTTAAAAACCCATAAAGGACAGGGAAAAATTTTTTAAAACCAACTTTTAAAGGCCCAAAATTTTTCGGTTGCAAAAAAAGAACAAAAAATTTAGTGAAATTCCAAAATAAATGAATAATAAAAAAGGGTAAAAAATTTTAACCCACAAAGTTAAAAAGGGAGGTTTTCCTAACCAAAATAGTGGAAGTTTTTCCCAAAATCCGGTCCCCACGTTCCCGGATTATATCCCCCCAATAAAATTTTTTTAAATACATTTAATAAAAATTAAGTGACATTCAAAAATTCCCCCAGCCAGTTCAAAACCCCTGGTTTAAAAATTCAAAAGGAAAAGGTCCAACCCGAAAAGGGGTTTAAATTTTAAAACCTTTTTTAAAATTTTAAATTTTAAAACAGAAACAAATGTGCGGGCCCCCGTTTTGGAATTTCCCATTATCGGGTAGGGCCCCAGCTCCCAAAAAGGTTTTTTCCAGGTAGTTTTATATTTTCCCCCCCCGGGGAATTCAAAGTTTGAAAAAGGAGGGTTGAAATAGAACGGGAATTTTTTCAAATGGCCTTTTGAAAAAGGGGGGGGCTTGGTCAAACCACACTGGGTTTTTTTTGCCTCGGTAAGAATTTGGGGGTTTTGGATTAATTGCTGAAATTTTGGGGGGTCTAACCTGGGGGGCTTTTGACGGTTTTGGGGAGAGGGTTGTGAACCAAGTTTAAAGTCCCTTTTAAAATGAGCCCTTTGGGTTTTAAATCTCGTAAAAATACCTGTCGGGGGAAACCCCCGGGGTTTGTTGGAAAACCTTGTGAAAAAAGTCTGGGAAAAAACCCCAAAAGGGGGTTTAATTTAAGTTTAAACGGGTTTTTATAAAAATACCAAGTTTTTGAAAACCCAGAGTGTTAACCCTATTTGAAAATTAGGGAGGAAAAAACCCCCAGCGGGCGAAAAATGAAGGGGAAAGGGAGGTTTTATAAAAACCCAACCCCCGGGGAACTTAGGGCGGGGAATCCACCATGGGAAATTGCCACGGAAACTAAGCTGCTCCCAAAAAATTGGGCCCCAAGGAAAGGGTACAAGAAAAAAGCGGGGGGAAAAGAAAGCCAAAAACCCCATTTTCATTTTGGGAGAACCCGGGGGGGCACGGGAAAAACATTGGAAAAGGGGGTTTGGAGATGAGAA
The DNA here is from genome assembly GCA_028564925.1 of Lithobates sylvaticus. Classification (NCBI taxonomy): domain Eukaryota; kingdom Metazoa; phylum Chordata; class Amphibia; order Anura; family Ranidae; genus Lithobates; species Lithobates sylvaticus. The sequence continues at coordinate 542,966,554 of CM053028.1, read as the reverse complement.
AAATGTAAGCCTTAAAGCATTTAAAAATTTTGGGGGGGTTTTAAAAAAGGGACCATTGTTTTTTTTGGAAATTTTTTAAAAAAAATTTTTTACTTTTACTTTTTTTTTAATTTAGGACTTATGGGGGGCCCCCGGGGGTCGTTTTTTTTAAAAATTGTTTTTTTTTAAAGACAAGGGCCCCTTCCAAGGGCGGGGAAAGGGGGGGGAGTCAAAACCCTTCCCGACCCCCCGTTTTTCCCCTTTGTGGAAGGGGGCCCCTGCCCCAATCAAAGGGGGGTTTGCTGGGGGGGCCGCATTGGGGCCCGGAAAGTGTTTTTATAAAAAAAGGCCGGTTTGCACTTTTTTAAAAAAAATTTTCTTAGGGCAAAACATTTCGACGTAGTGCTAAATAACAGCACATGCACTTACTTAAAAAATTTTATTTGGGGGGGATCTTTTTTGGGGAAAAGGGGGGGAAATTAGGGGAAATTTGGGGGACCAATCAGGAAAATTTTGGAAAAGCTGTTGTTCCCTTGAGCGGGAGGGGTTATGAGGAAAGACCAAAATTTAAGCCAACTAAAAAAATTGTTATTTTAAAGATTAGTGAGAAGGCCCGTCACAGCAGCCAAAATCAAGACTTGGAAGTTTGAAAAATTCTTTTTTAAGCGTCCATCCACTCCCCAATTGAGAATTTGAAAAGAAAAGGGGGTTTTAAAAAGGCCCTTTTAAATTGCAGCTTGAAAATTTTCCCAAAAAGGGATGGCCTTTTTGAAAAAGGTTTTTAAACTTTTTGACTGGGGGGCCTATAAATAAAATTTTCATTTATTATTTCCCCCACTTAAAAATTTTCATTTTTTTTAGTTTTTCCCAAATAAATTTTTTGCCCCTTTTGTCACATTAACAATTTTTTTTGGGGCCCTTTCCCCTTTTTTAAAAGGGGCCTTTTTGCCTAGGGGGGTTTTTTACCCAAAAAGGGGGGTTTTCCCGGTTTGGGGGGCCTTCCCAAGGGGTTAAGGTTGAAAGTTTTGGGGTTTTTTTTTGTGGGGGGGTGTGGTTTGTGTGGGGGGTTTTTTTTGGGTTTGGGTTTTTCGGTGGTGTGTATTTAAAGGGGGTTTAGGTTTTTGGTTAATGTTGTGGTTTTTTCAAGGGGGGTAGTCTTTTTGGTGTTTAAATGGTGGTGGGTGTAAGGAGGGGTTTTAAATGGGGGATTTTTTCCCAAGGGGTTTGAGTGGCTTTTGGGGAATGGGGGGAGTTGGGTTTTTTGGAGGGGTGGGGATGAAACCTGTAAAGGGGGTGAGCTGGGGGCGTAAGGGGGTGGTGGGTGAAAAGGGGGTTTGGGGTTTTGTCGGGTGGTAGAGTTGGTCAAATTGGTCAAAATTTGGGGAAAGGGTTTGGGGGGGGTTTGGTGCGCATTTTGGGGGTTTTTGGGGCTGGGGGGGGTACGGGGGGGGGTTTTGAGTGGGGGGTTTGGGTTTTGGGGGGAAAGGGGGTTTTTTTGGGGTTTGGGGGTTTTTTTGTTTCGGTGTGGTTTGGGGTGCGTGTCGGGGGGTTTTTGGAAAACTCTTTTGACCCCCGGGGGTTCGGGTTCAAATTTTAATTTCGCCGGGGCCCCTTTTTGGGACTCCCATTGGAGATTTAAGTTTCCGGTATTCACCAAAACGGAAACTTTTAAAATTTGGTTTTTGGTTTAACAAAAATTTGGTATAATTATTTTCCGGGACTTTTTTTTTTTTTGGGGATTCCCCCTCCTTAAAAAATGGCAGTTTGGGAATGACGGGGAATTGAAAGTATTTCCACATTAAAACACGTTAAAAAAAATTTTTTTGGGATTAAAAAGGACGTGGTTTTTCCTTGGACGGAAAATTTAACTTTTCCCCTTCGGGAAGCAAATTTTAAAAATTTTAGGGAGTGGCATTTAGTAAGTTTGTAAGAAATAATAAAAGGGTAAAAATTTGTTAAAAATGTTATTAGGGGTGAAGGTTTTGTGGGGGTTGGGAAAAATTCCAAGTTTTTATTTTAAAAAATTTTTTTTTAAAGAAGAAGGCCAGAAAAAAAATTTACAATTTTTAAATAAAATTTTCAGGGCCGGGGTTTTAAATTTTTTTTGGGAAAAATTTTTTTAAAATTTAATTGGGGGGGAAATTTCTTCAGGGGCGAGAGAAAATATCAAAAAATTTAAAAGGTTTTGGGGTTTCCTCAGGGGTTTTAAAAATTCTTTGGGGAATGGGGGATTTTTTTTTTTTCCTTGAGGGGGTTTTTTTTTTTTTGGTTTAAAGTTTGACGGGGTTTTTTTTTTTTCCCCGGTTTCCCTTTTGTTAAACCGTTTTTTTTTTTTTTTTGTGGTTTTTGTTTTTTGGGGAAAAGGAACCCAATAAGGGACACTCGGGGATCCAGACGGGAAAGGAAAATTATGAGAAGGTTTTTTGGGGGAAAAAGCCAAAAAAAATCAAGGGGGGATAAAAGGGTAGGAAAACCCTGGTGAGATTTGGGGTGGAACGGGTAGAAGGAAGGGGGTGGGGCCGGGAAAGGGCCCCGGTTTAAAAGGTTTCAGAGCGGGGCAATAAGGGAAAAAATCCCAGGTAACGGTGCGAGCGGGGGTTTCAGGCGGCTCCGGTAAACTGGGGGGCCTGGGGAACAGGAAGCAGGTAAGGTAAACGGTGCGGGCGGATAAAGGGAAACGGAAAGGGAAGGGTAGCGGCGGCAGGATGGGAAGCGGCCCGGAAACGGATAGCAGAGCTGGCGGTCACAGGAAAACAGGTCACGGGAAAAAACGGTAAAGCGAGTGGAGGTCACAGGAAGCGGCTCCGGGTTTAAAGGAAAGCAGGCTCAGGAACGGAAAAAGGCTCCAGGAAAAAAGGAACAGGCTCAGGAAAAAGGAAGCAGGTCAGGTAAAGGTCGGTCGGGAACGGAAAAGGCTCCAGGTAAAGGAAGCAGGCACGGGAAAACTGGACAACGGTTGGAACAGGTTCCGGTAAGCGGATGCAGAGTGAAGGAACGGAAAAGGTTTGGAAAAATGTTACGGGAATTTGGAAAAAGGAAGGGGGACGGAAAGGTTGGCAAGCAGGTTCACGGGAAGCGGGATAGAACTGAAGACTGAAAAAGGAAACGGAAACAGCTACGGAAACCGGGTAACAGGCTCGTTTACAGAGGGCGGGCTCGGGACGGGAAAAAGGGCTAAAAAAGGGAAAAAAGGTCAAAAGAACGGTAAGAGCTGACAGGAAGGACAAGGTGGCAGGAGGTTCACGGAAGCGGGGTGGACACAGAAACGGAAGTTTTTTGGAAAGGGGGTAAAGGAAACGGTTAACGGATCAGGTTTTTTTTACAACCACAAGCTGAGCGGGCCAAGGGTTTTAAAGTGGTTAAAACCCGGCGGGCTAACTGGGGGGGCCCCCGCTCGGGCGGGGTTTGCACTGCCCCGGGGCCCGGGGTTTTGCGCTGGCAAGGAACTAGGGGGGGCCCCCCGGGTTTATTTTTGGGCAGGAAAATTTAAGCAGTCTGGGCCCCGGGGCCCCCTCGGGGCAAACCGGGGTAGTCTTTTGGGGCAAAAGACTTTAGCAGGTTTAACTCCCCCGGGGAACCAGGAACCTTTTTTGTAAAAAAACGGTTTTTTCCCTTTTTTTCTAACAGGGCCCCCCCCCCTTTTTCCCCTTCGTTCCAAGGGGCCCGGGGGCCTTTTTTGGGGAAAAAGGGGGGAAAGGGGGTTTAAAAGGGAAAAATAAAAACCCCTTTTTTTTTGGGGCCTTTGGGGAACAGGAGTTAACTATAGGCTCTTCTTTAATTTTCACTGGAAAGGGAATCTTCAAGTTTCTTTGAAAAAACCTTCGTTTTCTTAAACATGTTCCCCTCCATAAATTCTCCCGCCTCTTGGTCGCCCTTTTTTTTTGAGGGGTGGGTGGGCCCTCAGGATTGGATTGGAACAAAAAAAGAATTCCCCCCTGGCTCCCAATACATTCGGAAGAAGGGAAAATAAGGGAAAAAGCCAGTTGGGAAAAAAAAGGGTTTGTGGGGCCAGGGGTACTTTTAATCAACCCAAACTTTTGGGGGAAAATGTTTGGGGGGGGGCCCCCGGATTTGTTCCGGGGTTTGATTGGTTTTTCCTTCCTGGTTTGGGGGTAAAGGGGAAAAAAAAATTGCCCAAATGGGGTTGGATTGTTTAAAAAAAAGGGGTGTTTCCCCGGTGGAATTTGTTTGGACCCCGGATTGTCCCCGGGTTTACTTGGGGGGGGAAAAAAAAGGGGGTATTCGGGGGAACTTTGTGCCATTTTAAAGGGATAACCCAAAACAAAGTCTAGGGGGGCCTTGCGGGGGATTCCACAATAAAATCTTGGCCCAATTTTGGGGCCTGGGCTGAAGGGCTTGGAAACCCCTTGGTTTTGAGCAGAAAAATCATGACAAATTTTCCCTTTTTCCCAGTACACCAAAGGTCGTTGTCCTTCTTTTTTTGGGATAAAATGCGGAAAGTTTTCGGGGGCCAAATTAGGAGGTTACCCCACCCCTGGGTGAAATTTTTCCCCCAAACCCCTTTTCCCATTTCTGCAACCCCAGGGGGGAAACCCAGGGGGGGTACCGGGGCAGTGGTTTTTGTAACAAAATTTTTCGGGGCGGATATGCAAAGGGGAAACCAGGGGTTTTTGGAACAAAAACCAAGCCCTCCTTTTTTGGGGAACCGGCGTATGTAAAGGAAAAAAAACGGAGAAAAAAAAGGCCCCTGTCGGGGGAAAATCGGCAGTTTCGGGGGAAAAATTTTGGATTGTGAAATCAGGAGGGTGGTCCCCTTTTGAGGAACGATTTTCGGGGGGTTTTAGGCCAGTTTTGCCCCCCTGTAGTTTTCCTCGGGGGCATTTTCCCGTAAAAACCCGGGGTTGTAGAGGGTTTGATGCCCTTTGGGGGCAGGTCCCCCTAGCTTCTTAGGCATATTCGGGCCCCCAAAAAAGGGAGGTCTTCGGTGGGCTGGGTAAAGAGCCGGGGTGGGGCCCCTTGGGGCCTCGGGGGCCCGGGGGGAAAAGGGGGTCCCTTTTGGGTATTGAGAAAAAAAAAATTGGGGTCCCAAATGGCCGGAACCCTTGAGTTTCAAAAAATTTGGGAAAACCCAAATGAACCGGCCCCTTTTTTTTGGGGAATGGGTCCAATGGCGGTTTTTTCTGGGGGTTGGGAATGGAAGAAAATGGAAGGTTTTTCTTTTCCTCGGGATTTTTCGCCGGATGGGATGTTGGGGAAGGGACCCCCCAATTTTAAAACCCAGGGGGGAGCTCTAAAAGGAAAATTTTTTGCTCAAGAAAAAAAAGCAAAAACAAAAAATCCCAGTCATTTTTTTTAAAAGGGGAAGGGGGGGGGGATCTGCCCTTTGTTTACTAAACACATCCAGGTATGCATGGTAGACTTCAGGGATGGAATGACGTAGACCTGCCTCGTTTTCGAGGCAGAGCAGAGCAGAGGGTCCTGCGGGGGCCAAGGAGCCGCAGGACCTTTGGCAGTAGGGAGAAGAAAAGGCCACCTCTCCTGTGGACCAGTTGATGACCGGGTTGTGTGCTTGCAGCCAGGGGATTCCTAGAATGACTGGAAACAAGGGAGAAGAAATTATGTCCAAACATAACAGTTCTTGATGTGACTCTGAGATTACTGTGTGCAATGGGGCAGTCTCCTGAGTCACTGGGCCAGATTTGATGGTGGACCCATCCGCCAGGTGGACAGACAGGCCTTGTTTTCTCAGACGGAGAGGAATTCGATGTCGGACAGCAAAAGCAGAGTCCATAAAGCAACTGCAGGCACCAGAGTCAATGATAGCTGTGGTTTGTAGGGTCCTTCCTGAGAACTGGAAGGAAACAGAAAGGGCAAGATGAGATGAAACCCCGGTCACAGGATCCACATAACTGGAGAGAATAGTGGGGAACTTACGGAGTTTAGCCGGGCAATTCCGAACATAATGACCAGGCTCTCCACAATACAGGCATAGATTGTTGCTGCGGCGTCTCTGACGTTCAGCTGGGGTGAGAGAAGGCCGCAGGAGTCCAAGTTGCATGGGTTCGGATGCTGAAGAGGCATGAGTAGGTTTAACGGGGGGAGCAGTGCGGAAGTGACCAGGACCCCTGGGGAGCATCCAGGTAGGTCTTGGGGACCCCAAGGTTCGTTCGGCCCTACGCTCCCGTAGGCGCCGGTCAATTTGGATGCTTAGGTCTATGAGGGAATTCAGGGTCTGGGGTACCCCCACTCTGGCGAGCTCGTCCTTGAGTGCGTCTGAGAGGCCCATGCGGAATTGATGACGGAGGGCAGCATCGTTCCAGTCGGTGTCGGCACCCCAACGCCTGAACTCAGCCACATACTCCTCTGCTGGTCTTCGACCCTGTTGGAGAGAACGTAAGGCGGCCTCCGCAGTGGTTGAGAGTTGGGGGTCCTCATAAAGCTGTGCCATGGCATCAAAAAAGGTGGAGAGACTGGTTAATGCTGCATCCTTTTGTTCCACGAGACGGTGGGCCCAGATTTGGGGATCCCCAGTCAGTAGGGCTACCACAAAACCCACCTTGGTGGTCTCTAAAGAGAAGGTCCTAGGTTGCAGGGCAAAATTGAGCTCACAGGAGTTACGGAAAGTTCTGAAGCTACCACGGGCACCCGTAAATTTCTCTGGAGTAGGTACCTTGGGCTCAGGTGGTAGCATCACTATAGTCTGGGTAGGTGCAGGCCCCGTTGGGGGTATTGCTGGGTGAGGAGTTCCTTGGGTACTGGATGGACCAGACAGGGCCAGTACCCGTTCCTCCAGCCGGGTATAACCCTGCTGGAGGTTCTTCACCGCTTCGGTCAGACCTGCCAGGTGTTGGCATAGCCCCTCCATGGCGGGGGCTCCCTGCTCGGGCTCAGACATGGCTGTCTGCTACTGTCACGTACCTGGTGGTGCGAGCCCGAGATTGCAGGGGGAGGCCTCCCTTGCGTCTCCCACTGCTGGTCCCCTGGTGTGGGAACAGGAGAGCCAGGAGTGAGGAGGAGCACGGGTGCCTGGCAGGATCAACAGACCGGTGGGAAGGAAACAGGTTAGCTGAGCAGGCAGGATCTCTGGGAAGCAGGCTCACAGGTAAACCGGATAGCAGAGCTGGCAGGATCACAGGAAGCAGGCTCACAGGTAAACTGGATAGCAGAGCTGGCAGGATCACAGGAAACAGGCTCACAGGTAACCTGGATAGCAGAGCTGGCAGGATCACAGGAAACAGGCTCACAGGTAAACCGGATAGCAGAGCTGGCAGGATCACAGGAAGCAGGCTCACAGGTAAACCGGGATAGCAGAGCTGGCAGGATCACACAGGAAGCAGGCTCACAGGTAACAGGAAACTACAACCCACAAACGCTGTAGAGAGGACAGTCAGAGACCGTTATGCTCAAGTCAGGGCTTAATAGGTCGGCTGGTAAACCGGATAGCAGAGCTGGCAGGATCACAGGAAGCAGGCTCACAGGTAAACTGGATAGCAGAGCTGGCAGGATCACAGGAAACAGGCTCACAGGTAAGCCGGATAGCAGAGCTGGCAGGATCACAGGAAGCAGGCTCACAGGTAAACTGGATAGCAGAGCTGGGAAAAAGGCATCTCACCTCTTCCCTGTGGACCAGGGATGAACCGGGGGGTTGTTATTCACTTTGTGTTGATCTTTTGTGCTTGCAGCCAGGGGATTCCTTAGAATGACTGGAAACAAGGGAGATGAAATTATGTTCAATACATAACTGTTCTTGATTGTTGACTCTGAGATTTACTGTGTGCAATGGGGCCAAGTCTCCTGAGTCACTGGGCCCAGCATTTGATGTTGTGGACCCATCCGCCAGGGTGGGACAGGAAGGCCTTGTTTTCATTCAGACGGGAGAGAATTCGATGTCGGACAGCAAAAGCAGAGTCCCTAAAAGCAAACTGCAGGCACCAGAGTCAATGTTAGCTGTGGTTTGTAGGGTCCTTCCTGTGAACTGGAAGGAAACAGAAAGGGCAGATGAGATGAAACCCCGGGTCACAGGATCACATAACTGGAGGAGAATAGTGGGGAACTTACGGAGTTTTAGCCGGGCAATTCCGAACATAATGACCAGGGCTCTCCCACATTACAGGATAGATTGTTGCTTGCGGCGTTCTCTGACGTTCATCACAGGAAACATGGCGTGGGGCTCCCTGCTCGGGGACCATGGCTGTCTGCTACTGTCACGTACATGGTGGTGCGAGCCCGAGATTGCAGGGGGAGGGGGGGGGTCCTCCCTTGCGTCTCCCATCAGACGGTGGGGAAAGGAAAACAGGTTTGCTGAGCAGGAAGAGCAGGCTCACAGATAACCTGGATAGCAGGCTGGATAGCAGAGCTGGCAGGGTCTGGAGGATCACAGGAAACAGGCTCACAGGTACAACCGGATAGCAGAGCTGGCAGGATCACAGGAAGCAGGCTCACAGGTAAACTGGATAGCAGAGCTGGCAGGATCACAGGAAACAGGCTCACAGGTAAACCGGATAGCAGAGCTGACAGGAACTGGACAACGGCTTGGCAAGCAGGTTCACAGGTAAGCTTGGATAGCAGAGCTGACAGGAACTGGACAACGGCTTGGCAAGTAAGTTCACAGGTACACTTGGATAGCAGAGCTGACAGGAACTGGACAACGGCTTGGCAAGCAGGTTCACAGGTAAGCTTGGATAGCAGAGCTGACAGGAACTGGACAACGGCTTGGCAAGTAAGTTCACAGGTACACTTGGATAGCAGAGCTGACAGGAACTGGACAACGGCTTGGCAAGCAGGTTCACAGGTAAGCTTGGATAGCAGAGCTGACAGGAACTGGACAACGGCTTGGCAAGTAAGTTCACAGGTACACTTGGATAGCAGAGCTGACAGGAACTGGACAACGGCTTGGCAAGCAGGTTCACAGGTAAGCTGGGATAGCAGAGCTGACAGGAACTGAACACAGGAAACGGAACCACAGACTGGACTGGAACCAGCAGGTGAACAGGCTCGTTTACAGAGGGTCAGACTGCAGACTGGACAAAGGCTAAACAAGGAACCAAAGTTCATCAAGAAGTCAGGTAATGAATCTGAACTAGAGCAAGGTACAATGGATCAGGCAGGAGGATGGTCACTGGAAGCCGGGGTCGGGTACAGGCAGAAAGCAGGATAGTCTTTATGGCAAGCCGGGTCAAAGGAACAGGTATAACAGGATCAGGTTTCTTTTACTACACCACAACGCTGTAGAGCAGACAGCAAAGACCGTCTGCTCAAGTCAGGCTTAAATAGGCCGGCTGGTGCTAACTAGGGCGCGCGCCCGTCTCCCTGTGCGCGGTTGTGCACGTGCCCGCGCCCGGGCGCGCATGCGCATGCGCAATGGAATCTGAGGGCCAGGACGGCCCGGGTTTAGATTTCTGGCAGGATCTTCATGACACCCAGGCTGAGATACAAAACAGGGATCTGTTTCATTTTGATCGAGGGATCTCTGATGGGATGGGGGGCTTCTAATATGAAGGTGTGAAGGGGGTTCTCTGATGTGAAGGGAGGTCTTTAACCTGTGTAGCACCCTGGGGTTTAGTTCAGGGGAACTCCTCACTAAATTCATTGTCAGGAGTAGCTACTGTAGTCAATTGCTAGGGATCCATTGACTTCTCCCTAAATTTGGACTGGTTGTACTTTCCTCTTCTACCACCGGGTGGCCGGGCACTTGGAGGTATTAGATTGAGAAGGACAACTCAAGATCAGGTTATGGGTATATGGGGTATCTCAGCCAATGGGCAGGGATTTGGTTGAATCCATTGGCCTGCTCGGAGAGCCTATATATTCGGGTGAGGTAAGGTGATCCAGATTCTTGTGTGCCACCCAGACCGCCATCTGGGTGACGTGTGTCCTTTGTACAGGCTGCTAGGCCAGAGATTGGGCCTATCCCGGGGACATTAGGCTGCCAGGCTGTGTGAGTGCCTATCTAGAAGAAGAGGGCAGCGCAGGGTTTGGACTGCGGCTTGCAGTCCAACCAAAAGTGATGGTTCTGCCGGCGGGAGAACCTGTCGTTGTCGGAGGTAGAAGGGAAGCTGTCACCACTAAGGGACCAATCACCTTTACCAGGGAACACAGTGAGTAACTGAAGCAAGTACCGGAGCAGTATTCTCACCGAACGGGCACGGTGGAGAATTGGGAAACTTCAGACGGTGATCAAGTCAGGGACCCAGCCAGCGGAGGTTATGCTTGCAGAGCAGTCTTGTGTGTCAAGCTAGGGACCGAGCCGGTCAGCAGGGGTGAAGCTTGAAGGTATCTGGAGTGCCAAGCTAGGGAACCAGCAGGGAAGTGTGGGTGACGCTTGAGGGAGATACCACTGCAAAAGCCTTGAGGAGCTCACGGGATTCAGAGTAGTGAATCAGAGAGTCCAGTGAGAGACCAAGAGCTCAAGGGGGCTGAAGAACTACAAGGAGAAGTTGTAGTACAGCTGAGAGAACTGTTACGTTGAGCTTGGAACTGTTTAATTACTGTTGCCATAGGAGACAGCAATCCTGCACGTGCAGAAGTGGCACCTTGCTGGGGCCTTTCCCTGTACGGCTGTCCTCCTGTTGAAGTCTCTAAGTCTGCCTTTTGAAATTGCAACTATGCCCTGGCCCTAACTCTCTTTCCCTTGCAAAATATAAAAAAGACTGTCAAAGAAATAAAACCTCTTTTACAGCCAAGAAGTGTCTGGCGCCCAATGACTTTTACCACCTTTGCACCCACTATGCCTCACAACCCACCACAAATTGAAGGATGTCAGCTATCTTTGGCCTTGAAGGTCCCCATTAGTCAGGAAGAGGTTAGATACTCTGCTACACCTGCTATTGGGATCTCTGATGAGATGGGGGGCCTCTGATATAAAGAGTGGACCCTGATGCGAAGGGGGTCCTCTAATGTGAAGGGAGGACTCTGATGTTATAGGACCCCAGATCGGAATGTAGGGGGGGGGGGGATGCTTTTATGTAAAGGGAGGACTCTGATGTTATAGGGGGACTTCCGATGGGAATAGGGGGACTCTGAAGTGATGGGGCCTCTGATGGGAGGGGAGGACTCTCATTTGATAGAGGGATCTCTGATGGGATGGGGGGCCTCTGATCTGAAGGGGTGCACTAATGTGATGGGGGACCTCTGATGGGTTGGGGGGTTTTTGATGTGAAGGGTGTTCTCTGATGTGAACGAATGACTCTGATGTGATAGAGGGACCTCTGAGGGGATGGGGGGGGGGGTGACTCTGATGGGAAGGGGATGCTCTGATGTGAAGGGAGGACTCTGATGTGACGGGGGGACCTCTGGTGGGATGGGGGGCGTTTGATGTGAAGGGGGTGCTCTGATGTGAAGGTGGGACTCTAAGTGGGTAGAGGGATCTCTGATGGAATTGGGGGTCTTTCATGTGAAGAGGGATTCCAATGTGGTAGAGGGATCTCTGATGGAGGCCTTTGATGTAAAGAGGGTGCTTTGTTATGAAGGGGGGACTCTAATTTGGTAGAAGGATTGCTGATGTGACGGGGGACTTTTGATGTGAAGAAGGTGCTCTGGTGTGAGGGGAGGACTCTGATATAATACAGGGACCTCTAATGGAATGGGGGCCTCTGATGAGAAGGAAGGATCCTGATGTGAAAGGGGTGCTCTGATTTAATGGGGAACCTCTGATGAGAAGGGAGGATCCTGATGTGAAGGGGGTGCTCTGATTTAGAGGGGAACCTCTGATGAGAAGGGAGGATCCTGATGTGAAGGGGGTGCTCTGATTTAGAGGGGAACCTCTGATGAGAAGGGAGGATCCTGATGTGAAGGGGGTGCTCTGATTTAGAGGGGAACCTCTGATGAGAAGGGAGGATCCTGATGTGAAGGGGGTGCTCTGATTTAGAGGGGAACCTCTGATGAGAAGGGAGGATCCTGATGTGAAGGGGGTGCTCTGATTTAGAGGGGAACCTCTGATGAGAAGAGAGGATCCTGATGTGAAAGGGGTGCTCTGATTTAATGGTGAACCTCTGATGAGAAGGGAGGATCCTGATGTGAAGGGGGTGCTCTGATTTAATGGGGAACCTCTGATGAGAAGGGAGGATCCTGATGTGAAGGGGGTGCTCTGATTTAGAGGGGAACCTCTGATGAGAAGGGAGGATCCTGATGTGAAGGGGGTGCTCTGATTTAGAGGGGAACCTCTGATGAGAAGGGAGGATCCTGATGTGAAGGGGGTGCTCTGATTTAGAGGGGAACCTCTGATGAGAAGGGAGGATCCTGATGTGAAGGGGGTGCTCTGATTTAGAGGGGAACCTCTGATGAGAAGGGAGGCTCCTGATGTGAAAGGGGTGCTCTGATTTAATGGGGAACCTCTGATGAGAAGGGAGGATCCTGATGGGAAGGGGGTGCTCTGATGTAATGGGGGACCTCTGATGGGATAGGGGACCTCTGATGTGAAGGAGGGCTTCTGATGTGAATTAAATTTCATCAAGGTGGTTGTGTGCATTGTCCCAGGCTCAGCTTTCTCATTGATAAGTAACATGTCCGCTTTTTTGACTAGAGGGCTCCATATTTTGTATACTTTGAAAGAGTGCCGAGACTGAACACAGTTTGAGAAACAATCTTCTAAATGATTGCAGTCACTTTCTGGAATCTTCTCTCGGAACAAATTAAAAATCGCAAAGCTGCTTTAGGTGTTGAATTGAAAGAAGAGAAGGTTTTTGTTCTTGTGTTGGATGACTTGATTGATCTTCTGTTCTGAACATTCAGATCCGGGACAAGGAGGGTCATTTCATCGTGTCCCAGGGAATGTTCTCTAACACAGCTCTGAAGGAAAGAAGACACCCCCCCATCAAATCATTCCCCGCATCTATTATCTTTTGTACCTCCCTTTAGAATGTAAGCTCTACAAGCCGGGCCCTCCTGTACCTTCTGTATTGAACTGTACTGTAATTGTGCTGTCCCCCCTCTACATTGTAAAACGCTGCGTAAACTGTTGGCGCTATATAAATCGTGTATAATAATAATAATAACCTTTCTATGCAAAGGATTTATTAACTAACAACTTCGCTCAGAACCGACTATAGAGAATTTGTGTTCATTTGGCCACAAATTAGCTCGTTCCAAAAGACACAAACAAAACTTCCCAATTAGAGTGTCATTCCTAAACAATTATACTACGCCAGGGGACGTTCCCGCCCGCCCGCCCTGAGAGAAGTGAGCAGAGGATGGACGTCGAAAGAATGAGGTACGGTTGGGTCCTTGGCGACATTGTGGTTATAGAGTAGTGAAAAGAAGAGAGCGGTTTAAAATATGGGACCCATCGCAGTTATGGAGCCCTTGCTATTGTGCTGGTGTTAGTCCGGCCTAATGGGTATCAAGTTATGGGGGTCTGCGGTCAGTAGCGAGTCCCCGAGGCAAGTTTGCGGCTGGGGCAGATGCTATATAAAAGGGGGCTGCAGGCTCATTAAGTTAATGGGGTTGTCAGGGACCAGCAACCATTAGCTTGGATGAGAACTGGAGAGTTAAAATAGTTAAAAATGGTTAAAATATGTGAAATTACAGTTATAGTTGTTTTGTTTAATAAAAGGCCGTCCCGGCCATTTTCATCCAAGCAGGTGTCATGGTCTTTATTGTTAGTAATGTAAGGTATGTACATGTGTTGTTTATGGGAGTAAGTTATCTGGCTGCCCTAGTCATGCCTTCAGCAGTACAGCAATACAAAAAAGAGTGAAAGCCCAACTCTGGGCACAAGAAAAAAGGTGCAACCCACCACATTACAAGGGTTAAATGCTTGTTTTTGCCTAGGGGTAGAGGATTAAAGCGGTTGTATACCCTAAAATTCAACTTGCACCTACAGGTAAGCCTAGATTAAGGTTACCTGTAGGTACAAGAAATATCTCCTAAACCTACACGGTTTAGGAGATATTTGAAAAGAACGTTTTACAACGTTGTCTACGGCGCATGCGCGCCGTAGACAACGGTGCATTTACAGGGTTAATCCCCATTCACAACTGCGGCTCACCGCAGTTGAAGTGTTCCCGCTCGCATGCGCGGAGCGACGTCCTCGCCGCTCTGGCCAATCACAGCGCCGCAGCAGCGCTGTGATTGGCCGGAGCGGCGATACCCGGAAGGGTATCTGTTTTTTTTTAACAAGAAAGAAGGGTATCTGTTTAGAGAGGGAAGCGGCCGGAGGGGGAGAAGAACACGGCGTCGGGGGCCCCGATCTAAGGTAAGTGATGCATAATGAGCTAGTATGCTAGTCATACTAGCTCATTATGACTTTGTCTTGCAGGTAGTTAACATTTTTTTTTTTTTTTTAAATGGGTATACAACCGCTTTAAGGTGTATTATTACCTTATTCCTTGCACCAGCAGGGTCCCTCCAAGAGGGCAACTGGTCCTGTGAAATCTTCTCTGTAAGGCACGTGTAAGGCACAATCTTGCCTCTTCCTTAATTGCCCTGCATTGTATGTGATTATGCCGAGGGAATACCCAAAGTCCAATGCGCTCTCAGCCTCCCCCAAATTCCTTTTTTTTTTTTGCTGCTGTAATCCGACTTCCCATTAGAGTGTGGCTATGTTCATTCTCCATGTTCCCGCTGTACGTAGGAATGTAGCCACCATCCCTTACTCACTCTCGAGATGGACTATGGGAATATGCACTAGGGATTATGGACTATGAACTATAGCCTACAAACTTTGGACTATAGAACTATGGAGCATGAAACTATAGACTATTAACTAGGGACTATGGCGTGTGGAACTATGGGACTGTGGAACTTTGGACTAGGGAATAGAAAATATACACTTTGGACACTATAGTCTAAGGACTTTGGAATATGAGACTATGGCACTATAGAACTATGAACAATAGAGTATGTAACTATGGACTATAGACTATGGAACTATGGGACTATCAGACTATGGGACTATAGATTAGCAAGTATGGAATATACACTAGGGACTATAAACTAGGGCCTTTGGGATATGTAACTATGGCACTATAGACTAGGGACTATGGAACTATGAACAAAACAGTGTGGAATTATGGACTATAGACTAGGGACTATGGAACTATGGGACTTTGAGACTTTGGGACCATGGAGCTATGAACTACGTACTATAGACTAGGGACTATGGAACCATGATACTAAAGGACTATGGAGTTATGAGCTATGGACTATAGACTAGGGACTATGGACTTTGGATTATGGAGCTATAGGCTAGGGACTGTGGGACTAGGGGGTAAGAACTAAGAGCTATAGACTAAGGACTATGGACGATAAACTATGGACTCTAGACGTGGACTTTGGATTATGGAATTGTAGACTAGGGACTGTGGGACTAAGCAGGGCCATCTTTAATATTGATTGGACCCTGGGCAAAACCTTTCTTGCCCCCCCCCCCCCCCCCCTATGCAGTTTCGCTCTCCACCTGCTCTGAGACATACAATAAATAGCAGCTAGACTCAAAATCGGTTTACTGAATCACATTAGGCAGCTATTGCGATTGGTTGCCAGAGGTTACTGTGTATCATTACTGCTCACTGACTGGTTTCTAGCGGTTACAGCACACATTACGGCTCACTGATTAGTTGCTAGAGGTTACAGCACACGATTTCTGCTTGTTGATTGGCTGCTAGAGATTACCGTGGATATGACCTCAGGGGGGCATGATATACATATCATTGCCGCCGGCCGCCGCTATTTACATATGAATGCTGCCGCTATTTACATATGAATGCTGGTAATTTAAATGTAAACACAGGGTCTGCAGGTGAGTCATCTGTACACAACAAGAGGGCAGAACTGGGCAGCATTAGTAGCAGCACTTCACACTGAGATATTGGGACACAGCACGGGACTAAAACCTCAAGGGACGAGGGAATTTAAACCAGGATAGTTGGCAAGTATGAGGCAGCTGCTTTGGGCCCCACAACAATGACAGGGCCCAGGGCAGTTGCCCCTTTTGCCCTGCCTTAAAAATGGCCCTGGGACTAGGAACTAAGAGCTATGGACTAGAGACTTTAGACTATGGAACTATGGCACTATAGAACTATGGACTATGGAACTATGAACAATAGACTATGGAACTATGGACTGTAGACTAGGGGCTATGGAACTTAGAGACTATAGGACTATGGAGCTATGAACTATGGACTATTGACTAGGGAGTATAACTATGGACTCTAGACTGGGAGCTATGAATTTTGGAATATGGAACTATAGGCTAGGGACTGTGGGACAAGGGAGCAGGAACAAAGAGCTATGGATTAGGGACTATGGAACTATGAACTATATACTAGGGACTATTGAAAATGGAACTATGAACTATGGATTTGTAACTATGAACAATAGACTATGGACTAAAAACTATAGACTCTGGGACTAAGAACTATAAATTATGGGACTATGAATTAGGGGATTTGTAGTGTGGACATGGCCACAGCCTACATGTACTGCTCCTTCCAAACAAACGGAAGTGAGTGGGAATAGGAGAGATTCAAAAAAAAGGACTCAGTAAGAAACTGTTTAATGAAAAATAGATTACAGGGCCATTAAAGCGGAACTCCACCCACAATGGGAAGTTCCGCTTTAAGGCCTCCTCCCCCTATCCTCTTTCAAGAATGGGACTTTTTGTGAAGGGGGACCTGATTTTGTCACGGGATCCACTCCCACTTTTGCTCCGACTGCCTATGCGATTGGAGCAGAAGTTCCCCCCCCCCCCCACAGTCTTCTGGGACACGTCACAGGTCCCAGAAGACTGAGGGACCAATTACAATGCTCAGCGTGGTGGGCACCGGGCTGTGAAGCCGCTAGCTGTCACAGCCGGATGCCCACATGTAAGATGCCAGGAACCCGAAGGCTAGTGAAGAACTAGCCTGGGTGAGGACAGAGCTGGATCCCCAGATAGGTAACTGTGTGTTTATTAAAGTCATCAGACACAGTTTTTATAGCTGCTGACTTTACTTTGCTTTACTTTTGAGCTCCTCTTTAAAGTAGGGGAACACCCTAAAAAAAAAAAAAAAAAAAGCATTAATATTCTGGAAAAAAAAAAAAAATAACAATTAAAAAAAAATATTTTTTTTTACCTGATCCGAAATCCCTGTTGCTAGGCAGTCTTCCTAATCTGCCTCCTTCCTACACCGCGGTGATCTTCGTTCTTCTGTCCTCCGCCGCGTTGTCTTCTGGGTAATGGGGCGCGATGTGTTATGGGAACTGTGTGTTCCCTAACACAGCGCGCCCCATTCACAAAGCGACTCGCGCATGCGCAGTAGGAAACGCGCAGTGAAGCCGTAGTCTTCGCTGCCTGTTTCCCTTACTGAGGATGGCGGCGCTTGGACCGGAGTGCCGAGTGACATCTCGGCCTCCACGACCAACATCGCGGGCGCCCTGGGAGGGTAAGTGTACTTATTAAAAGTCAACAGCTACTTTTTTTTTAGCTGCTGACTTTTAAAAAAATATTTTTTTAGCTGAAACACCCCTTTAAGTAGTGGATGTGTGTGGATTATAATTGGCGAATAATTCTATAGTTTAGTGTCACTTTAAACACCGTACTGAACTCTAATAGCATGCAAAATAGTCAAGGATGGTCGTACCGTATAAACATGTTTATTAAGTATGATATCATTTATGCCGACCTTTCTCCTTGCAGCTCAACTACTTTCTCACCGTGTCAATATTGACTTGTCGTATTTAACCTTCTACAGTTTGCTCAGAGATCTTTGTCAATATTCTAGAACGGTAAGAGGATAAGAAAAAAGAAATGACAATGCACGAGTCACGAAGGTGTGTGTCGCAATGGATAGATCTGATTGGCCGAAGCTGAGCTGCGTGTTTTCACATCACACGCCTAGGAGTTCTAGGAATCACAAGATGGCTTTTCCAGGTATGTTTTTGTTACTTGCAACATAGCTTCAGGTGCACACGTCTACTTTGTCTGTTGAGCAATGCATGGATGCAAGCTTGCAAAACAGTATAGGTAGTAGTAGTTGGTCACGTCCAACTGGACTTGTTTTGTAATGTTGAAGACGTTCCATAGGTTCTCCAAGGCGCGTCTTCAGGAACATGGACATTGAGGTCTACAGGAAGCCTACGCAACAAAACTGTAACTGCTTTTTGACTCCCACCTCAGATTATCAGGAATATACCCCAGCATTTATATCCACACAGGTAGCACTTAACCCAACCACCATGAAATGTGTCCAGTAGGGATGAGCGGAACTACCCTGGATCCAGTTCAGGGTAAACATCAAACACAAACTCTATTGAAATAAAAGGGAGCCAAATCTGTTATTTTATTTGTGGGCTAATGGGCAAGGAAGTGCAAAATTAAAATAAAAAAAAATTCAAAAATTCAACTCTCCTAGGAAGGCTGTCCACAAGGTTTAGGAGTGTGTCTATGGGAATGTTTGACCATTCTTCCAGAAGCGCATTTGTGAGGTCAGGCACTAATGTTGGCTGAGAAGGCCTGACTCGCAGTCTCCGCTCTAATGTATCCCAAAGGTGTTCTATCAGGTTGGGGTCAGGCCAATCAAGTTCCTCCACCCCGAAACTCGCTCATCCATGTCTTAATTGACCTTTCTTTGTGCTCTAGTGCACAGTCATGTTTGAACAGGAAATCCCCAAACTGTTAACCACAAAGTTGGGAGCATGAAATTGCCCAAAATGTCTTGGTATGCTGGAGCCTTAAGCGTTCCCTTCACTGGAACTAAGGGGCCAGGCCCAACCCCTGAAAAACAACCCCACACCATAATCCCCCCTCCACCAAATGATTTGGATCAGTGCACAAAGCAAGGTCCATAAAGACATGGATGAGCGATTATGGGGTGGAAGAGTCCTGACCTCAACCCGATAGAACACCTTTGGGATGAATTAGAGTGGAGACTGCGAGTCAGGCCTTCTTGTCCAACATCAGTGCCTGACTTCACAAATGTACTTCTGGAAGAATGGTCAAACATTTCCATAGACACACTCCTAAACATTGTGGACAACCTTCCCAGAAGAGTTGAAGCTGATATAGCTGCAATGGGTGGGCCAACTCAATATTGAACCGGACTAAAGCCCCATACACACGGTCGGACAATCCGCGGACCAGGTCCGTCGGATCATGTCCGTCGTACTTTGTCCGATGTTGGTTTTGCGTACACACGGTCGGACAAAGTTGTCGGAAAATCCGATCATTCTGAACGTGGTGACGTTTGTTGCCTACGACGGGACAACGTAGAGGCTAGTAGCCAATAGCTTTGGTCTTGTAATGTGATCTGAGCATGCGTAGCACTTTGTCCGGTCGGACAACCGTACACACGATCGGGTTTGGTGTGATCGGACCGGGTTGACGGCAAATCTTTCCAGCAGGAGATAAGACTTTGTCCGTCGGACAAACCGACGAACACTGTCCGATGGTGCATACACACGGTCTGATTTTTCAACAACATTGTCCGATCGGACAGAATCCATGAAAAAGTCCGACCGTGTGTATGGGGCTTTAGACTGGGATGCCATTAAAGTTCATGTAAAGGCAGGCGATCCAATACTTTTGGTAATATAGTGTATTTTTGGTTAAAAAAAATCCCAAGGCAGGCATCCTAAAACTTTTGGCAATATGGTGTAACTACTTGTTCCCCATTCAGACCTGTGATGACAGTTCCCGGATGAGGGAACAACTTTCTTGGTGGCTCTGTGATGTCAAGTGATTGAATGTGGAGAACTGCAAAAGAACTTATGCTGGAACATGTGATCATTAATGGAGTATACAGTGAGTATATGTAACCTTTTGGGTGTATAGACATGCACAAGCATGTACATGGGAATGCACATCATTCCAGTGGCTAAAGATGCTGGATCCACAACATAAACCTTTATTCTGTTTCATCTGAGGGTTTGGAACAGCTTGTTCAAGTCAATAGGTACAAGGCTGGTGAACGCTTTGGGACAAACAAGGGTCTGATAAACTCTGAATAAAAAGTAAAAAAAAAAAACTTAGCAAAAGCAAACAAAAAATGGGGGTCAGAGTTGATGGGCCAACTGGTCTTTTTCTGCCGTCAGCCAAGGTCTCCCTTTGACTTTTCCAAGTTCTTAGACGTCCTGGGGATTCTAATGCCCCGTACACACGGTCGGAAATTCCGACCACAAAATCCGTCTGATTTTTTCCAACAGATTTTGTCCGACACTGGTGTTGCATACACACGGTCGGACAAAGTTGTCGGAAAATCCGATCATTCTGAACGCGGTGACGTTCGTTGCGTACGACGGGACTACGTAGAGGCTAGTAGCCAATAGGTTTGGTCTCCTAATTTGATCTGAGCATGCGTGGCACTTTGTCCGTCGGAATTCTCTACACACGATGGGAAAAAGTCCGATCGGATTTTGTTGTCGGAAAATTTGAGAGCAGGATCTCAAATTTTTTCCGTCGGAAATTCCGACGGAAAAAGTCCGATGGAGCCCACACACGGTCGGATTTTCCGACAACATGGTCCGATCGGACATTTTCCTGTCTGAATTTCTGACCGTGTGTACGGAGCATAATGAGACCTATGAGAGCTTGAAAGAGAATGTTAAAACGAGAAGACGTTTTAACGAGAAAATGTTGGGACTTTATATGAGGCTGTGACCTGGTAAGGTCGGTTGCCTCCATCCCTATCTAATGAATGCAATTGGGCGACTGGGGGGTTGGGACTTTAAATGAAGCAGGCAGGTGTAAAACATTTAGATTTATTAAAAAATCAATGGTAAGTTGCATGAGGGTAATCATGAGTACACCAAGGAAAGCAATGTTTTCCATTCAATGGATAAATATACAGCAATGACAATTGACCACAATAATACAAATCACAGTTGCAAGTGATCATTGAATAAAATAAAACAGTAGTTGGCATAAGACATGGCATATAATAGCTCTATGCATTTTGTGGATTCATCCACTCTTCAGGAGCATGCACGTGGAAAAACTGAATGCTGTAATATAGTAGCGATATCTGTAAGGTCTGACCCTGTCACAATGACCTATGAGAGCTTTTCAACGGAAAATGCGACCGTGTGTAGGCTCCATCGGAATTTTGTTGGCCGAATTCCCGCCAGCAAAAATTTGAGAGCACGTTCTCAATTTTTCCGACAGAAAAGGTTTCTATCGGAAATTCCAATCGTCTGTAGCAATTCCGATGCGCAAAATTCCTACGCATGCTCGGAAACAACTCGACGCATGCTCGGAAGCATTGAACTTAATTTTTTCTTGGCTCGTCGTAGTGTTGTACGTCTTGACGGTCGGAATTTGGTGTGACCATGTGTAGGCAAGACAGTTTGAGCTTAATTCCGTTGGGAAAACCATCAGAGCTTTTTCCGACGAGAATTCCGATCGTGTGTACGCAGCATAAGACAATTCTGGATTATTCCCCTAAAATAAAAAAACCCTGCTGGCTTTTCTATTCACTCTGATCTTTTAAGAATATTTCCATCTATAATGAAGGTGTGAGGCCTGGGAGGTGAAGGGGGCACCACATGGCATGGAGCGTTCCTACATACAAGCTAACAGGAGTAGTGACGGCAGGTTCACTACTCCTGTCAGCTTAGCGCTGGAGAAGACAAGCCAGATCTGAATAAGAGGAGAGAGCCGAGAGGAGGGACGGGTTGTGCTCTCTCTCCCCTCCAGCTCCGTTTCCCACCACTGCAGCTCTCCGGTGATCGGGACTGCCAGATTGCCACTGTGCATTGTTTGTTTATCTTCCCCCATCTCCTTCCAGCAAAGAACATGGGTAGGGGGCGGGTACGCGAACACCGCACAGTGGCAATTTGACAGTCAGTGGCATCTCTGCTGCAGGACCCCAACGCTACGATCTTATAGCCCCACTATAGTGCCTGAATTTTTTGTTGGGGGGAGGGGATTTTTGCTGACACATAATTTCCATACATTTTTACCGGGCGCCATTTGACATCTTCGCCCTGGCCACTAGATGACCTTGTCTGACTATTTAACATATCCTCCCTCTATACCCTCCACACACCCCCCCCTTGTACTGGAGTGAACTCAAATCATCATTACCCCCTCTTCCACCATATCTACCCCCTGCCCTAACCCTGCCCCCCCCCCAGCCCTACTAATTTTCCTATTCCGCTAATACCCCGTTTCTACCCCATTTTCCTAGAGCCTTTTTTCCCTGTCTACTGCAATCCTGTTGGAAGAATAGAAAAGGGACCCCCTCCAAATATTATTCCAGAACACCCATGGGCGCCCGCAGAACTTTTTTCAGGGGGGGGGGGGGGGCATCATTTCAAGGTCACCCATGCAATATAAAAAGATCTACATTCTCTAGGCTACATTTAGATAAGCATGGTATGCCTGAGTAATTTCCAATACAAAGGGCATGGTATGCCTGGCCAGATCTACACAACACGTACACAGGCAGGCAGCCAATTACTAAAGAGGAGCAGTGGAACGGCCGAGCTGCCTAGCGGCCGAGCCATCTCATCCAATGATCGGGGCGAGGGTGAGGGAACTTGCGCGCTTACAACTTATCCAAAATACGGCGGCAAGGCTGATAACAGGAAAAAAAATGTGGGAATCCATCTCCCCTTCCCTGAGAAGCCTACATTGGCTAACCGTAAAGAATCGGGTAATTTTCAAGACCCTCTGCCTCACTGTCATGAAGATCCTGCCAGAAACTTAAACCCGGGCCGTCCCGGCCCTCAGATTCCACTGCGCATGCGCAGGCACGCCCGGGCGCGTGCACGTGTACAACCGCGCACAGGGAGACGGGCGCGCGCCCTAGTTAACACCAGCCGGCCTATTTAAGCCTGACCTGTGCAGACTGTCTTTGCTGTCTGCTCTACAGCGTTGTGGTGTTGTAAATCTGATCCTGTTGTATCTGTTCCTTTGACCCGGCTTGCCATAGACTATCCAGCTTTCTGCCTGTACCCGACCCCGGCTTGTTATGACCATCCCTCTGCCTGACCCACTGTACCTTGCTTCTAGTTGGATTTCACTACCAGACTTCCTTGATGAACTCTGGTTCCCTGCAAGGTCTCTGTCCTGTCTGCAGTCTGATACCTGTAAACGAACCTGATCACCTGTCTGTCTCCAAGCCCAGTCAGTGGTTCCGTTTCCTGTCCAGTTCCTGTCAGCTCTGCTATCCAGTTTACCTGTGAACCTGCTTGCCAAGCCGCTGTCCAGTTCTTGTCAGCTCTGCTATCCAGTTTACCTGTGAACCTGCTTGCCAAGCCGTTGTCCAGTTCTTGTCAGCTCTGCTATCCAGTTT
This sequence comes from Lithobates sylvaticus, assembly GCA_028564925.1. Taxonomy (NCBI): domain Eukaryota; kingdom Metazoa; phylum Chordata; class Amphibia; order Anura; family Ranidae; genus Lithobates; species Lithobates sylvaticus. The sequence continues at coordinate 542,943,404 of CM053028.1, read as the reverse complement.
ACCTGTGAACCTGCTTGCCAAGCCGTTGTTCAGATCCTGCCAGCTCTGCTATCCGGTTTACCTGTGAGCCTGCTTGCCAAAGATCCTGCCAGCTCTGCTATCCAGTTTACCTGTGAACCTGCTTGCCAAGCCGTTGTTCAGATCCTGCCAGCTCTGCTATCCGGTTTACCTGTGAGCCTGCTTGCCAAAGATCCTGCCAGCTCTGCTATCCAGTTTACCTGTGAGCCTGCTTGCCAAAGATCCTGCCAGCTCTGCTATCCAGTTTACCTGTGAGCCTGCTTGCCAAAGATCCTGCCAGCTCTGCTATCCAGTTTACCTGTGAGCCTGCTTGCCGAAGATCCTGCCAGCTCTGCTATCCAGTTTACCTGTGAGCCTGCTTGCCGAAGATCCTGCCAGCTCTGCTATCCAGTTTACCTGTGAGCCTGCTTGCCAAAGATCCTGCCAGCTCTGCTATCCAGTTTACCTGTGAGCCTGCTTGCCGAAGATCCTGCCAGCTCTGCTATCCAGTTTACCTGTGAGCCTGCTTGCCAAAGATCCTGCCAGCTCTGCTATCCAGTTTACCTGTGAGCCTGCTTGCTAAAGACCCTGTCAGCTCTGCTATCCGGTTTACCTGTGAGCCTGCTTGCTAAAGACCCTGTCAGCTCTGCTATCCGGTTTACCTGTGAGCCTGCTTGCCAAAGACCCTGTCAGCTCTGCTATCCGGTTTACCTGTGAGCTTGCTTGCTAAAGATCCTGCCAGCTCTGCTAACCTGTTTCCTGCTCATCAGTCTGTATCCAGTCTTCCCTGCTATCCAGGCTTCTACCGTGTCCGCCAGCTGACTTGACTACTCTACCGGTCTGTTGATCCTGCCAGGCACCCGTGCTCCTCCTCACTTCTGGCTCTCCTGTCCTCACACCAGGAGGCCAGGAGTGGGAGACGCAAGGGAGGCCTCTCCCTGCAATCTCGGGCTCGCACCACCAGGTACGTGACACTCACCCACAAATGCACCCACGGAGACGCTCCTCAATACCTTCTCGAGAAAATAAAACACTACACACCCAATCGCAGTCTTCGATCGTCCGACCAAAACCTCCTCCTCATCCCCAAGTCCCGCTACAAATCAAAAGGGGAAGGAAGATTCGCTGTCCAAGGACCACGGCTATGGAATGCACTACCAACCTACATCCGCATGGAAGAAAAACATCGGGCCTTCAGGAAAAAACTCAAGACCTACCTCTTCTAAGAAGCTTGACAACAGAGCACGAATACAGCGCCTTGAGGCGATTCGGTTCGCATTGTAGCGCTATACAAATTATTCATTCATTCAGGGAGGGACATCAGATGTGTCAGAACAGAGAGTGGCCGGCTGACTCAGAAAAAGTCAGCGGTGGCCACAGCTGGCAACTGCAACACCTTCTTGACGATTCCAGGGGGGGGGGGGCTACCTGCGGACGCCCATTAGAACACCCTAGTCTCAGTCAAAGCATATAAGAATAGTGTCATACCTTGTCTTCTAAATGCAAAGACATGGTACCTCAATTTTGGAAAAGTGACACATGCTCGACCCAACCTGCCTGGAGGCTAGAGGTGGATGGAATTATGGAGCAGAAAGTTGGGTTCGTAGGTGTAAGGGGAAATATGATAAACTCCATAAAATATGGGCCACCTGGCTTCATTACTTTTCACTGATGTAATATGTTGTTGATCTGTATTCCATCCTGGAGGTCATTGCCTTTTGGTGATAGACCATCTGTTTTCTGTTCCTCTGTCCTTTATCAACCTCCATGGGCGGAGAGAGTACTTATGAACATTTATGAACTTTGGGGCCGTATATCCAATGTAACGTAGCTTGACTTTTCTATAGGGGTTGGATGTTTGGATGTCTAAAAGCTTTGTAATCCATCTTTTTTTTCGGGGGTTCTTGTTTTGTATAAATTGATGTTTAAAAAAACTAATAAAAATATTATATAAAATAAAAATAGAAAAGGACTGGAATGCTGATGTACTCATCACCTAGATCCCCATATCTGGTATATGTTTTCCATCTTTGGTCAATGCATGGATAAGAATTGTCACGACCACTGTATTAATGTCTTTGGAAACCTTGTACGGCTCTCCCTTGACTTCTGTATACTGTATACTTTATACTTTATACATGTGACCACGCCTATGTACTTGATAATGAAAATAAAGAATAAAAAAAAAAAAAAGGAAATGGATAAGATGTCATCCTAGTAAGTGACCATAGTGTAACATTCAGTAGAAGAAAACATTGTTCATATACAATAATAGTGCTCTCAATAGTATTTGTTTTTGGCAAATATTTTGGTGCTGGTAAACCATACCGAATCAACATGTTCTCTCGGGAAGTTGGCGAGAGCCGACCTGCTGGCATATGATCAGAGTGTTCTCTTTCCAAAAAAAAAAAAAAAACACAATACAGACTTGTTGGATCACTTGGCTGTTGACGACCTTCCTGATGTTTGAAGAACCTGATATGACCGAGAAGACTTCTTTGTTGTGTAACAATCTACGGGAAAGGACTTGTGAAATAGTTTTTTGTGAAACAGACTTTGGACATTTATAAAAAAAACTCCCCCATGTTAGTTTAGTTCTGATCCGCGAAGGCAGTGTTTCTCAACCTTTTCTCAGTCAAGGGAGCGCATCGGGGAAGTTCTGTGTTGGCCGTGTCCCTTGGACACAGCCAATCACAGATTGTGCTAAATGGCCAATCACTATATATATATATATATATATATATATATATATATATATATATATATATATATATAATGTATAAATGCCAACTGTCATCATATCAGTGTCACGTGTCATCAGTGCCATCTATTAGTGTCATCTGTCAGTGCCACGTATTAGTGCCTCTGTGTGTACATGTATGTGTATACTGCGTGATTGTATACTGTGTGTGTGTGTGTATACTGTGTGGCCCCATAATCTCTGATTGCCCGGGGGCCCCATAATCTCCTATTGCCCGGGGGCCCCATAGTCTCCTATTGCCCGGGGGCCCCATGAGTTGTCAGTCCGCCCCTGGTTACATTACCTCCAGTTTGAGCGTGTCCTTGTTGTGATCAGTAACACCACCTCTTATCTCCGCTCTGGAATGTTCCAGGATATTTTTATCATCGTTGCATTTTTAACTGAATCTTAAATTTAGCGGCTCATTTGTCCTAATCAAACAGCATCGTGTGTAGAGGAAGATAAGACTGCGGAGGAATAAATCAGCGTTGTGCATGGACCGCGGCGTCCTTGAGGCTGTCTGCACATTACAGCTGTGTTCAGGCATTATTCTCCCAGGATAAAACTTCATGATACACGGTGATCTATATATTCAAGGGTACTCCAGCCGAAAATTGGGAAATTACACCCAACTTTGGATATCTGACAAGACACGCGCTGTCACCTTATATACAGCTTACTGATCCAGTACTTCTTCCTCCTTCATTATCTGACGAGGCACACATTGTCTTATAATCTTATACATTGCTTTTTTTCCTATTCAGCCAGTGACATAACAGCTGGTGTGGAGCTTTGTCCTGATCATTAAAGATACCGTATTTATCGGTGTATAACGCGCACCCCAAGTTTAGGAGGGAATTTTAAGAAAAAAAACTTTAGGGAGGGAAGTTTAAGGAAAAAAACTTACATTTAAATGCCCATCAATGCAGCCTTGTCAGTTCCACCTGCAGCCTTGTCCCAGTTCCACCTGCAGCCTTGTCCCAGTTCCACCTGCAGCCTTGTCCCAGTTCCACCTGCAGCCTTGCCCCAGTTCCACCTGCAGAATTTAAAAATGGCGCCGCTGAGATACAGAGCCGGATGTTCTGTGTATCTCGGCGGCACTCGATAGTTCTCGTCGGCTTTTGGCCGTTCTCGGAGGCTTTCGGAACGTTCTCGGCAGCTCTCGACTGTTCTCCCTGTTCACGCGAGACTGCGAGAGCCGCCGATAATGGCCGAAAGCGGCCGAAAGCCTCCGAGAACAGCCGAAAGTGGCCAAAAGCGTCAGAGAACGGCCGACAGCAGCCGAAAACCTCCGAGAACGTCCAAAAGCCTCCGAGAACGTCCGAAAGCCACGAGAATGGCCAGAGAGGCTCAGAATCGACGGGGGGATCAGCGTATAACACGCACCCACAATTTTCCCCTGAATTTTAGGGGGAAAAAGTGCGTGTTATACGCCGATAAATACGGTACTTCCAGGGCTTTTTTTCAGGGGGAACTTGGTGGAACTCAGTTCCACCACCTCTGGCTCAGACCCTTGGAGGGGGGTTGCTCAGCACAATCATTTGTAAACATATAAGTCAGGTATACTGTGTTTACAAGTGACAGCTCTTCACTCTGTGTGTAACCCCCCTGAACTTTGGACTCTGTATGTAATGCAATCCTGGTATTTAATGCCCCTTTAAGACCCTCCTACTGTTCGTGAAATTTTACTGACCACACCCACTATTTGATGTGATTTGGAGGGTGTGTGTGGGTTGAGGGGTTTTGAGGGGTCGTGGTTGAGTTCTAGCACCTATTGTTTGAGAAAAAAAAGCCCTGGGTACTTCTACACCTAACTGTACACCTTAGTGCATACAATATACAAATGTAGGTACCTGGCATCTGCTGGTATTTTGGATTTATGGTCATGATGCATGGCAATGAACATTATGTGTGTTATAGAATGCTTTGATGTGCAATGTAAAGCGTGGCAACATGCATGCCAAAACACAAAGGCCCCTTAAGGCAAATACCCTTTAGCATTTTTGAATCCAGCTTAGGTAGAGGGTGCACCTATCATACTGCCGTAAGAGGCCTTCCTGGTTTTTCTATGGAAATTACACAACAGAAGATGTTACCTTTTAGAATGTCTTTCAAGAATAGTGTAAATGGTTGGGGGGAAGGGGAGTGAGTTATACCTCTGACATTTCCTATCGTAAATTTGAGCTTGAGCTATTGAGAACTGTAAACATCCAACTTCTTTTTAGTAAAACAGCCATAGATAAACTGGTAAATGTGCAAAAAGGAGTTTAGGTCTCCACCTGCTGACTGGACACTGTACATTCCAGCTTCCCTCAAATTTGCTGTACCCATGATAGGTTTATTTTAATGCCCCCTGCCCTGATCTCTTTCCTCCCCAACATCACATACTAACCTTTCCTTTAACTCTCTCACAATTTTCAGAACTGCCTGAAATTAGTGAAGGAAGCCCTTTGTAACTTCCAAGTCTCTTTAGATGGAACTTACTCAATGCTAAGGACTCTCTTCCCACCCACATATGACAGCACTAGGTCAATCAACAAGTACCAATAATAAGTGGGAAGGAAGTGAGTTACTCCATACCCAGAAGGGCTAGATATTTTCGTTCATGCTTCCCCATGCCCCAAAGTGCCAGGCATTTTCCTTCATCCAGCAGCCAAATAGATGGTTAGAGGCCAAGATGACGAGAGGACTTCACTTACATCACTGGTCTAAACACCCCTGGAGTGGAGCATAGGGAATGAAAAAACCCAATGTGATATGGGTGCCCAAAGTCCAGTCCATGGAAGCTGACTTCTAGAAGGCTTGGTTGTGAGGATCCTTGCAAAGATTGAAGAAAAGATCCCCAAGGAGAAGGAGATTAAAAGGTACCTGGCAGACTTCTGGAGCGTGTGGCAGACTAGAAGTGTAATCAGAGACAGGCATGATTTGACAGTTGAGAAGACATACAATATGCAGAAGAGTCAGCAGAGATAAGGTCACACCATTCAGCAGAGATAGTAGGCCATTGTCAGGAACTAGCCTATATTACACTAGGAACCAGAAGAGACAATCTGTAGTAAGGAACTAGCCAAGGTCACACCAGGAATCAAAAGAGAAATGTCGTAGTCAGGAACTAGCCAAGGTCACATCAGGTATTAGCACTGACAAGTTGTATTAGGGAACTAGCCAAGGTCACACCAGAAATCAGTAGCAGTGCCAGGTCGAGCCTGCCTAATGTGGAGGTGCAGTAAAAAAATGTCAGGGGAGCAAAATATGCGAGGTCAGCAGGGCAATGTATTGGAGACAGTAGGGCAGGGTACATGGGTCAGCAGGGTAGAGAACAGGGTCATCAATTTGTAGGGTACAGTAGAGAGGCCTTTAGTTTGTATGGCAGTGTACAGTGGGTTATCAAGGCAGTGTACAGGGGTTCGTAGGGCATCGCACAGGGGGCAGAAGGGCAGTGTGCAGGGAGTCAGCACGGCAGAGGATGAGAGGTCAGCACTGGAGTGTACAAGAATCAGTAGGGCTAAGGGCAGCACTCAGTAGAGCTCCTCCTCCCATCATCGCAATGCACACAGCCTGGGCATAGCCTTCCAGACAAAGGAGCGATCTGCACAGTGTGTAGCTGGCTACTGCAGCTGCGCTGCTATTCTGACCTAGGAGATTCACAGGTGTGAACTGTAACATAGTAGCCAGCTATACACTGTGCAGATTTAGGCTGTGTCTGTAAGGGAATCTGATCTTGGCTATGTGCTGTATGGAAGGAGGAGATCTGTTGAGTGCCCTGTATGTAGTGCGGGCAGTGCAGGGACAAGGTCATCTAGCGCCAAGGGGGAAGATGACAAACTGCGCCCCCTCCCCCAAGTGTGAGCATCCTGTCTCAGCATAAATCCCTCTGCATCAAAAAATAAAGAATAGAAGATAGCACTAATAAGCACACGCACCTCCTAAGCACCTCTTAAATTCTCCCCAAACAGAAAATTCAAATTGTCCCCCTCCTCCAAGGTTCAAATTTAGTCTCCTAGCACAAATCTTTGCCCCCCTAACCCCGCCTCCCAGCTCAAATCCAACCCATTTCCCCGCTACTAGCACAAATCTCCATTACCCCAAAAAATCACTGCTACAGAGCTGGGAGGAGGTGCAGACTGTGCTGTGCTCTCCTGTCAGAACAGCTCTTCCCCATATAACAGATTGCTCTTATATCGGGCTGTACACAGAGTTTGAATACCTGCCCCCTACCCACATGGCGTTGGAAATGTGCAGCCCCTGGACGACATAGGGGGCGGGTAATCAAGCTGTGTTTACAGCCCGATGTAAGAGCGATCTGCCACGTGGTAGAGCACTGTTCTGACAGGAGAGGAGAAGAGAGCACAGCCCACACCTCCACCCAGCTCTTTCCTCTCTGTCCCTTCTACTTTCAGGACTTCAGTGCTCCAGGTTGCCCTCCCCTTGTTCCAGCCCTGAGTGTGGGAATGGGGGAAAAGAGCTCAGCAGCAAGGCAAATTCTCCATGGAAGGGCTGGCCTGGGGGGCACAACCCAAATATGGGGGGGGTGCAGCCCACTCCAGCACCCCGCTAGATCCCACCATGATCAGTAGAGTCATGTCATAATCAGGAACTAGCTGAGATCTCAGAGGGAATCAGCAGAGACAAGCTGTAGTTAGGAACTAGCCAAGGTTACACCAGAGATCAACCAGACAAACCGTAGACAGGAATTAGCCAGGGAGATGGGGAGACACTGGAAATCAGCAGAGACAAGTCATAATGAGGAACAAGGTCAAGTCACACCTGGAATCAGCAAAGATATCCCATAGTCAAGTCATACCAGGGATCAGCTCAAACAAGCCAAAGACAGGAACTAGCCAAGGTCACACAAGGAATCAGCAGAGAGAAGCTGTTGTCAGGAACTAGCCAGGGTCACACCAGGTATCAGCACTGACAAGTCGTATTAAGGAACTAACTGGGGGCACACCAGGTATCAGCAGAGACAAGCATAGTCAGGAACTAGCTGAGGTCACGCTAGGAATCAGAGGAGGCATGCCGTAGTCAGGAACTTGCCCAGGTCACACTAGGTATCAGCTATCAGCACTGACAAGGTCACACCAGTAATCAGTAGAGACATGTCATAATCAGGAACTAGTTGAGGTCACAGCAGGAATCAGTAGAGACAAGTCGTAGTTAGGTATTAGCCAAGGTCACACCAGAGATTAGCCAAGACAAGCCATAGACAGGAACTAGCCAAGGTTAAACCAGAAATCAGCAGAGACAATCTGTAGTGAGGAACTAGGCCACGTCAAACCAGGATTCCGCAAAAATAATCCTTAGTCAGGACAGGAACTACCCAGGGCTCACCAGGAATCAGTGGAGGCAAGCCATAGTTAGGAACTAGCCCAAGTAACACCAGGAATCAGCAGAGATAAGCAAAAGTCAAGAACTGCCCAGTTCATGCCAGGGATCAGCTGAGACAAACCAAACACAGGAACTAGCCAAGGTCACACTAGGAATCAGCAGAGATAAGCAAATGTCAAGAACTGCCCAGTTCACACTAGGGATTAGGGATGAGCCGAACACCCCCGGGTTCGGTTCGCACCAAAACCTGCGAACGGACCGAAAGTTTGCGCGAACGTTAGAACCCTATTAGTTACAATGGACGCGAACGTTCAAAATCTAAAGTGCTAATTATAACGGCCAATATGCATGTTATTGTCATAAAACAGGTTTGGGGACCGGGTCCTGCCCTAGGGGACATGTATCAATGCAAAAAGAAGTTTTAAAAACGGACGTTTTTTCTGGGGCAGTCATTTTAATGATGCATAAAGTGAAAAATAAAAAGTGAAATATTCCTTTAAATATGGTACCTGGGGGGTGTCTAAAGTATGCCTGTAAAGTGCCATGTGTTTCCCGTGTTTAGAACTGTCCCTGCAAAAATTGACATTTGTAAAGGAAAAAAATAAGCCATTTAAAACTGCTTGCGGCTTTCATGTCATGTCTTGTCCTGGCAAAATGGATGAAAATCTTTGACAAAAATGGCATGGCTACCCCATCACCCCCCCCCCCCCCCCACCCAGCCCATTACCAGCCCCTTTGGGTCTTGTATGGATATTAAGGGGAACCCCGCACCCAAAATAAAACCCTATACCTACAACCCTTTATACTCTGAAAAGCAGTATACAGGCGGTGCAAACAAGACAGGGACTGTAGGTTAGTTCTTAAGTAGAATCTGTTTGTAATTTTGAACAGGTAAATTTGCCCCTGTAATATTTGTTTTGCTGTCTGTGCACCTGTTCAGAACATTTCACCTCACTTTCCGTCCCAATGACAAATGTTTTTGGAAAAGTGGGGTTTTTATTGAAACAAGGATTGGTGATAAAGCATCAGTAGAGAGGAGATACCTTTTTCCCAAATTAAATCTAACAGGATAGAATTTTCCTTCCTAGGGGTAGATTTCCTCTCACTTCCTGTTTTCTCCTTCCGTTTGCAAGTAGGAGTCGTTTCTAAGTTGGATGTTTGAAAGTAGAGGCCTGCCGTATATACTCTGCAGAAATTTGCCCCATTAGATGTTAGTGTTGCCACAACACTGTAAGCCCTCACAGCTACTCTTGGTGGGCGCAGGAACGCCCTGCTGTGAACTATTATATCAGGAATTGTAATTACATGCCATTGTTGAAAAGTGTTAGGAAAAATTGGGCCCTTGGTGGTGGTGGTGGTGCTGGTGCTACAACACTGTAAGCCCTCACAGTTACTCTTGGTGTGCGCAGGAATGGGCCCTGCTGTGAATTATTAGATCAAGATTTGTAATTACACGCCCCTGTTAAACAGGGGCTGAAAAATGGGGCCTTTGGTGGTGGTGGTGGACGGTGTTGCCACAACACTGTAAGCCCTCACAGTTACTCTTGGTTAGGCGCGGGAATGGGCCCTGCTGTGAATTATTAGATCAAGATTTGTAATTACACGCCCCTGTTAAACAGGGGCTGAAAAATTGGCCTTTGGTGGTGGTGGTGGACGGTGTTGCCACAACACTGTAAGCCCTCACAGTTACTCTTGGTGGGCGCAGGAATGGGCCCTGCTGTGAATTATTAGATCAAGATTTGTAATTACACGCCCCTGTTAAACAGGGGCTGAAAAATTGGGCCTTTGGTGATGGTGGTGGAAGGTGTTGCCACAACACTGTAAGCCCTCACAGTTACTCTTGGTGGGTGCAGGAATGGGCCCTGCTGTGAATTATTAGATCAAGATTTGTAATTAAATGCCCCTGTTAAACAGGGGCTGAAAAATTGGGCCTTTGGTGGTGGTGGTGGACGGTGTTGCCACAAAACTGTAAGCCCTCACAGTTACTCTTGGTGGGCGCAGGAATGGGCCCTGCTGTGAATTATTAGATCAAGATTTGTAATTACACGCCCCTGTTAAACAGGGGCTGATAAATTGGGCCTTTGGTGGTGGTGGTGGACGGTGTTGCCACAACACTGTAAGCCCTCACAGTTACTCTTGGTGGGCGCAGGAATGGGCACTGCTTTAAATTATTAGATCAAGATTTGTAATTACACGCCCCTGTTAAACAGGAGCTGAAAAATTGGGCCTTTGGTGGTGGTGGTGGACGGTGTTGCCACAACACTGTAAGCCCTCACAGTTACTCTTGGTGGGCGCAGGAATGGGCCCTGCTGTGAATTATTAGATCAAGATTTGTAATTACACGCCCCTGTTAAACAGGAGCTGAAAAATTGGGCCTTTGGTGGTAGTTGTGGACGGTGTTGCCACAACACTGTAAGCCCTCACAGTTACTCTTGGTGGGCGCGGGAATGGGCCCTGCTGTGAATTATTAGATCAAGATTTGTAATTACACGCCCCTGTTAAACAGGGGCTGAAAAATTGTGCCTTAGGCACTGGTGCTGGTGCCACAACACTGCAACCCCTCACAGATACTGTACTTGAAGCACAGCAATGAGACCTGTTGCAAAGCATTGCATAAAAAATTGTAATTACACACCCCTGTTAAACAGGGGCTGAAAAATTGGGCCTGTACACAGAGTTTGAATACCTGCCCCCTACCCACATGGCCTTGGAAATGTGCAGCCCCTGGACGACATAGGGGGCGGGTAATCAAGCTGTGTTTACAGCCCGATGTAAGAGCGATCTGCCACGTGGTAGAGCACTGTTCTGACAGGAGAGGAGAAGAGAGCACAGTCCACACCTCCACCCAGCTCTTTCCTCTCTGTCCCTTCTACTTTCAGGACTTCAGTGCTCCAGGTTGCCCTCCCCTTGTTCCAGCCCTGAGTGTGAGAATGGGGAAAAAGAGCTCAGAAGCAAGGCAAATTCTCCATGGAAGGGCTGGCCTGGGGGGGCACAACCGAAATATGGGGGAGGGGGGGTGCTGCCCACTCCAGCACCCCGCTAGATCCCACCATGATCAGTAGAGTCATGTCATAATCAGGAACTAGCTGAGATCTCAGAGGGAATCAGCAGAGACAAGCTGTAGTTAGGAACTAGCCAAGGTTACACCAGAGATCAACCAGACAAACCATAGACAGGAACAAGCCAGGGAGATGGGGAGACACTGGAAATCAGCAGAGACAAGTCATAATGAGGAACAAGGTCAAGTCACACCTGGAATCAGCAAAGATATCCCATAGTCAAGTCATACCAGGGATCAGCTCAAACACGCCAAAGACAGGAACTAGCCAAGGTCACACAAGGAATCAGCAGAGAGAAGCTGTTGTCAGGAACTAGCCAGGGTCACACCAGGTATCAGCACTGACAAGTCGTATTAAGGAACTAACTGGGGGCACACCAGGTATCAGCAGAGACAAGCATAGTCAGGAACTAGCTGAGGTCACGCTAGGAATCAGAGGAGGCATGCCGTAGTCAGGAACTTGCCCAGGTCACACTAGGTATCAGCACTGACAAGGTCACACCAATAATCAGTAGAGACAAGTCATAATCAGGAACTAGTTGAGGTCACAGCAGGAATCAGTAGAGACAAGTCGTAGTTAGGTATTAGCCAAGATCACACCAGAGATCAGCCAAGACAAGCCATAGACAGGAACTAGCCGAGGTTAAACCAGAAATCAGCAGAGACAATCTGTAGTGAGGAGCTAGGCCACGTCAAACCAGGATTCCGCAAAAATAATCCTTAGTCAGGAACTACCCAGGGCTCACCAGGAATCAGTGGAGACAAGCCATAGTTAGGAACTAGCCCAAGTAACACCAGGAATCAGCAGAGATGAGCAAAAGTCAAGAACTGCCCAGTTCACGCCAGGGATCAGCTGAGACAAACCAAACACAGGAACTAGCCAAGGTCACACTAGGAATCAGCAGAGATAAGCAAATGTCAAGAACTGCCCAGTTCACACTAGGGATTAGGGATGAGCCGAACACCCCCAGGTTCGGTTCGCACCAGAACCTGCGAACGGACCTAAAGTTTGCGCGAACGTTAGAACCCTATTAGTTACAATGGCCACGAACATTCAAAATCTAAAGTGCTAATTATAACGGCCAATATGCATGTTATTGTCATAAAACAGGTTTGGGGACCCGGGTCCTGCCCCAGGGGACATGTATCAATGCAAAAAGAAGTTTTAAAAACGGACGTTTTTTCTGGAGCAGTCATTTTAATGATGCATAAAGTGAAAAAAAAAGTGAAATATTCCTTTAAATATGGTACCTGGGGGGTGTCTAAAGTATGCCTGTAAAGTGGCATGTGTTTCCCGTGTTTAGAACTGTCCCTGCAAAAATTGACATTTATAAAGGAAAAAAATAAGCCATTTAAAACTGCTTGCGGCTTTCATGTCATGTCTTGTCCTGGCAATATGGCAATATGGATGAAAATCTTTGAGAAAAATGGCATGGCTACCCCATCAATCCCCCCCCCCCACCTCAGCCCATTACCAGCCCCTTTGGGTCTTGTATGGATATTAAGGGGAACCCCGCACCCAAAATAAAACCCTATACCTACAACCCTTTATACTCTGAACAGCAGTATACAGGCGGTGCAAACAAGACAGGGGACTGTAGGTTTGTTCTTACGTAGAATCTGTTTGTAATTTTGAACGGGTAATTTTGCCCCTGTAATATTTGTTTTGCTGTCTGTGCACCTGTTCAGAACATTTCACCTCACTTTCCGTCCCAATGACAAATGTTTTTGGAAAAGTGTGGTTTTTAATTTAGACATGGGAACTGTCAAAAAATTCGTTTCGTTTCGTTTCGTCCCGTTTCGTATATAAAAAAATTCGTAATTCGTAATTCGTGTACGAAATTCCGTTCGAATTCGTACGAAATACGAAATTCGGACGAATCGTAATTTTTTTTACGAATCGTTAGTAAAGTTACGAATCGTTACGAATCGTTACGAATCGTTAACGCGGCTAATGCATTGTTGGTTCTCATAACACAGAGAACAATTCGAATCCAACTACAAATATCGAATTTCAATTTCAAGTTACGAATCGTTACGAATCGTTATAAATAGTTACGAATCGTTACGAATCGTTATGAATAGTTACGAATCGTTAGTAAATCCAACTACCAATATCGAATTTCAACTAATTTGAACGAAATTATTATAGCAGATATAACGAATGAATTCGAATGACAAAGTGTCATTTTTGCAAAAAAAAAAAAAAGCGTAGGGGTCCCCCAAATTCAATAACCAGGCCCTTCAGGTCTGGTATGGATATTAAGGGGGACCCCAGCCAAAAAAAAAAAAAAAAATGGCGTGGGGTCCCCCCAAATATCCATACCAGACCCTTCAGGTCTGGGATGGATTTTAAGGGGAACCCCAGCCAAAAAAAAAAAATAAAAAAATGGCGTGGGGTCCCCCTCAAAATCCATACCAGACCCTTTATCCGAGCACGCAACCTGGCAGGCCGCAGGAAAGGAGGGGGGGACGAGAGCGGCCCCCCCTCCCGCCTGAACCGTACCAGGCCACACGCCCTCAACATTGGGAGGATGCTTTGGGGTCCCCCCCAAAGCACCTTGTCCCCATGTTGATGAGGACAAGGGCCTCATCCCCACAACCCTGGCCGGTGGTTGTGGGGGTCTGCGGGCGGGGGGCTTATCGGAATCTGGAAGCCCCCTTTAACAAGGGGACCCCCAGATCCCGGCCCCCCCCCTGTGTGAAATGGTAAGGGGGTACAAAAGTACCCCTACCATTTCACCAAAAAAGTGGCAAAAATGGTAAAAATGACAGGAGACGGTCTTTGACAATTCCTTTATTAAAATCTTCTTTCTTCTTTCTTCATCCTTCAGTTTCTTCATCTTCTCCTTCCTTCATCTTCTTCCATCTTCTTCCATCGTCTTCTTCCTTCGATTCGCTGCTTCTTCCTCCGGTCTTCTCATCCTTCTCGTCCGGCGTCGTCCTTCTCGTCCGGCATCGTCGTCTCTTCTCGCAGGCCGCTCCTCGCAATGGGAGGCTCCCGCTCTGTGAGGCTCCGCTCCGGGTGACAGGTCTTTTATAACGAAGGCACCTGGTGACCCCGCCCCCTCTGACGCACGGGGACGTCATGTGGAATTCCCTATGGCTTTCCCCATGACGTCAGAGGGGGGGCGGGGTCACCAGGTGCCTTCGTTATACAAGACCTGTCACCCGGAGCGGAGCCTCACAGAGCGGGAGCCTCCCATTGCGAGGAGCGGCCTGCGAGAAGAGACGACGATGCCGGACGAGAAGGACGACGCCGGACGAGAAGGACGAGAAGACCGGAGGAAGAAGCAGCGAATCGAAGGAAGAAGACGATGGAAGAAGATGAAGGAAGGAGAAGATGAAGAAAGGAAGAAGGAAGACCAGAAGAAAGAAGATTTTAATAAAGGAATTGTCAAAGACTGTCTCCTGTCATTTTTACAATTTTTGCCACTTTTTTGGTGAAATGGTAGGGGTACTTTTGTACCCCCTTACCATTTCACACAGGGGGGGGGGCCGGGATCTGGGGGTCCCCTTGTTAAAGGGGGCTTCCAGATTCCGATAAGCCCCCCGCCCGCAGACCCCCACAACCACCGGGCACGGTTGTGGGGATGAGGCCCTTGTCCTCATCAACATGGGGACAAGGTGCTTTGAGGGGGACCCCAAAGCATCCTCCCAATGTTGAGGGCATGTGGCCTGGTACGGTTCAGGCGGGAGGGGGGGCCGCTCTCGTCCCCCCCTCCTTTCCTGCGGCCTGCCAGGTTGCGTGCTCGGATAAAGGGTCTGGTATGGATTTTATGGGGGACCCCACGCCATTTTTTTTGGCTAGGGTTCCCCTTAAAATCCATCCCAGACCTCAAGGGTCTGGTATGGATTTTGAGGGGGACCCTACGCCATTTTTTTTTTTTTTTTTTTTGGCTGGGGTCCCCCTTAATATCCATCCCAGACCTGAAGGGCCTGGTTATTGAATTTGGGGGGACCCCTACGCTTTTTTTTATCAATGACTTCAATGAATGACAGTTCTCTGTATTACGGATCCAACAATTCATTTGTCGGCAAATAGCTGCGAGTGATTTTAAATAGTTTTTTTTTCCTGCAAAAATGACACTGTGCAGGAACAGTTCTCTATATTAGATATACTGAATCTCGAATCATTCGAAGCATTCGTTATATCCGCTATTATAATTTCTTTCATGTTAGTTGAAATTACATATTTGTTAGTTACAATACAACATTCGAATTGTTCTCTGTATTACGGGAATCGGCAATTAGCCGCGAGTGATTTTAAATGTCTTTTTTTTCCTGCAAAAATGACACATTGTACAGAGAGAGTTCTAAACACGGGAAACCTGCGCCCTTCTATATACTATATACTCTATAGTATGCCTATGAAGGGGGTCATGTTTCCCGTGTTTAGAACTCTCTCTGTACAATGTGTCATTTTTGCAGGAAAAAAAAAAGACATTTAAAATCACTCGCGGCTAATTGCCGATTCCTGTAATACAGAGAACAATTCGAATGTTGTATTGTAACTAACAAATATGTAATTTCAACTAACATGAAAGAAATTATAATAGCGGATATAACGAATGCTTCGAATGATTCGAGATTCAGTATATCTAATATAGAGAACTGTTCCTGCACAGTGTCATTTTTGCAGGAAAAAAAAACTATTTAAAATCACTCGCAGCTATTTGCCGGCAAATGAATTGTTGGATCCGTAATACAGAGAACTGTCATTCATTGAAGTCATTGATAAAAAAATGCGTAGGGGTCCCCCCAAATTCAATAACCAGGCCCTTCAGGTCTGGGATGGATATTAAGGGGGACCCCAGCCAAAAAAAAAAAAAAAATGGCGTAGGGTCCCCCTCAAAATCCATACCAGACCCTTGAGGTCTGGGATGGATTTTAAGGGGAACCCTAGCCAAAAAAAATGGCGTGGGGTCCCCCATAAAATCCATACCAGACCCTTTATCCGAGCACGCAACCTGGCAGGCCGCAGGAAAGGAGGGGGGGACGAGAGCGGCCCCCCCTCCCGCCTGAACCGTACCAGGCCACATGCCCTCAACATTGGGAGGATGCTTTGGGGTCCCCCTCAAAGCACCTTGTCCCCATGTTGATGAGGACAAGGGCCTCATCCCCACAACCGTGCCCGGTGGTTGTGGGGGTCTGCGGGCGGGGGGCTTATCGGAATCTGGAAGCCCCCTTTAACAAGGGGACCCCCAGATCCCGCCCCCCCCCTGTGTGAAATGGTAAGGGGGTACAAAAGTACCCCTACCATTTCACCAAAAAAGTGGCAAAAATGGTAAAAATGACAGGAGACAGTCTTTGACAATTCCTTTATTAAAATCTTCTTTCTTCTGGTCTTCCATCTTCCTTTCTTCATCTTCTCCTTCCTTCATCTTCTTCCATCTTCTTCCATCGTCTTCTTCCTTCGATTCGCTGCTTCTTCCTCCGGTCTTCTCGTCCTTCTCGTCCGGCGTCGTCCTTCTCGTCCGGCATCGTCGTCTCTTCTCGCAGGCCGCTCCTCGCAATGGGAGGCTCCCGCTCTGTGAGGCTCCGCTCCGGGTGACAGGTCTTGTATAACGAAGGCACCTGGTGACCCCGCCCCCCCCTCTGACGTCATGGGGAAAGCCATAGGGAATTCCACATGACGTCCCCGTGCGTCAGAGGGGGCGGGGTCACCAGGTGCCTTCGTTATAAAAGACCTGTCACCCGGAGCGGAGCCTCACAGAGCGGGAGCCTCCCATTGCGAGGAGCGGCCTGCGAGAAGAGACGACGATGCCGGACGAGAAGGACGACGCCGGACGAGAAGGACGAGAAGACCGGAGGAAGAAGAAGCGAATCGAAGGAAGAAGACGATGGAAGAAGATGCCGGAAGGAGAAGATGAAGAAAGGAAGACCAGAAGAAAGAACAAAGAAGAAAGAAGATTTTAATAAAGGAATTGTCAAAGACTGTCTCCTGTCATTTTTACCATTTTTGCCACTTTTTTGGTGAAATGGTAGGGGTACTTTTGTACCCCCTTACCATTTCACACAGGGGGGGGGGCCGGGATCTGGGGGGTCCCCTTGTTAAAGGGGGCTTCCAGATTCCGATAAGCCCCCCGCCCGCAGACCCCCACAACCACCGGCCAGGGTTGTGGGGATGAGGCCCTTGTCCTCATCAACATGGGGACAAGGTGCTTTGGGGGGGACCCCAAAGCACCCTCCCAATGTTGAGGGCGTGTGGCCTGGTACGGTTCAGGCGGGAGGGGGGGCCGCTCTCGTCCCCCCCTCCTTTCCTGCGGCCTGCCAGGTTGCGTGCTCGGATAAAGGGTCTGGTATGGATTTTGAGGGGGACCCCCCACGCCATTTTTTTTTGGCCGGGGTTCCCCTTAAAATCCATCCCAGACCTGAAGGGTCTGGTATGGATATTTGGGGGGGACCCCCACGCCATTTTTTTTTTTGGCTGGGGTCCCCCTTAATATCCATACCAGACCTGAAGGGCCTGGTTATTGAATTTGGGGGGACCCCTACGCTTTTTTTTTTTTTTTATATCAATGAATGACTGTTTTTTTAAATAGCTTTTTTTTCTGCAAAAATGACACTTTGTCATTCGAATTCATTCGAATGCATTCGAATTCATTCGAATGCATTCGAATTCATTCGTTATATCTGCTATAATAATTTCGTTTGAATTAGTTGAAATTTGATATTGGTAGTTGGATTCGAATAATTTGGAGCTGAAATTCGTAAACGGAATTTTTCCTGCAAAAATGACACTTTGTCATTCGAATTCATTCGAATCCATTCGAATTCATTCGAATTCATTCGAATTCATTCGAATCATTCGGCAACGAAATTCGTAAACGGAATTTCGTATTCCGTACGGAATTCGTAAAAAAAAAAATTCGTACTACAGATTCGTAAATTCGTACGAATTTCGAAAAATTCGTACGAATTACGAATTCGTACGAAACGAATCGCACATGTCTAGTTTTTATTGAAACAAGGATTGGTGATAAAGCATCAGTAGAGAGGAGATACCTTTTTCCCAAATTAAATCTAACAGGATAGAATTTCCCT
>CM053028.1:542871612-542924770 GCA_028564925.1 Lithobates sylvaticus | reverse complement strand
AAATGGGCACTCACCAGAACCTAGAAAAAGGTTTGCCTTTGGTTTATATTGGGATAGCCACTTCACTTTCCTGGCCTTTCTCCAACTAGGTTGCCACTAGTTACTCCTCATATCTCCATGCCAATCTTGGTATCTCATAAGAAGTAAACATCCATCATTGGCACAAAATGCTTTTAGAAATTAATTTTCACCACTAAGATAACATCCAAAATGTATAAAATGGGCACTCACAATTAAAGTGCCTTTAGACCGGCACAGAGTCTTTCCGGCAGTGTGTTTTTGGGTTTAGCTCCACCGCTTCCTTTTCCCGGGATCGGCGTGCGTTCCAAGCCTCGATCTGGTTCGGGTTAGGACAGGAAGTGACCTCAGCGATTACCCAGAAGCCTCTAAGCAGAAGACTCTAAGTAAATTTTTTGCTGCATGCTAGTCTCATATCGAAAGTGAAGCGGTTACTCACTATACGAAATTTATCGTACGGCAGAATTCAACTTCAGAAGTGACGTTACGTGTTGAATCATTTTGTATGCGTTCTTTCGTTTCTGAGCATGTGTAGTGTTGCTCTTACGATTTTTTTCGGACAAAAAACGCCCTAATGAAACGAAAATCGGACATTGTGTTCACGTACGATTAAAGTTTTATAGTCTGCACACCCAGCTTTTGTCATATGAAAAATCTGAATCGGCTGTCAAAAAAATGCCATACTAACGATCCAAAAATCGGCAGATCGTTTGTCGGATGAAATTTAACTTCTGATTTTCTTATCGTGTGTACGGGCCTTTAGTCCGTAAGGTTCAATATTGAGTTGGCCCACCCTTTGCAGCTATGACAGCTTCAACTTTTCTGGGAAGTCCATCCACAAGGTTTAGGAGTGTGTCTATGGGAATGTTTGACCATTCTGTAGGGTTCAATGGTGAGTTGGTCCACCCTTTGCAGCTATAACAGCTTCAACTCTTCTGGGAAGGCCGTCCACAAGGTTTAGGAGTGCGTCTATGGGAATGTTTGACCAATCTGTAGGGTTCAATGGTGAGTTGGTCCACCCTTTGCAGCTATAAACAGCTTCAACTCTTCTGAGAAGACTGTCCACAAGGTTTAGGAGTGTGTCTATGAGAATGTTTGACCATTCTGTAGGGTTCAATGGTGAGTTGGTCCACCCTTTGCAGCTATAACAGCTTCAACTCTTCTGGGAAGGCCGTCCACAAGGTTTAGGAGTGTGTCTATGGGAATGTTTGACCATTCTGTAGGGTTCAATGGTGAGTTGGTCCACCCTTTGCAGCTATAAACAGCTTCAACTCTTCTGAGAAGACTGTCCACAAGGTTTAGGAATGCGTCTATGGGAATGTTTGACCATTCTTCCAGAAGCACATTTGTGAAGTCAGGCCTGGCTCGCAGTCTCTGCTCTAATTCATCCCAAAGGTGTTCTATGGGTTGAGGTCAGGACTCTGTGCAGGCCAGTCAAGTTCCTTCACCCCAAACTCACTCTGTCCATCACTTTAAAATGTAAGGCTTTTTTTTGTGTGAAACAGGGGAACAGGGACCTCCTGTTTATATGAATAGTGGGATCCATCGCAGAAGGTGAGGGTTCACCTTATCTGTTATGGTGGCAGTATATCACAGCCTGGAAGGTTGAACAACTGGACAAGGCCACCATACATAAAAGATGGTCCCAGTTTCCCTCCCACAGTGGCAACATAGTTCTGTTGTTGATGGGAAGACCTTCTGAATGTCATAGGTGCCCCTGTGAGAGGATTGTATAGCTCCTGGCTTGGAATCATTTTCTATTGTCTTGGAATTACTGCCCTGGCAGCTAGTTGGAGACAGTGAAGGAGAATATAGAAAGGAGGGCAGTTTCTGGAGGCATTAGGGTGTCTGAGCTCATTGCCACTTTATACATAGTGAAGATGCGAGACCAGAAAGGTTGAATTACTGGACAAGGCCACCATACATAGAGCATGGTCCAAGTTTCCCTCTCACAACGCCAACATTGGTCTGATATTGATGGGAAGATTTTATGAATTATCATAGGGCCACCTGTGTAAAGATTGTATAGCTGGGGGCGTGGTCAAGCTGGCGACCTGAGCAGACGTGTGTCGTGAGAGCTCCGCTCCAGCCTGGACAATTTATCCTGATAAAACTGCTAACACCGACATATCTCACCCTGCTAACCGGTGGAGACCTCGGGTATGAGAAGAAACAAGCCTAGTGCTAAGAGGAAGACCCCTTCGGTGCCCGTACCTTCTCCAGCACGCCAGACGCGCGGCACACCACTTCCCGCCGGCACGCACATGGCCACGCAGACTCCAGCCCCGGATCCATCCAAGGTGGAGGAGGATAGATTCCAGGCCCTAATGCAGGCGATTTCGGGCTGCGAATCGGCCCTCACGGCCAAAATAGATGTTATACAGACAGACGTGGGTCTGATACGCAGAGACATGGATAAGATCCGCGAGAGATTGGGAGAGGCCGAGCGCCGCGTGGGGGACACGGAAGACTCCATTAGAGACCACCGCGCCTCCCTCCACACACTGCAGGTGAGGGTCAAAGCGTTGGAGACCCGAGCGGAGGACAGCGAAAACCGGAGCCGGAGGAACAATCTCCGTGTGGTGGGCCTGCCGGAGGGGTCGGAGGGCCAAGACCCAGTGGCGTTCACCGAACATATGCTCCGTACCCTGCTGCCCACAGCCGCTTTCTCATCACACTTTGCGGTAGAGAGAGCACACCGAATGCCCCCAGTCCGTGGCCCGCCTGGAGCGCCCCCCCGCACATTCATCTTCCGCCTGCTAAACTTCCGAGACCGGGACTTGGTGCTCCGGGAGGCCAGGAAGGTGCCGGAACTTAGATTCACCAACGCAAGGATCATGCTATTCCCGGACTACTCAGTAGAGACCCAGAGGCAGAGGAGAACCTTCGATCAGGTGAAAGCCCAACTACGCGCAAGAAATATTAAGTACAGTATGCTGTTCCCGGCTCGCCTGCGAGTGATCGATGGAGAATCCACCCGTTATTTCACGATACCCGAGGAAGCATCCCGATGGCTGGACACCCTGCCTGGACCCCGGTAACGTTACCATCTTCACCAGTTTTTTACTTTTTCCCCTTTTTTTTTTTCTCTTCTCTCTGAGCTGTGTGTCTCCGCTTCTCCTGACCTGGCCTATCTCCCCTGATCCTTCTCCCCGCCACGTGAGACTGTCAGTTGGCGCCTGATATCTGATTATGTGCCGCACCGGACGCCTTGCAACCCTTGCTCTCTCCCTGCCCCCTGATGCCGGTCTAACCAGACGAACTGCCACTTCGCATTGCAGGGGAGGTCGGGGGACAGATGGCCCCCACACCGGATAGACTGTGATGATACCCAGCCGCCACGGGCCCTCTGTCCGTACCTCTGGCCCCCCCTGTGATCAATCTCCTTGCTCGCCCTGTGGAGAAGAGAAGCTTGCTCCCCGGTGAACTGTGAGGGGAGCGGGGAATATGATGTAGGCCCCAGATTGGATCCTACGAGGCCATTGCTGGTCAGGGTATAATACCTACCAGAACTTATGAGACACCACACAGAACGGTAACATAAGAATATACAAGATTGTGCCCTTAGCGGCTGCTAAGTGTTCCTAACCAAAACCTTTCTTTATTGCTGAGTTATAGGTATAACTGTTTAGATGTCGGTTATGTTTCCTGATTATTCCGGGTTGGGGTCGGGAGCTAGAGACGACTG
This sequence comes from Lithobates sylvaticus, assembly GCA_028564925.1. Taxonomy (NCBI): domain Eukaryota; kingdom Metazoa; phylum Chordata; class Amphibia; order Anura; family Ranidae; genus Lithobates; species Lithobates sylvaticus. The sequence continues at coordinate 542,921,064 of CM053028.1, read as the reverse complement.
TATACACCAGCGTCTAGCGCCACCCAGGTACCCTCCAGGCATTCTCTGCGCCCCCGCAGGAGAATTACCTGACTCGCTCCAGTTGAGCTGATTTACTGGTTTAGGGAATGGGCACTCCGAGTTCCCCAACGGTTGTGCAGGGTGGGGGGTGGGAAGGGGGGGGGGAAGGGATGGGGTTACTTTTGTTCAAATGTTTATTTTTTACTAATGTATGGTCACTGCACATGATGGAAGCCACACCAACTGGTATCTTATGGAGGGAGGTAACTCTTCAACAGCCTGCCACGTTACAGGGAACCCTTAGGCATGTAGGGGTAGTCAGGGATGAGCGGGGGGGGGGACCTCCCACAGGCCCTAGATATAGCTACTCCCCCTTAAGTCACACAATACAGACACCGCCATGGCCCAGCTGAAACTCATGTCATGGAACGTTAGGGGACTAAATGACAAACTTAAACGAACCCTGGTCCTGACCTATATTAAGAAGTATAGTCCCCATATATGCATCCTACAGGAGACCCACCTAACGGGAGGTAGAGTAATGGGCTTAAAGAAACCCTGGATTGGCCATTGTTATCATGCTACTTATTCCAACTACGCACGGGGGGTCAGTGTACTAATCCACAAATCTCTGACACATGAGCTGCTAGATGTAAAGATCGACCCAGGGGGTAGATATGTAATTTTGCACATGGTCATAGACACAATAGAGTTAATACTGGTGGGGCTGTACATGCCGCCTCCGGCCTCTATGACACTCCTGCAAAAACTAGTTCCTATCCTTGCCAACTACCCCACGGACAACCTGCTCATTGCGGGGGACTTCAACATGGTACTTAACCCCTCATTGGACAGATTGACACAAAGTACAGTTGAGGACTCCCCACTATCCAAGTGGGTCTCCCTATATGGCATGACGGACGTGTGGCGTTGGAAATACCCAAACGACCGGGCCTTCACATGTCACTCGGCCTCCCACAGGGCCATGTCCAGAATCGACCTTGTCCTGGCCAGCGGTGGATTGCTGTCTCGGGTAAGGGCGATTGAAATGTTGCCGCGAGGCATATCTGATCATGCTCCCATGCTGTGCACTGTCCAGACCTGCACCCCACCCTCGGAAAGAACTTGGAGACTATCCCGATACTGGATCGCTGATCCGAGGGTGGAGGAAGAGGTTGACTCACAGATCCAGACGTTCTGGACGGCGAACGCAAACTCTGCGTCAGTGCACAGTGTATGGGATGCCTTTAAGGCCTATGTACGCGGCTCCTACATGTCATCCATCTCTAAGGCCAGGCGGGATTGCACTATAGCACTGCAGGAAGCTGAGGGTAAGGCCAGTGAACTAGAAACCAGGTATGCCTCCACTCAGAACCCGGTTACATATATAGACATGCAAAATGCACACAGGGAGGCAATGCTACTCAGAATCTCCCAGGCCAATAAGCAGCAGTTAGCACAGACCCACCGAATTTTTGAGCAGGGGGGCAAGACTGGGCGCCTATTGGCCTGGTTGGCCAGGGAACAACAACCCCCCACATCCATAGCCCGGGTTCGAGCCCAGGATGGGATGATACTCTTAGACCCCATGCTCATAAATGCTAGATTTGCTTCCTACTATGAGGAGCTCTACTCCTCCAAAGTGGATTATACCACACCTGAACTACACTCTTTTCTAGATAGGATAACCTTCCCCTCGTTATCTAGTGAGGCCCGGGATAAACTTGACAGTGAAATAACCGAAAAGGAGGTCCAACAGGCCCTGGGGGAACTGCAAGCGGGGAAAACGCCAGGCACCGACGGTATTCCACCGGAATTCTATAAACACTATGGGGAACAAGTGATACCGAAATTGCATCAAACCATAGTAAAATCTCTGGGAGAAGGGACTCTCCCAGCATCTATGGCAGAAGCAATCATAGTGGTGATAGCTAAGCCGGGCAAGGACCCAGAGCTATGCTCCTCCTATCGTCCCATCTCCTTGCTAAACGCTGACGCTAAGGTGCTCACTAAAGTATTGGCAAGAAGGTTGAATGAGGTGATCCTTTCCCTGGTACATGGGGATCAATCGGGCTTTATGCCCGGCAAAGGGACGGACATAAATCTGAGACGCCTGTACTCGGTCCTGGGATCTCACTCACTGTTAGCCCCAGCGGATGCAGTGGCCTCCCTAGACGCCGAGAAAGCGTTCGATTCAGTGGAATGGAACTATCTTTGGGAGGTCCTGCACCGCTTTGGCTTTGGCCCCCGGTTTATCTCTTGGGTTAGGTCCCTTTATGCCGCCCCGAGGGCCAGGGTACGCACGGGTTCGATCATCTCTTCCCCATTTCTCCTCCACAGGGGCACAAGACAAGGGTGCCCTCTTTCGCCGACGCTGTTTGCGTTGGCGGTGGAACCCATGGCGATCCTGGTACGTGAATCTCCAGAAATTCACGGAATCCCCTTGGGCCCTGTGGAGGAGAGAATATCCCTTTATGCGGACGACACCCTCCTCTTTATAAGGGACGCGCCCGCGTGCCTCGACAAGGCTCTCGACCTTATTAACACCTTTGGCCGGTATTCGGGCATCCGGGTCAACTGGGGCAAGTCAGCATTATTCGCACTTCACCCCTCAGACACTAATCTACCAACTAACACACCTCTACAAATAGTCTCCCAATTTAAATATCTAGGTGTCAATATTCATAGAGACCTGCGCCAATTTATCCCCCTTAATCTGGACGTAGTTCTGGCCTCCCTGGCCCAAAGTTGTGCATCTTGGAAAACCCTCCCCCTAACGCCCGTGGGGAGAGTCAATCTAGTGAAAATGGCAATTCTCCCCAAGTTCACTTACCTGTTTAGACATACACCAGTGCCCATCCCACAAACCTTCTTCAGGAAACTAAATAGTATACTTATACCATTTATCTGGAACGGGGCCACACCTAGAATAGCACACAGCACACTGCAGCTCCCCATGTCACTGGGGGGCCTCGCACTGCCCTGCTTCCTGAAATACTACTGGGCGGCGGTCCTAGTGACGGTCAAGTGGTGGTTGGCAGAGGACCTGCCTAACCCTGCGGCTAAATTGGAGGCGGCACTGCTGGGATCGCACTCGGCACTACAGAACCTGATTCATAGGGGCCCCAAATCAAGCCCAAACGTGACCCCCTCAATGCGGGTGACGCTGCGGGTCTGGGATACAATTAGAGGGAAGATAGAGGAGCCACATACCTGGTCCCCGAACACCCCGCTATGGAATAACCCAAGACTCCCTCAATTTAGCACCATCCCTGACCCGACAATATGGATACGCAATGGGATCACTACCCTGGCTGATATCGTCTCGGGTAATACACTACTCCCCTTTAACGACTTAAAAAGGAGGCACGAACTCCCTAATTATATGTTTTTCAGATACTTCCAACTGAGGCATGCATACTCCGCGCAGTTTCCCCAGCCTATCACTTTGAAAACTAACCCCATAGAAGATCTCCTTAACGGAGACAGAGATGTGAAACCACTCTCGGCTCTCTACACGGTACTTATAGGTCTGGATACGTCCCCAGTGTCCAGGCTGTTTGACAAATGGAAGGCAGCTATCCCAGACATGGCGGATGACGATTGGGAGGAAGGTATACAGCAATACCTCCCGCTCATGATATCCTCCCGGGATCGCTATACGCAGCTCAGATTTATCCACCAGGCATATTATTCTCCAAAACGACTAGCTGGTATATACCCCAATAGGAGTGACCTCTGCCCTAAATGTATGTTGGTCACGGGGACCTTTATGCATGTGATTTGGTCCTGTGACCGTCTTCAGACTTACTGGAGGGCGGTCACGGCTGAAATCAATGCAATAGGGCAGATACATGTGCCGTGTAGCCCACTGCCTCTCTTATTGGGGATAGTAGACACCATACAAACAACCCAAGCAAAGAAGCTTTTTGTCTTTTACACAGCCTTCTACGCCAGGAAGGCGATCCTACTTAAGTGGAACGACCCCTGTCCCCCCACAATTTCCCAATGGAAGGCACTAGTGGATGCAGCACTCCCAATGTATAAACTGACATATATGGGTCGTAACTGTCCCAAAAAGTTTGACAAAATATGGGCGGCCTGGGCACAGGAAAGGCAGATAGATCTCCCAGGGAGCCCTGGCTGACGCCATCCCTGCCCCAACAGCGAATGGTGAAGACACAAAAGAGGACTAGGAGGGTCTTATGTCCCAAGGGACGGGTCTCCATGGCATACCGATATCTAGGTGGTGGGCCCTGTGGGGATGTACCCTGCGGCATGCGCAAAAAAGCATAGGATATCATAGCTATTTCCTTGACCACTAACTACAAAGGGAGAACAACTGCTAATGACTTTGAAACTGGCTGTATGTACCTGTGGAATGTCACTGACTAATAACACCTAACGTTGTAATAGAAGCTGGCTGTTAGATGAATAACTGTTCATTTATTGTACAACCCTTTTTCCTAAAGTGATACCTCTTGAAACGCATGAAAAGTGTACCAATGTCATAACCTGTTCTGAGAAAATTTGAATAAAGTTTTTTGTTAAAAAAAAGAAAGGTTGAATTACTGGACAAGGCCACCATACATAGAGCATGGTCCAAGTTTCCCTCTCACAACACCAACAATGGTCTGATGTTGATGGGAAGATTTTCTGAATGTCATAGGGCCACCTGTGTAAAGATTGTATATCTCCTTGCTTGCAATCATTTTCTAGTGTCTTGGCATTACTGCCCTGGTGGCCAGTAGGAAGAAGTGAAGGAGACCTTTTACTGGTGAGGAGTTGGAGCCTGGGAATATAGAAAGGAGGGCAGTATCTGGAGGCATTGGGATGTCTGAGCTCATTACCACTTTATACATAGTGAAGGTGCAAAACCAGAAAGGTTGAAATACTGGACAAGGCCACCAAACATAGAGCATGGTCCAAGTTTCCCTCTCACAATGCCAACAATGGTCTGATGTTGATGGGAAGATTTTCTGAATGTCATAGGGCCACCTGTGTAAAGATTGTATAGCTCCTTGCTTGGAATCATTTTCTGGTGTCTTGGCATTACTGCCCTGGTGGCCAGTAGGAAGAAGTGAAGGATACCTTTTACTGGTGAGGAGTTGGAACCTGGGAATATAGAAAGGAGGGTAGTATCTGGAGGCATTGGGATGTCTGAGCTCATTACCACTTTATACATAGTGAAGGTGCAAGACCAGAAAGGTTGAATTACTGGACAAGGCCACCATACATAGAGCATGGTCCAAGTTTCCCTCTCACAACGCCAACATTGGTCTGATGTTGATGGGAAGATTTTCTGAATGTCATAGGGCCACCTGTGTAAAGATTGTATAGCTCCTGGCTTGGAATCATTTTCTATTATCTTGGAATTGCTGCCCTGGCAGCTAGTTGGAGCCAGTGAAGGAGAATATAGAAAGGAGGGCAGTTTCTGGAGGCATTGGGATGTCTGAGCTCATTGCCACTTTATACATAGTGAAGATGCGAGAACAGAAAGGTTAATCACTGGACAAGGCCACCATACATAGAGCATGGTCCAAGTTTCCCTCTCACAACACCAACATTGGTCTGATGTTGATGGGAAGATTTTCTGAATGTCATAGGGCCACCTGTGTAAAGATTGTATAGCTCCTTGCTTGGAATCATTTTCCAATGTCTTGGCATTACTGCCCTGGTGGCCAGTAGGAAGAAGTGAAGGAGACCTTTTACTGGTGAGGAGTTGGAACCTGGGAATATAGAAAGGAGGGCAGTATCTGGAGGCATTGGGATGTCTGAGCTCATTACCACTTGTTTACATAGTGAAGGTGCAAGACCAGAAAGGTTGAATTACTGGACAAGGCCACCATACATAGAGCATGATCCAAGTTTCCCTCTCACAACACCAACATTGGTCTGATGTTGATGGGAAGATTTTCTGAATGGCATAGGGCCACCTGTGTAAAGATTGTATAGCTCCTTGCTTGGAATCATTTTCTAGTGTCTTGGCATTACTGCCCTGGTGGCCAGTAGGAAGAAGCGAAGGAGACCTTTTACTGGTGAGGAGTTGGAGCCTGAGAATATAGAAAGGAGGGCAGTATCTGGAGGCATTGGGGTGTCTGAGCTCATTACCACTTACTAAGATTTTCTGAATGTCATAGGGCCACCTGTGTAAAGATTGTATAGCTCCTGGCTTGGAATCATTTTCTATTATCTTGGAATTGCTGCCCTGGCAGCTAGTTGGAGCCAGTGAAGGAAAATATAGAAAGGAGGGCAGTTTCTGGAGGCATTGGGATGTCTGAGCTCATTGCCACTTTATACATAGTGAAGATGCGAGAACAGAAAGGTTAATCACTGGACAAGGCCACCATACATAGAGCATGGTCCAAGTTTCCCTCTCACAACACCAACATTGGTCTGATGTTGATGGGAAGATTTTCTGAATGTCATAGGGCCACCTGTGTAAAGATTGTGTAGCTCCTTGCTTGGAATCATGTTCTGGTGTCTTGGCATTACTGCACTGGTGGCCAGTAGGAAGAAGTGAAGGAGCCCTTTTACTGGTGAGGAGCTGGAACCTGGGAATATAGAAAGGAGGGCAGTATCTGGAGACATTGGGATGTCTGAGCTCATTACCACTTACGAAGATTTTCCGAATGTCATAGGGCCACCTGCGTGAGGATTTTATAGCTCCTTGCTTGAGATGAGGATGGTATACTGTACATGCCTTGAGTGAGAATAAATGTCCTTTGGAGGTCTGTTTCCTGAAACTCCCGTCCCAATTCTTTATTCCAGCTTCTCCCATAGAAGGGGGATTGGGAGAAGCGTGGTGACGTAAGGTCACATCGACAATTTTCTCGTCTTGGCCGAGTAGTCTTATCAGATCCATTATCTTCTCCCTCTTCATAAAAGCATGTGTTTACCCCAAATATTTGTTAGATTTTCCATTATCTCAAATGTACGAACCTGTGAAAAAAAAATGTCACTTAATGCTAAGCTGGTTTCTTCCCCGCTTGCTTTGTAGTCGCTTGATCGACATCTCCCGGCACGCTTGGCTTTTACCTGGCCAGACACTAACTTAATTCCATTTAACAGCTTTTTTTTATCATCTGTAAATCACATTTTGCTTCTTTTTTTTTTTTTTCTTTTACACACACAAATAAAATTTGCAGTTCTCTTTTGAACATTTTTTCTGTGTTTGTACTTTTTAAAGATGAGCGACGTTAACCATCAATAGATGATTGGATTGTTCAGACACACAAAGATCTTAAAGAAGAACTGTCGAATGAAAATCTTTTGCAAAGGAACATTTTCTTTCAAGCTGAGCTCTAGGCAAAATCAAAAGATAAACAGTTTATCCAGTTATATGCTAAAAACTAAAATTGCAGCTAGTATAGGTACCCATATCATCCGTTATATTAGTTTCCTTTAATGCCTGGGTGACAGACTATGACCCTAGTGTGCATGTAATAATGCCTTGCCTCCTCTCTCCTCCCTGTCTCACAATTGGATATCAATTTCCACACGTATGCCCCGTACACACGAGCGGAATTTCCGTCGGAAAAATCTTGGATGGTTTTTCCAACGGAATTGCGCTCAAGCTTGGCTTGCATACACACGGTCACACAAAAGTTCTCTGAACTTCCGACCGTCAAGAACGCGGTGACGTATAACACTACAACGAGCCGAGAAAATGAAGTTCAATGCTTCCGAGCATGCTTCAAATTGTTTCCGAGGCATGCATAGGAATTTTGCGTGCCGGAATTTGTACAGACGATCGGAATTTCCGGTCGGAACTTTTTCTGACCGAAAAATTGAGAACATGCTCTCAATCTTTTGCTGGCTCGAGCAGAAGTCCGATGGCGCATACACACGGTCGCATTTTACGACCGAAAGCTCTCATCAGTATTTTTCTGGCCGAATTTCCGATCGTGTGTAAGCGCCATTCTTAATTTCTTGCCTAGGCAAGAACGACAGTTGCATCCCCCACCCCCTTTGTGTGCGCAAATGAGCCACAGGTCTCTGGGGCCCAAGTGAGGCCTGTGGTTTCTCTAAGGCCCCTTTCACACTGGTGCGGGGAGCCGCGGTGACGGTAAAGCAGCGCTATCCCCCACCCCCTTTGTGTGCGCAAATGAGCCACAGGTCTCTGGGGCCCAAGTGAGGCCTGTGGTTTCTCTAAGGCCCCTTTCACACTGGGGCGGGGAGCCGCGGTGACGGTAAAGCAGCGCTATATTTAGCGCTGCTTTACCGTCGTTTTAACCGCGGTATTCGGCCGCTCGCAGTGCGGTTTTACCCCCGCGAGCGGCCGAAAAAGGTTAGAGACCCCCGCAGAGCGCCGCCGTAGCTGCGATTTGCGGCGGTATTGCCGAGGTTTTACCGAGGTGTCCCATTCAAATCAATGGGAAGGAGCGGTATAGGAGCGGTGAACACACCGCTCCTATACCGCTCCAAAGATGCTGCTAGCAGGACTTTTTTTGCTGTCCTGCTAGCGCACCGCTCCAGTGTGAAAGCCCGCCGGCATTCACACTGGAGTTAAAGGGGCCGGATTTTTTCAGGCGGTGAACAGGCGCTATTTTTAGCGATGTACCGCCTGAAAAACGCCCCAGTGTGAAAGGGGCCTAAACATCTCACTAGGGGGAGAACCTCTGGGGGAATCTAGGATGGAAAAGGACCTGGGGGTCCTAGTAGATGATAGGCTCCGGGATACATGGCAGCGGTGAAGATGAAGAAGGAGGACCGCTTCGGGGGCTTCGTTCTCAGGTAAGTTATTCATAATGAGCTAGTATATATGCATACTAGCTCATTATGCCTTTGCCTTGCAGGGTGCATTTTTTTTTTTTGATTGGCTTTACTTCCTCTTTAAGTGTTCCCTATGGCGGTGTTTCTAACTGTGGGGGGAGGGGACTGCCTGGGAGTAGAGAGAGATCGCTGTTCCTGATCACTAGGAACAGCAGATCTCTCTCTACTTCCCTGACAGAACGGGGATCTGTCTGTTTACATTGACAGATCTCCGTTCTGGCTCCCTGAGGAGCGATCGCAGGTCGCCGGTGGACATCCCGGCTGCCAGCCACATGCATCGGCTCTGGCGTCACGGGCACACCCCTATAGCCCTTAAAGCGGCCGCCATACATCTATGACGATTCGCGCAGGGGGAGCCAACCTGCGGTTGGTCGGCAAGTAGTTAACAGCCAGCTAATGTTAAAGATGCCAGCTTCAAAATCACATCTGACCCTCATCTGAATGGCAACGGACCTGCTGAACAGCTGTGTGACAGTACCAGTCCCATTTAGTCTCTGTCCTTGTTTCCCTGGATTACCTGTTCCCTGAACCGGCCAAGTTATCTAATGTTATGTGTTTGTATGGGACTATTTCTGGGTATATTTGCTTGATGTGCCCCAATCATTCCTTGTGACACTGACATTAGAAATAACACTGTTTTCACGGACCATACAGCACTTTGTTACCCAGATTTAAAGTGTGACTGCTGTCCCATGTTCCTAAGTTACCAGGCAGTCAGACTTCTCCCAGCCAGGCTTGTGGAACTATTATCGGCCCCATGAAACAAAGGCACTACCACATGAACGAACAATATTAGAAAAATATAAAGTATTTATTATAGAACACATATGAAATATTGCACATAAACGTGGATGTACATATACAAAAGATGCAAAGAAAAGCTATAGCTTCCTGAACCCAACGCGTTTCGGAGATGACCGCTGTCTCCTTCATCAGGGATTTTTGCAGGAAAAGTAATGTCTATAAAATTCAAAGCAGAATGATCAGCAATGTTTAGACCCTAACAGTTGTTACTATATGAACATATAAAAAGTATTCAGGGTATTCAAAACTTGCATCATAGTCATTTGCATATGCCTCAGAACAGAACACATTCATTAAAAGCAAAGGAATGACATTGTCACGTAGAGTTCCCATTGCCCCATTGTTACCACGCCCGGCTCCTCTTTACTGTTTGTATTATGAGTTTCTAGCATGTAGACCAGGGGCAGGGTGGAGAGGGGAGTGGGGATTTCTCCAACCGCCTCCCTGCTGATAAGACTGTCTACTGTTGGAAAGTTGAACATACCTTTGTGTGTCTCTTGTTACTGAATGTAGTTTACCCCACTCTGTGTCATTATGCAAAGGAGGGGGGATTGTCCTCTGAGTGTATATCTCTGTATCTATGTTTGAATAGAGTCTGGATTTTTTCACCCTACACTGATGCTTCGACAAGTGACTGGGTGGCCAAAGGGACCTTGGATCATGCTGGTACCAGACATAGGAGTAATCTGTAAATCCAATTCAAAAGGTGAAAAGGAATTAGAAAGAAGATAGGAAAATGTTCTAGATGATGCCCATGGAAGACGTCACGTATGACGAAACATGTCGGGCGGAGCTGCGCGTTGATGTCATTACACCCCACGTGACACCGGAAGTGCGGCTGTTCGCTTGTATTTTTACTGCCGGCAAATTTTTTTATTTAAAAAAATCTTTTTTTATTTAAAAAAATCTTTTTTTATTTAAAAAAAATCTTTTTTTATTTAAAAAAATCTTTTTTTATTTAAAAAAATCTTTTTTTATTTAAAAAAATCTTTTTTTACGCCACATTGGAATTTCTTTGAACAAATAAATGAACTGTGTTTTTACTATAACACACTATTGGAGGCCTTCTTTATTTTTCTACACACTACGCTCCCGTTTGGGAGATCGTGTCTTTGAACACAGCGGACGGAAGGCCCCTTTTCTGGAGTGAGGAGGACGCCCGATCTTGGTGGGATCGGCATTCCGGACTCATCTCAGACCCCGCAGAGGGCTATATCTGCATGCGCTGTTGACCTCAATTTTAATAGGAGGTCCTGTCTTTCTGGTAATGCCGCGTACACACGGCCGGACTTTCCATCAGAAAAAGTCAGATGGGAGCTTTTCATCGGACATTCCGACCATGTGTATACCCCATCTGACTTTTTCTGCCGGCATTTCCGACGGACTTAGATATAGAACATGTTCTAAATCTTTCTGTCGGAAATGCCAACGGAGCTTAGTCCGTTGGCAAGTCCGACCGTGTGTACAGGGCATGAGAGTTTTTAATCCTTCTGGTGTGTACCCCAAGGAAATGGCTATCTAAAGTTCCCTTCGGTGGTGGTGGATCATTTTGAACATTTTCCCCATCTTCTTTCTAATCCCTTTTCACCTTTGGATTGGATTTACAGATTACTCCATGTGGACTTTGTGCACATATATGTTTGTGTTTGTTATGCGATTTTTATTCATTTAGATGACCTTACGTGGACTCTTTATGCACATATTTATACCGTTACGCATTTTATTTCTTTGTAGATTCATTAATTTGTGTTTATGAGTATCACTAGTATTCACTTAAGGGGTGTTTCACCTTACAAATTTTTTTTTTTAAAAGTCAGCAGCTAAAAAAAAAGTTGCTGCTGACTTTTAATAAGTACACTTACCCTCCCAGGGCGCCCGCGATGTCGGTCGTGGAGGACGAGCTGTCCCTCGGCGATCCGGTTCCAGCGCCGCCATCCTCAGTAAGGGAAATGGCTTCCCGTTTCCTACTGCGCATGCACGAGTCAGCGCGCGGCCTACAGCGCATGCGCGAGTCGGCGCGGCCTACTGCGCATGCGCAAGTCTAAATTGTGAATGGGGAACGCTATGTGTTGTGGGACATAGTTCCCATAACACACCGCGCCCCATTCACTAGAAGACGGAAGGAGAGAAGATCACTGCGGCGCTGGAGGAGGCAGATTAGGACGATCTGTCTAGCAACAGCCATTTCTGGTAAGTAAAAAAAAAATAATTTTTTTTTTTTCATTTTAAATTGTTACTTACATTTTTTTAAAGTTTTTGTTTTCAGGGTGTCCCACCACTTTAAGGTTTGTTTTGATTTCTACCTTGCATAGTAGCGCGACTTTTTCCATTTTTATATAATTTTCTAACATGAGTTTATTGCATGTTTTTGTGTTGCTGCTTCTTTTTTCACTATTATGCCCCGTACACACGGTCAGAAATTCCGACCACAAAATCCGTCGGATTTTTTTCGACGGAGTTTGTCCGACACTGGTGTTGCATACACACGGTCGGACAAAGTTGTCGGAAAATCCGATCATCCTGAACGTGGTGACGTTCGTTGCGTACGACGGGACTACGTAGAGGCTAGTAGCCAATCGCTTTGGTCTTGTAATGTGATCTGAGCATGCGTGGCACTTTGTCCGTCGGAATTCGCTACACACGATCGGAAAAAGTCCGATAGGACTTTGTTGTCGTAAAATTTGAGAGCAGGATCTCAAACTTTTTCCGTCGAAAATTCTGACGGAAAAAGTCAGATGGAGCCCACACACGGTCGGAATTTCCGACAACATGGTCCGATAGGACATTTTCCGTCGGAAAATCCGACCGTGTGTACGGGGCATGAGTTTAAATATTTCTTTTTTCATTAGCGCGGTATATACCCCACCTGTTTACACCAGACATAGGAAGCATATACGGTGGACATAATCCTGTTGGGGACGGGGGGGTCAGTGACAAGCTTCTTTCGAAGATCGCAGTTTAAACTGGGGGGGATATTTGCACCGGACATGTTTGAACCTAACTTTATTGTTGACTGACTCGCTACATCTGCTGGGAGTCTCCTCCTCCAAGCACTAACTACTCTTTCAGTAAATTCATTTTTTTTTTTAAAGTTAATCTTCACCGTTCCTCCTGCTGTCAGTTTGTGTTTGTATTTCTCTTCCAGCGGTTCATTTACAAGTGTCACGGTCCGTGCCTATAAATAAAGCTCACATGGTAACAGCGTAGAGATGCAGCGAGCGTCGCTGCCCCCGCCTCAGCCGGCACGATGTGACACTCGCTGCTTCCTGATTGTGCTCCGTACATCTGCACAGCCATCTGCAGGAGAGGCTTCAGCTGGTGCAAGACTCCTCCAAGCTCGGTTCTTGGAATCTGCCAGTAAAGCGCATCTTATGCCGCGTACACACGATCGCAATTCTTGTCGGAAAAAGCTCTCCCGACGGTTTTCCGACAGAATTCCGCTCAAACTGTCTTGCCTACACACAGTCACACCAAATTCCGACCGTCAAGAACGCGGTGACGTACAACACTACAACGAGCCGAGTTCAATGCATCCGAGCATGCGTCAAATTGTTTCCGAGCATGCGTAGGAATTTTGCGCGTCAGAATTGCTACAGACAATCGGAATTTCCGATAGAAACCTTTTCCGTCGGAAAAATTGAGAACATGCTCTCAGTTCTTTGCTGTCGGAAATTCGGCCAGCATAATTCCGATGGAGCCTACACACGGTTGTATTTTCCGATGAAAAGCTCTCATCGGTCTTTTTCTGGATGGAATTCCGATCGTGTGTACACGGCATTAGTCTAAATCAGGGGTCTTCAAACTATGGCCCTCCAGTTGTTCAGGAGCTACAATTCCCATCATGCCTAGTCATGGCTGTGAATGTCAGAGTTTTGCAATGCCTCATGGGATGTGTAGTTCTACAACAGCTGGAGGGCCGTAGTTTGAGGATCCCTGGTCTAAATCTACAAACCTAGGTGATGCAGAAAAAAATAAATAAAATGAATGATGTGTAATCTGAGGGGGCCGTCAAAGCAATAGGCCTATCCAAAGATACAGCCGGGGGACATTGTAGGCAAATCTCTGCTGGACCTCAAAAAAATGTCATCTATGTATCTCAACCTCTGATTTAGATGTAAAACAGCCACAGTAGGGCAGGTAAAGTGAATGTAAAGTCAAAATGTATTTTTTTTTTTTTTTCCCATCTGTGTCCTATCATAGAGATTTACCTATATGTCCTGTCCCAGAGATACAGCAGGAAGTAAGAGGAGATCTATCAGGAGCGAGAGGCTATTCACTCTCAACCACTTGGGAAGTGTACACGTAAAAGATACAGCCTAAAAAATATAAACAAAGTTCTTAAGTGATGCACCCTATGTTCAGCTCCTCTTCGCGCCGCCACTTCTACCACAGCTGTTACCGGCAAATGCCGGCTGTCAGAATGACATTTACTTAGCGAGTGAGGAGGACCTTTTTTTTCTTTCTACAAATACATTGTTATATGCATCCTATATTGCAGTGGTCTCCAAACTGTAGACTGTGGGCCAGATGTAGCCTTTGCCTTTATATGGCCCTTGGGGCACCATGCCCCCCGCTGACACCAATGATGGGGCACTATTCCTCCCACTGACACCAATGATGGGGCACTATTCCTCCCACTGACACCAATGATGGAGCACTATTCCTCCCACTGACACCAATGATAGGACACCATTCCTCTCACCCTCCCACTGACACCAATGATGGGGCACTATTCCTCCCACTGACACCAATGATGGGGCACTATTCCTCCCACTGACACTAATGATAGGACACCATTCCTCTCACCCTCCCACTGACACCAATGATGGGGCACTATTCCTCCCACTGACACCAATGATAGGACACCATTCCTCTCACCCTCTCACAAACACCAATGATGGGGCACTATTCCTCCCACTGACACCAATGATGGGGCACTATTCCTCCCACTGACACCAATGATGGAGCACTATTCCTCCCACTGACACCAATGATGGAGCACTATTCCTCCCACTGACACCAATGATAGGACACCATTCCTCTCACCCTCCCACTAACACCAATGATGGGCACTATTCCTCCCACTGACACCAATGATGGGGCACTATTCCTCCCACTGACACCAATGATGGGGCACTATTCCTCCCACTGACACTAATGATAGGACACCATTCCTCTCACCCTCCCACTGACACCAATGATGGGGCACTATTCCTCCCACTGACACCAATGATAGGACACCATTCCTCTCACCCTCCCACTGACACCAATGATGGGGCACTATTCCTCCCACTGACACCAATGATGGGGCACTATTCCTCCCACTGACACCAATGATGGAGCACTATTCCTCCCACTGACACTAATGAGAGGACACCATTCCTCTCACCCTCCCACTGACACCAATGATGGGGCACTATTCCTCCCACTGACACCAATGATATGACACCATTCCTCTCACCCTCCCACTGACACCAATGATGGGGCACTATTCCTCCCACTGACACCAATGATGGGGCACTATTCCTCCCACTGACACCAATGATGGGGCACTATTCCTCCCACTGACACCAATGATGGGGCACTATTCCTCCCACTGACACCAATGATAGGACACCATTCCTCTCACCCTCCCACTAACACCAATGATAGGGGCACTATTCCTCCCACTGACACCAATGATGGGGCAATATTCCTCCCACTGACACCAATAATGGGGCACTATTCCTCCCACTGACACCAATGATAGGACACCATTCCTCCCACTGACACCAATGATAGGACACTATTCCTCCCACTGACACCAATGATGGGGCACTATTCCTCCCACTGACACCAATGATGGGGCACTATTCCTCCCACTGACACCAATGATAGGACACCATTCCTCTCACCCTCCCACTAACACCAATGATGGGGCACTATTCCTCCCACTGACACCAATGATGGGGCAATATTCCTCCCACTGACACCAATAATGGGGCACTATTCCTCCCACTGACACCAATGATAGGACACCATTCCTCCCACTGACACCAATGATAGGACACTATTCCTCCCACTGACATCAATGATGGCGCACTATTCCTCCCACTGACATCAATGATGAGGCTCTATTACTCCCACTGACACCAGTGATGGGGGGGGCACCATTTCTTCCAGTGATACCACTATTTTGTCACCTAATACCAATGATGGAGTCACTATTCCTTTCCCTGACACCAACAATGGGCCACTATTCCTTCACTGACACCAACAATGAAGCACTATTCTTCCCACTGGATACCAGCAATGTAGCAAGTTCCTCCCACTGACACTAATGATGAGGCACTATTCCCCCGACTGACACCAATGTTGGGGCACCATTCTTTTCACTGACACCTATGATGGGGCACTCTTCCTTCTCCTACTGACCACAGGCGCTATCCACTTTTCTCACTCCCACTGACAACGGGGAATTTTCTACTCCCACTGGCCACAGTGCGGCCCCCTAAAGGCTGTAGAACAGTAACCTGGCCCTTTGTTTAGACAGTTTGGAGACCCTTGCTATATAGACATGGATACTTTACTGTAAAAAAAACGGAGGGATAATACTACTAAAATCTGGCTTCCTCTTTATTGTATAGAAAAATGGTCTTGCAGAGAATCCGGGGAATGGCATACGTTCTGGAGTCTCGTCTTGCTAATCCTTTTATCCAAATTTAGAAACCCCACCACTACCTCGCGCTTCCTATTAGCCGTAGGAAAGGGGGGGGTGGTCCAGGAAACGCAGCGTGCCCCCTCTTTTGTGGAGTGCGGCGCCGCGTATGTTTGGAACTGCGGAGGGGATGACAGCGATGTAAGCGGCTTAAAAGAACTTACTTGGAACAGAAGGACCTCCAGGCAAAAGGCGATCCATGCCAAAGCTCATCAAAGGAGGGCAGCGTGCCAGGAGAGGCAGATCTGCGTCTGACTGATTCTGCGGGCTGCACCGTCCTGCTTAAAGCTGTTCTAGATTTTCAGATGGTGATTTAAAGGACAGTCTGCGCAAAACTGATATATGAAACACCTTGACTTCCCCCGAGGACCTCCATCAGAATCCCTGGCATCTCCTCCCACCTGCCGAGGTCATGGTATTTTCCATGTCATTTCCACTGCGCTAAATCATCTTTTCTCAACCTTTTTACTCCAGAGGAACCCTGGAAATCATTTGGACATGTCGCAGAGCCCATCTAATATATTATCACATCTACAGGTCGTGGAATATTAGATGTGAGCAGTAGGAGGAGGAATAGTGCCCCGTCATTGATATTATTGATATATTATTTTGATAGGGACACTAATGTAAGGGGAGACTCTGATGTGAGGAGGACTTTGATGGGGACCCTGATATAAGGAAGGGGCTTTGATAGGGACACCACTGATGTAAGGGGGACTCTAAAGTAAGGAGGACCCTGATGTAAGGGGGACTCTAATGTATGGGAGGATTTTGATGGGGACTCTGATGTGAGGGGAGGACTTCTGATGAAAGGAGAGGGGGCTCTGATGTAAGGGAGGACTCTTATGGGGACACTAATGTAAGGGGGTACTTTGATGTTAAGAGAACTCTGAATGGGATTCTGATGTATGTGACTTCTTCAATGGGCACTCTGATGTAAGGGGGGCTCTAAAGTAAGGAGGACCCTGATGTAAGGGGGGACTCTAATTTATGGGAGGATTTTGATGGGGACTCTGATGTGAGGGGGGACTTCTGATGATAAGAGAGGGGGCTCTGATGTAAGGGAGGACTCTTATAGGGACACTAAAGTAAGGGGGTACTTTGATGTGAAGAGAACTCTGAATGGGATTCTGATGTATGTGACTTCTTCAATGGGCACTCTGATGTAAGGGGGGCTCTAAAGTAAGGAGGACCCTGATGTAAGGGGGGACTCTAATTTATGGGAGGATTTTGATGGGGACTCTGATGTGAGGGGGGACTTCTGATGATAAGAGAGGGGGCTCTGATGTAAGGGAGGACTCTTATAGGGACACTAAAGTAAGGGGGTACTTTGATGTGAAGAGAACTCTGAATGGGATTCTGATGTATGTGACTTCTTCAATGGGCACTCTGATGTAAGGGGGGCTCTAAAGTAAGGAGGACCCTGATGTAAGGGGGGGGGGGGGCTCTTATGTAAGGGAGGACTTTGATTGGTACCCTGATGTAAAGGAGGACTATAATAGGAACACTAATGCCAGGGGGGACACTGATGGGAATCCTGATATAAAGGGGATCTGATATATGGGGAAACTTTGATGGGGACTCTAATGTATGGGAGGACTCTCTGATGGGGACACTAATGTAATGGAGGAACTCTGATGTGAGGAGTACTCTGAATGGGACTCTAAGAGAGGACTTTGATGGGGATGGGGACCCTGATGTAAGGGGGGACTCTGATAGTTCTACTAATGTAAGGGGTACTCTAAAAGTAAGGAGGACCCTGATGTAAAGGAGAACTTTGATTGGGACACTAATGTCAGGGGGACTCTGATGGGAATCCTGATGTATAGGGAAACTTTGATGGGGACTCTAAAGTAAGGAGGACCGTGATGTAAGTTGGGACCCTGATGTAAAAGGAGGACTCTAATAGGCATACTACTGTCAGTGGGGACTGATGGGAATTCTGATGTAAGGGGGGAATCTGATATATGGGGGAATTCTCTGATAGGGACACTAATGTAATGGGGGATTTTGATGTGAGGAGTACTCTGAATGGGACTCTGATGTAAGGGAGGACTTTGATGGGGACCCTGATGTAAGGGTCATCATCACTGTGCTCCACCCACTACAGTAGGGTGGGGGGACAAGACCAATCACCCTGCACAAGAAGAGAGAGCAGCAGTGAGCGGTCTGTATTACCGGAATCTCCTGCATACACTTGATTACTGCACAGATCTAGATGAAAATACTCCAGCCCCATCCAGCCCGTTAAATATGGCTGCATTGAGGGATCATCGTTGGAAGCTCCTCCTGCATGCTATGTAGATATCAGGGTTGGAAGGAGACTGAGAAGGATACCTTTGTAGTCTGTGGGGTACTCCTAGAGGAACGGGACCAATGAAGTATATGCCACGTGCTGCCCATGCTCCAGGCTGTGATATAGAAAAAACGCATTTGCCGCTTTCTCTGGGGTCTGGGGGGGGGGGGGGGGGGGGGGGGGGGGGGCAGTGAGTGTTCTGTCAAACGGTGTGACTTTTTCTGTAGAAGTAGGTTAAAAATTCCTCTGTTCTCTCTCTGGGCTCTCTATGGAGTGTGGAAATAAATCACAAGTTGATATTTGCAAAGTTTAACACCGCCTGACTGTTTTTTATTTTATTTTACCTTGTCCGTAGTCACAGCGCTCTTAGACCAGCGACAACCCTCCTTTTACCAGTGTCAGTGGGAACATCAAGAAGCTTCACCCCTGGCCTGGTCTGGTTCCTAAGATTTCCAATTAACCTTTCACAGACGATTAGACACCCTTACACCCTTCTAGAAAAAATTGCCTGAAACAGGGATTCTTGTTTTGCGTGAGTTTTGTGGACCCCTGACCATCACACCTATACGAGCTTGTTGGACATCCCATTCCAAAACTATAGTGATTAATGTGGAGCTGCCCCTCTTTGTGGCCTTCACTCTTCTGGAAAGACTTTCCAGAAGATTTTGGAGGGTGTCTGTGGGAATTTGTGACCATTTGTGAGGTCATGTACTAATGTCAGATGAAAAGACCTGGCTGGTAATAAGCATTTCAGTTCATCCCAAAGGTGTTCAGTAGGGCTGAAGTCTAAAGGTGTTTAGTAGGGTTGAAGTTCAAAGGTGTACAATAGGGTTGAGGTGTAATGCCGTGTACACACGAGCAGACTTTTCGACGTCTAGGTCCAACGGTCTTCACAACGGACTTTTGGCAGAGTTCCGACGGACTTTCTGAATGAACAGACTTGGCCACACACAATCACACCAAAGTTCAACGGATTTGAACGTGATGACGTACGACCGGACTAGAATAAGGAAGTTCATAGCTAGTAGCCAATAGCTGCCCTAGCGTTGGTCTTTGTCTGTCAGACTAGCATACACACTAAATGATTTTTCGACCGGACTCGAGTCCGTCGAAAAAAATTTGAAACATGTTCTATTTCTAAAGTCCATCAGATTTTTGGACAGCAAAGGTCCGATGGAGCCCACACACGATCGAATTGTCCGACGGATTTGTTCCGTCGGACTTAGTCCCTGGAAAAGTCCAGTCATGTGTACGCGGCATAAAGGTGTTCAGTAGGGTTGAGGTCCAAAGCTGTTCCGTAGGGTCGAAGATCAAAGATGTTCAATATGGTTGAAGTCTAAAGGTGTTTAGTTGGGTTGAAGTCTAAAGGTGTTTAGTTGGATTGAAGTCTAAAGGTGTTTAGTTGGGTTGAAGTCTAAAGGTGTTCAGTTGGGTTGAAGTCTAAAGGTGTTCAGTAGGGTTAAAGTCTAAAGGTGTTCAGTAGGGTTAAAGTCTAAAGGTGTTTAGTAGGGTTGAGGTCCAAAGCTGTTTAGTAGGGTTGTGGTCCAAAGCTGTTCAGTAGGGTTGGAGATCAAAGCTGTTCAGTAGGGTTGAAGTCGAAAGGTGTTTAGTTGGTTTAAAGTCTAAAGGTGTTTAGTAGGGTTGAGGTCTAAAGGGGTTCGGTAGGGTTGAGGTCCAAAGGGGTTCAGTATGGTTGAGGTCCAAAGGTGTTCAGTAGGGTTTAGGTTCAAAGGTGCTCAGTAGGGATCTGCTACTGATGGCTTTGCCAGATACCACAGCATACCTTCAGAGGTCTAGTGGAGTCCATGCCTCGATGGGTCAGGGCTGTTTTGTTGGCAAAAGGGGGTACCTACTCAATATTAGGCGTGTGGTCATGGTTGATCAGTGTATGCCTGTATGGAGTATGCAGATCTGAAGCCTTTCAGAGGCGCAGTCACAGCAGAGATTACCAGATCACTTTGGTTAGTACATTACTGTGCACGCCATTAACCACTTCCCGACCGGCCACTGCATATATATGTCAGCAGAATGGCACGGGCAGGCAGAATCACGTACCGGTACGTGATCGTGCATGTGCCTGCCCGTGGTCGCGCGCGCGCCGCTAGCGGCGCGCTCGCGACCCGGTCGGGAGCTCCGTGACCCCGGCCGCGGGACCAGCGGACCCGATCGCCGCTGGTATCCCGCGATCGGGTTACGGAGCTGAAGAACGGGGAGAGGTCTATGTAAACAAACCTCTCCCCGCGCTTCCTACACTGACTGTCAGTGATCGGCGGTTCCCTGTCATCGGGAACGCCGATCAATGACGTCAGACGTACAGCCACGCCCCCTACTGTAAAAAAAAACACAACACGTCACACTGACTCCTCCCCGCCCCCTAGTGGTTAACCCCCTAACTACAACTGTCATTTACATAGGAATCAGTGCTATTTAAATAGCAGTGATTGCTGTATAACTGACAAATGTCCCAAAAATGTGTCAAAAATGTCCGATGTGTCCGCCAAAATGTCGCAGTCACAATAAAAATCGCTGATCGCCGCCATTACTAATAAAAAAAAAAAAATATTAATAAAAATGCTATAAAACTATCCCCTATTTTGTAAACGCTATAACTTTTGCGCAAACTAATCAATAATCGCTAATTGCGATTTTTTTTTACCCAAAAATATGTAGAAGAATACGTATCGGCCTAAACTGAGGAAAAAAAATGTTTTTTTTTATATATTTTTTGGGGATATTTATTATAGCAAAAAGTAAAAAATATTGCATTTTTTTCAAAATTGTCGCTCTATTTTTGTTTATAGCGCAAAAAATAAAAACCGCAGGGGCGATCAAATACCACCAAAAGAAAGCTCTATTTGTGGGAAAAAAAGGACGCCAATTTTGTTTTGGAGCCACGTCGCACGACCGCGCAATTGTTAGTTAAAGCGACGCAGTGCCGAATTGCAAAAAGGGGCCTGGTCCTTTAGCTGCAAATTGGTCCGGGGCTGAAGTGGTTAAGCAGGCTTAGCAGTTCATGTATAGGCTTCCATCACACATATATATTGCCCTTTAAGAATGTTAATTCTGAGAAGTTGTAGTAACACGTCTTGGTTTCCGCTGTCATGCCGCCGATATCTGTGCATGTTTGTGTACGTGCCATGTGTGTAGTGTGACGGCAGCTCCCAGACCTGCCAAAAATCCCATTTTTGCTTGCCATCTGCCATAGCGGAAGGGAACACCTGTCAGGGACAGCTGCTGGATGGGGCGGCGTAGGTAAGAGACGAATCAGTTCCACTCTCGAGTTGGCCGCGTTCAGGTAACACATGGATCGCGCTGTGTAACGCCAAATGTTTTCCTGCACCCTCCTTCTCACCAGGTGCGACACACAACCATGCTGCGTACGGGGTCTAGAGCTATGTCGACCCCCCCAACAATAACTCTCCTGAAGAAAACATACAGCTACACCTTCCCACAGATGGCACAGTCTTTAATGATTTCTACTAAAAATAAAACTCTGCTACCTGAAAAAATTACAGAGCATAACCAGAGCTATTTAAATTAGATCTAACCCAATCACTACAAATTCAAAGAAGCTTTAAAGATTTCATTTAAACGTATTCCTCAATAGCCACAAAGCATATAAATCCATTTTTACTTTTGCAAACTCAAACTGGGCTGTGCATAGCCTGTGTAGAGAGCCGAGATGTGGGAGGGGCCCAGGAGGACCCATAAGGCAGCCCTTCAAAATTAGTCACATGTGCAAAGCTTATTTCAGGTCCCAGCAGCTCCCATAGACTATACAATTACGCCCCACTAGGAGGCAAAAGCGCCTCCTGGCCTTTAGGGTACTTTTCTTCATTTGTTTTCAATAAAGTTGTTGAAGCATTGTGGATTGACGGAGGGTGGCTCAGTTTAATTTATTTCTCAATAATTCAAACAGCTGATTTCAATCTCTGGGAAATATTAGCATTTTATTACTATTGGGGTGGCTATTCTCTCCTTGGAACCACTATCCCACTGACACCAATGAATGGAGGCGGTATTCTCCCTTGGGGTCTACGATCCCACTGACTCGAATGATTTGGGGAACTATTCTTCCCTGGTGGTCTCTATCCCAATGAACACCAATGGTTATGGGGCTATTCCCCCTGGGGGTCACAATCCCACTCACTTTGATTAATTCAGGGGGTATTCTCCAACATCGGTACCTGACCACTTAATATATTTGAGATGAATTGGAATTCCAGTGGTGTGCCAGGGTCTTCTCATCCAACATCATTACTTCACCTCAACGCTACTGAACATCTTTGAGATGAACTGGAATTCCAATGGCGCCCAGGTCTTCTCATTCAGTATCAGTACCTGACCTCAACCCTACTGAATACATTTGGGATTAATTGGAATTCCAATGGCACTAAGGTCTTCTCATCTAAGTCCATTACTTCACTTCAACCCTACTAAACATCTTTGGGATGAACTGGAATTCCAATGGCGCCCAAGTCTTCTCATCCAGCATTAGTACCTGACCTCAACCCTACTGAAAACATTTGGGATTAATTGGAATTTCAATGGCACTAAGTTCTTCTAATCTAACGCCGTTACTTCACTTCAACCCTACTAAACATCTTTGGGATGAACTGGAATTCCAATGGCGCCCAGGTCTTCTCATCCAGCATTAGTACCTGACCTCAACCCTACTGAATGCATTTGGGTTTAATTGGAATTCCAGTGGCACTAAGGTCTTCTCACCTAATGCCATTACTTCACTTCAACCCTACTAAACATCTTTGGGATGAACTGGAATTCCAATGGCGCCCAGGTCTTCTCATCCAACATCAGTACCTGACTTCAACACCTACTAAACACCTTCTGGATAAATTGACATCCCAGTGGTGCCCAGGTCTTCTCATCTAACATCAATACTTCACCTCAACCCTACTGAATACCTTTGTAATGAATTGGAACCGTGATTGTGAACCATATCTTCTCATCAAGCATCTGTACCTGACTTACGAGCCAGGTCTTCTCATCTGACATTAGTACATGACCTCACAAATGGGCACAAATTCCCACAGACACCCTCAAAAATCTTGTGGAAAGTCTTTCTAGAAGAGTGAAGGCTGTTATGGCCACAAAGAGGGGCAACTCCATATTATTGGCCATAGTTTTGGAATGAGATGTCCAACAAGCTCATATAGGTGTGATGGTCAGGGGTCCACAAACTCTTGGCCATGTAATGTATATGCAAAAGAAGAATCTCTTTTCTAGTAGGGTGTAAGGGTATGTGGCAGGCTTATTGAGAATCTTGGTAGCCAGTTCGGGCTGGGGGTGAAGCTTCTTGATGTTCCTGCTGGCAAAAAAAAGGAGGCTGTTATGGCTACAAAGGACAGCAGGGGGTCAACTCCATAATAATAGCTATGGTTTTGGAATGGGATGTCCAACAAGGTCATTTAGATGTGGGGGCCACATGGCATAGCTCCCGATTATAGCCCTTAAAATATCCAAGAAGCCAACATCAGATTCAGAAACCATGAAGCGTTGTTTATGCATTCAAAATTGCTGCTGGCCTCAAAGTGCCCGAAAGCAGAACTTTCAGCAATTATTCAGCTTCAGAAAGTAATTTTTTTTTTTCAGTGCAGGTTTGGACCATGAAAGAGGAAATCTGATTGGATGTTGTTTACCCAGCAGTTTCTTTTCATCCTAAAAAAAAAAAAAAAATACAGCATCTTGGCTGACTTTGGCTACTTTTTTTTTCTACTTAGTTTATTTTGCTTTTAACTTCAAGAAATGACCAAATTATCGTGCCAACCCAATTCAGTACACATGGCATCTGGCTCGAGGACCCGTGCCAAGTCGCTGCTGATCTGAAGCTGGCACAGGAACGCGTCAGATGGCATGCTGGGAAATGTATGTTGTAAAGAAAACATTCTCCGGTATGAAAGGGAAAGTAAGGTGAAAGGCAATCTATAGTTTTTATACAGCAGGGTGTGCACGCAAATGTGGAATAAACAGGCTTAATACCCAAGTACGCCTGACAACGCAACCATCACTTTTGCAGTTTTTATGCTGCTAGTAAAAAATAACATATGTAAATAAAAAAATAATAAACTAAAATTTGTTTAGAAATGGTTATAGAAGTAGTAATTTCAATATCAACCCAGTTCACAGAGCAAAGCACGTTCTCAAAGACATGCACTGCCTTTGGCCACCAAATTGGGTTCTCCAGCCTTTCACAACCTTTTTACACCAGAAGAACCCCTTTAAATAATTTTTTGATCTTAGGGAACCCCTAACAAAAACTTCAGTGGGGGTCAATGACAAAATGCCCCTTACATTGGCTGTCAGTAGAAAGAATGCCTCTCTTACATTGGTGATCAGTAGGAAGAATGCAGCCCTTACAGTGGTGGTCAGAACACAACCCTTACGGACTACTAAAATGATCACTGCTGGCTTTACCAAGTGGTGTTGGTCCTGGAACTATGCAGGCACCATCAGATTGGAGGTCAATTAGCCACCACTCATGAAACCCCTAGCAAACTTTGGAGGAACCCCCTAGGGTTTCACAGAACCCTGGTTGAGAAAGGCCGGAGTGCTCAATGGATCCGTCATTAAGCCAAGTCAAAGAATACTATTGTCTCTTTATTATAGTACTCCAACGAGTTGTCAATCTGACCACCATGTGCTAATATCTCATTTGGACTGCACAATTCAAATTTGTAACTACAAAACATCCCCTCCCCCCCTAATAGGGATGAAGAAAGCAAAAGGTGTCCCGTAGTCCTGATACTGCCCTAGGGTGAGAACAGTGATCCTCCATAGTTAGAGTATTGTCACCAAAGGTCTAGGGCAGTGGTTCTTAACCTCAGTCCTCATTACCCCCCCCCACCAGGCCATGTTTAGGGAAATTCCCTTAGATAAAATAGCTGTCCAAAATACCAAGCCATTGACTTAGATTTAAAGCACCTGTGCAAGGGAAAAGGAAAGCCTGCAAACATGGCCTGGTGGGGGGTAATGAGGACTGAGGTTAAGAACCACTGGTCTAGGGTCACTCTGGGACTAGGGATGAGCACAAGTTTTGTCTGAATTTAGGCTCAGACTGAACCCGGAGGCAAGCTGCCATTCCTGACAAAAAAGCACCCAATCAGCCAAAGCTGACCCCCCACCCAGTAGTAGCATGTAAAAAAAAAAGGGGGTGGGGGATGCTCATGACATTATTGACCTAATATGGTCACATGGCCATATTTAGTCAATGGCATTACCAAATACCATATGGTAATGTGGCCATATTAGGTCATTGATGTCATTGACCTAATACGGTGCCATGGCCATATTTAGTCAATGGCATTACCAAATACCGTATGGTAATGTGGCCATATTAGGTCATTGATGTCATTGACATAATACAGTGCCATGGCCATATTTAGTCAATGGCATTACCAAATACTGTATGGTAATATGTGGCATATTAGGTCAATGATGTCATAAGCAACTCTCCCCTAATTTGTTATGTTGTACTGTGGGAAATGCCCTAGCCATGGCTGATTGGGTACTGATTTGGCAGGAGCGGCAGTTTGCTTCCAGGTTTGCTCCAGACCTAAATTCAGACCAAACCTGTGCTCATCCTTAGTCCTAGAATGACATCTCAGAATAGGAGGAGTTACTGGTAGAATCACCAAAGAAAATAAAAGTAATGCAGCCACCACATGAAACACAGTTGCATACTCCACGTGACCCCACACAAAGCCAATAAGGAGGCCACTTCTTATTGGCCAGGAGGAGGATCAGTGTTGCAACAGTGAATATTCATTCGCTGTTGCAATCCACCTGGGTGGGCTCCGGACGCAATGCTCTGCGCCCAGAGTCCACCCTATTTTGAAACCTTAGAAAGAGAAAATAAACCGCGCTAAAAAATTATGCTCACTGACATACGTGAAGAGCATATATGAACCAAAACAAGCAGCAGCATGAAGTGGGATACACACAAGGGATAACTGGGAATAGAGAAGCTGTGCTAAAAAAAAAGCATCAATCAATTGATCAAATCAAAACATATAAATATGCAGAAAGTCCATAATTATCCAAATCACTTCAGCTTGTTGATGTCACCACAGTGAATGAAAACAGACAGGAGAGTGCCCACCACCGTAATATGGACCTGCTTACCAGATAGCAAGCATAAAGGGCTGATGGGTATAACCCAGCCGCGGCCTTTAGCTTGTGGATGTCAACACCAAAATTGGCAGACTGGATCTTGCAGAACGCTCACTCTCTCCAACTATGATGTCCGTCTTTACTCGGGTAGATACCCCAAAAGAGAGAAGACTGACCATAGTGTAATATTGTCTAAATACATTTTATTTTAAAACAAGGTATTGCACTTACTTTTAGGAAGGATGTTACAAGGGTTAAAAACAATGCCGGCCGGCACAAACACATGGAGCCCATCCTCCTAAAATGATCGCGTGGTGATGTCACTACCTGCCTTCCTCCAGACGCGTTTCGTCATACGTGACGTTGTCAATGGGCAATGTGTTTGTGCCGGCCGGCATTGTTTTTAACGCTTGTAATATCCTTCCTAAATGTAAGTGCAATACCTTGTTTTAAATAAAAATTATTTAGACAATATTACACTATGGTCAGCCTTCTCTCTTTTGGGGTATCTACCTGAGTAAAGGCGGACATCATAGTTGGAGAGAGTGAGCGATCTGCAGATCCAGTCTGCCGATTTTGGTGATGACATCCACAAGCTAAAGGCCGCGGCTGGGTTATAGCCATCTGCTTGCTTGCTATCTGGTAAGCAGGTCCATATTACAGTGGTGGGCACTCTCCTGTCTGTTGTTGATACACTGTGGTGACATCAACAAGCTGAAGTGATTAATTATGGACTGTCTAGATATTCATATGTTTTGATTTGATCAATTGATTGATGCTTTTTTTTAGCGCAGCTTCTCTATTCCCAGCTATTTTGAAGCCTATTAGAGCCTCTAGCTCTAATCAGTGCTTCAAAAAAGTGCCATAAGAATGAATGCGCCCGGCATCCTGAAAGGGGCTGGGCGCATTGGATAGGGAGGCTGGCGGGGTATGGATGGGGGAAGGGGTGGTGGCGGTGCCCATGCGCCCACAATGGACAGGCCGCACCTGGGGTACATGCCGCGATCAAGCCTGTGAGGTCATACCCTTTAGCACTGCGATCCAGGAAGTGTTCCAAGCCTTTCTCCAGCTCTTCACCATCATACCATCTTCCTGCCGGTGTTCTGCCGAGAACTGTCCCCCGATCGGATAGTGTCCGCCCCGTACTGCGCAAGCGCAGCGCTTGACGCCGAAAGTCTCCGAAGATGAACGGCGCCTGCGCACTTGATAGTACCTTCTGCCCTGAGTCCAGGTTCAAGCCCCACCATGCTAGTGGACATACGTTAGATGATGTAAAACAGCACTTGGTAACAGGGCCCCTCGTGGGGTCGCTTCGCTCGCTGCGCTTCGGGCACGGCCTCACTGCGTGCGGCAATTTTTTATTCTAACTCTATGTCCACTTGGATGGTGGGGCTTGAACCTAGACTTAGTGCGCAGGCCCCGTTCATCTTCGGAGACTTTCGGTGTCTCCTTGTCCTCCGCAAGCGCAGTACAGGGTGGACACTATCCGACGGGGGACAGTATTCGTCAGGACACCGGCTGGGGGAGCCCACAGAGCGGTTGAGACAGATGAGACAGCATACCTTCTACTGACCAGTGTGATGGAAGCTCCACGGAGCGTTTACCCACAGATGTACTCTTCCTTGTTTACCTAGATGCAAGTTACTATGTGTTTTTATTAATACACACTTTACAGTCTAATGCCCCGTACACACGGTCGAATTTTCCGATGTAAAAAGTCCGATTGGATTATGTTGTCGGAAAATCCGACCATGTGTGGGTTCTAGCAGACTTTTTCCGTCGAGCAGGATCTCAAATTTTCCGACAAAAAAATACGATCTGACTTTTTACATTCTCGTGTGTCGAGAATTCCGACGGACAAAGTGCCACGCATACTCAGATCAAATTTCGAGACCAAAGCTATTGGCTACTAGCCTCTACGTAGTTCAGTCGTATGCAACGAACGTCACCACGTTCGGAACGATCAGATTTCCGACAACTTTGTCCGACCGTGTGTATTCACAGGGCCGGTGCTACCACTAGGCAAACTAGGCAGCCGCCTAGGGCACCCT
This sequence comes from Lithobates sylvaticus, assembly GCA_028564925.1. Classification (NCBI taxonomy): domain Eukaryota; kingdom Metazoa; phylum Chordata; class Amphibia; order Anura; family Ranidae; genus Lithobates; species Lithobates sylvaticus. The sequence continues at coordinate 542,892,311 of CM053028.1, read as the reverse complement.
GCTGCCTAAGGTGCCCGGCCATTGGTGTTCCTACTCTCTTCTGTAACTAAGTAACTAAGTCTCAGCATCAGCAGGCAGCCGCCGCTCTGTTCGCGCATAGTGTCAGAGGCGAAGTGGCGACGGAGGACTGTGTTTTTGTCCGATTCCCGAATGAATGGACGCAAGCAAACATTTATTGATGGGCACTGGTAGGCTGCATTGATGGGCGCTGGTAGGCTGCATTTGATAGGCGCTGGTGAAACTACATTTCATGGGCATTGGTGAGGCTGCATTTGATGGGGCACTGGTGAGGCTGCATTTGATGGGCACTGGTGAGGCTGCATTTGATGGGTGCTGGTGAGGCTGCATTTGATGAGCGCTGGTGAGGCTGCATTGATAGGTGCTGGTAGGCTGCATTGATGGGTGCTGATGAGGCTGCATTGATGGTCGCTGGTGAGGCTGCATTGATAGGTGCTGGTAGGCTGCATTGATGGGTGCTGATGAGGCTGCATTGATGGGCACTGGTGAGGCTGCATTTGATGGGCGCTTCATTACAAAGATGGGATTTACATGGGCAGGGAAAAGGGGGTGGGATTAGGGATGGGGGCAAGGGGGGCGGCAAAATTAGGTTTTGCCTAGGGTGTCAAAAATCCTTTCACCAGCCCTGTGTATTCAACACCAGTTTCGGACAAAATCCGTCTGATCCATCTGTACGGGGGCTAACTCAGAGGTGCCTGCATTTGTTTTTTTTCTTGCGCCCCTGGGGTACACACTACAAGAGCCTGTGCATTGCATTTGAGATTGTGGGTGCAATGCCATGCAGACTTCAAAGTAGTAGATGCTTATGGATCATAAGATCTTTGTTGCTGCATTTGCTACTTTGTTTTGCGAAAGGTGAACTAAGCCTTTAACCGCTTCCGGACCGCCCCCTTGTACATATATACGTCGGCAGAATGGCACGGCTAGGCAAAAGCACGTATATATACGTCCCCTTTAATTGCCTAGCCGTGGGGGCGCGCTCGAGAGCTCCGTGACCACGGCCGCGGGACCAGTGGACCCGATCGCCGCTGGTGTCCCGCGATCGGGTCACAGAGCTGAAGAACGGGGAGAGGTCTGTGTAAACAAACCTCTCCCCGCGCTTCCTACACTGCCTGTCACTGATCGGCTGTTCCCTGTCATCGGGACCGATCAATGACATCAGACATACAGCCACGCCCTCCTACTGTGTAAAAAAACACAACACGTCACACTTAGCCCCTCCCCTCCCCCTAGTGGTTAACTCCTTCACTGCCAGTGTCATTTACATAGGAATCAGTGCATTTAAATAGCACTGATTTCTATATAAATGACAATGGTGTCAAAAATGGCCGATGTGTCCGCCATAATGTCGCAATCACAATAAAAATCGCTGATCGCCGCCATTACTAGTAAAAAAAAATTTTTTTTTTAATAAAAATGCTATAAAAATATCCCCTATTTTGTAAACGCTATAACTTTTGCGCAAACAAATCAATAATCGCTAATTGCGATTTTTTTTTACCAAAAATATGTAGAAGAATACGTATCGGCCTAAACTGAGGAAAAAAAATATTTTTTTATATATTTTTTGGGGATATTTATTATAGCAAAAAGTAAAAAATATTGTATTTTTTTCAAAATTGTTGCTCTATTTTTGTTTATAGCGCAAAAAATTAAAACCGCAGGGGCGATCAAATACCACCAAAAGAAAGCTCTATTTGTGGGAAAAAAAGGACGCCAATTTTGTTTGGGAGCCACGTCGCACGACCGCGCAATTGTCAGTTAAAGCGACGCAGTGCCGAATCGCAAAAAGGGGCCTGGTCCTTTGGCTGCAAATTGGTCCGGGGCTGAAGTGGTTAAGTAGCTCAGCACCGGTTTCAGAGGGAACTTGGGGGTCATAAAAGGGATGGTGTTCCCGGATGCTCAGGAAACAAAGGCATTGATCCCGGCTGCACCTCAGTTTAGCCTGGGAACGGCACGCTGCGATTTTCCATTTAAAAATCCTCGCAGCACACCGAATCCGATGTCGCCCGTACACAGAGCCCTTTTTTTTTTTTTTTTCAGGCACCGAAGCTGTTAACCGCGCTCGTCGCTATTAACCGTCTATACATTATCATGTCTGAGTATGCAAAATGGGTCATCTGAGGCTGTACACAGTATGGCAGTTGTAGCTGAATGGTGTGCTGGGCAGAAATGTGTACACAGCCATCTGTCTAAAAATCTGTCAGACTTTACAGGCATGGCCCCCGAACAGCCCACAGGGGCCCCCCAGATCCAAGCGCTGCACAGATCGTTCCAACAAAGCAGAGCTCGGGTTAGCTGAACGCTGAGGCTGGAAAAACAAAACGAAATGTCTTTCTATTAGGCGTTTATATCCACTTTAACCAGTTCACCCCCCATCTATGGGCCAGGGCAATTTATCCATTTCTGCTATGGGCCTGTTTATTCACCAATAACCTTGTCATCGCTTAACCTTTTTTTCGCTGCCAGAGCTGATTTTTGCGTTTTCTTGCACACGTTTTTTTGTTTTATTTTTTAGCCCTGAAGATTACCATATTTATCGGCGTATAACATGCACCTCTTTCCCCTTAAAATCAGGGGAAAATTGTGGGTGCGTGTTATACGCCGATCCCCAGCGATCCCCCGCCGATCTCCGGTTTGGGAGTGAATTTTAAGGAAAAAAACTTTTAGGATGGAAGTTTAAGGGAAAAAAAAACTTACATTTAAGTGTCCATTGCAGCCTTGTCCCCATTGCAGCCTTGTCCCCATTGCAGCCATGTCCCCATTGCAGCCATGTCCCCATTGCAGCCTTGTCCCCATTGCAGCCATGTCCCCATTGCAGCCATGTCCCCATTGCAGCCATGTCCCCATTGCAGCCTTGTCCCCATTGCAGCCTTGTCCCCCATTGCAGCCTTGTCCCCATTGCAGCCTTGTCCCCATTGCAGCCTTGTCCCCATTGCAGCCTTGCCCCCATTGCCCATTGCAGCCTTGTCCCCATTGCAGCCTTGTCCCCATTGCAGCCATGTCCCCATTGCAGCCTTGTCCCCATTGCAGCCATGTCCCCATTGCAGCCTTGTCCCCATTGCAGCCTTGTCCCCATTGCAGCCATGTCCCCATTGCAGCCATGTCCCCATTGCAGCCATGTCCCCATTGCAGCCATGTCCCCATGTCCCCATTGCAGCCATGTCCCCATTTGCAGCCTTGTCCCCATTGCAGCCTTGTCCCCATTGCAGCCTTGTCCCCATTGCAGCCTTGCCCCCTTTGCAGCCTTGTCCCCATTGCAGCCTTGTCCCCATTGCAGCCTTGCCCCCATTGCAGCCTTGTCCCCATTGCAGCCTTGTCCCCATTGCAGCCTTGTCCCCATTGCAGCCTTGTCCCCATTGCAGCCATGTCCCCATTGCAGCCTTGTCCCCATTGCAGCCTTGTCCCCATTGCAGCCATGTCCCCATTGCAGCCATGTCCCCATTGCAGCCATGTCCCCATTGCAGCCATGTCCCCATTGCAGCCTTGTCCCCATTGCAGCCTTGTCCCCATTGCAGCCTTGTCCCCATTGCAGCCTTGTCCCCATTGCAGCCTTGTCCCCATTGCAGCCATGTCCCCATTGCAGCATGTCCCCATTGCAGCCATGTCCCCATTGCAGCCTTGTCCCCATTGCAGCCTTGTCCCCATTGCAGCCTTGCCCCCATTGCAGCCTTGTCCCCATTGCAGCCTTGTCCCCATTGCAGCCTTGTCCCCATTGCAGCCTTGTCCCCCCCATTGCAGCCTTGTCCCCATTGCAGCCATGTCCCCATTGCAGCCAGCCATTGTCCCCATTGCAGCCTTGTCCCCATTGCAGCCTTGTCCCCATTGCAGCCTTGTCCCCATTGCAGCCTTGTCCCCATTGCAGCCTTGTCCCCATTGCAGCCTTGTCCCCATTGCAGCCTTGCCCCCATTGCAGCCTTGTCCCCATTGCAGCCTTGTCCCCATTGCAGCCTTGTCCCCATTGCAGCCATGTCCCCATTGCAGCCATGCCCCCATTGCAGCCTTGTCCCCATTGCAGCCATGTCCCCACTGCCCATCGCCATTTAAAATTGGCGCCGACAGGACACCGGAGCGGAGCGAACGCCGCCGAGATACACATGTACTCGGCTCTTGTCGGCTCTTCTCGCCTCCGCTCACGTGACTGTGAGCGGAGCAGAGAAGAGCCGAAAAGAGCCGAGTACACTCGCTATGTGTAGCTCGGCGGCGATCGCTCCGCTCCGCTCACAGCTAGCGGAGATCGGCGGGGGATCGATGGGGATCGGCGTATAACACGCACCCACGATTTTCCCCTGATTTTAAGGGGAAAAAGGTGCGTGTTATACGCCGATAAATACGGTAATACCGAGTATAAGCCGACCCGAATATAAGCCGAGGCACCTAATTTTACCACAAACAACTGGGAAAACGTTTTGACTCGAGTATAAGCCTAAAGTGAGAAATGCGCAGCTACTGTAAGTGGAAAAGACGGTCAACAATGCCCATTTGCAGCCTCACTGTGCCCATTTGCATGCCCCACTGTGCCCATTTGCAGCCATAGATCCCTTGAACTTCAAACTTGGTAGTTAAAGGGTTCCTAGATGCCCCCTAGCTGCAGCCAAAATTTGGGGTCTCTGGACCCAAAGGGTCCCGAAATGACATTGCTGCAGATGGATACAGTTGACCGACTTTGGGGCCCTGTATCTCGGGGTCACTTAGTGCTAGGAATTCCATTTGGATATGTTGTAGTGCTAGGTCCACTGGGTTGGCAAACCAAATTTGGGGTTCCTAGCACCAAGTGGCCCTGAGATACGGGGCCCCAAAGTCGGTCAACTGTGTCCACCTGCAACAATGTCATTTCGGGACCCTTTGGGTCCAGAGACCCCAAATTTTGTCTAGGGGGCATCTAGGAACCCTTAACTACCGAGTTTGAAGTTTGGGGGACCTATGGCTGCAAAATGGGCACAGTGAGGCTGCAAATGGGCACAGTGAGGCTGCAAATGGGCATTGTTGACCCTCTTTTCCACTTACAGTAGCTGTGCATTTCTCACCCTAGGCTTATACTCGAGTCAATAAGTTTTCCCATTTTTTTGTGGTAAAATTAGGTGCCTTGACTTATATTCGGGTCGGCTTATACTCGAGTATATACAGTAACCTTTTTTTTTTGGCTAACTCTCCTTTAAGAAGGCGTGGAAGGGGGCGTGTCCTATGCCTACATACATTTGCTAGTAGGTGTCCCTCGTTTCCATCTCAAAATGTTGGGAGGTATGTTTTGTGAAAGCAGACACCCTAGACCAGTGATGGGCGAAGCGTGGCACCCCAGATGTTTTGGAATTACAGTTCCCATGATACTCATGCACTCTGCTGAGCATCATGGGAAATGTAGATCCAAAACATCTGGGGGTGCCAAGGTGCGCCATCACTGCCCTAGAGAATAAAATAGTGGTAGCTCCAATTTTTTTTTTTTTTTTTACGTCACACGATCTTACCACAAAGGTCTAGGAAACGCAAAATTTTTGTAAAAAAATACATAAAAGTTAATAGGTAACACAAACATAAAAAAATTACCCAATTTTTTTGTTTTTTGGGGTAAAATATAAAAGAAGAGGGTGCATGGAGTAAATAGATACCCAACATGTCAAGCCTTAAATTTTTGTGCGCCTGTGAAAATGGCGATGACAGACTTCACTACCCTATATTTTCAATATGCAACACTTCAATCACTTGCCGACTAGCTGCCGTCATTAAACTGCGGCAGGTCGGCTCGTTCCCGCAAATCACTGTAGCTTTACGTCGGCCCTTTAGCCTCTTGCTGACCAGCGCACGACGATATACGTGGGCACAATGGCGCGGCTGCGCAAATAGGCGTACGGGTACGTCCCCTTTAAGACATGGCATTGTGGGTGCACGCTGCCGGTGGGGCACGTGCCCGCCACGTACTCTATGACCATGCCCGCGGGTCCCATGGACTCGATGTCCGCCAATGTCCCGCGATCGTGTCACAGAGTGGCAGAACGGGGAGATGCAAACGAGGCATTTCCCCGTTCTGCCTAGTGATATGACAGAGATCTACTGCTCCCTGTAATCGGGAGCAGTGATTGCTGTCTTGTCAGTGGTAGCCCACCCGCCGCACAGTTAGAATCACTCCCTAGGACACACTTAACCCCTTGATCGCCCACTAGTGTTTAACCCCCTCCCTGCCAGTGTCATTTATACAGTAATCAGAGCATTTTTATAACACTGATCGATGTATAAATGTCACTGGTCCCACAAAAGTGTCCGATCTGTCTGCCGCAATGTCGCAGTCCCGCTAAAAATCACTGATCACCACCATTACTAGTAAAAAAATAATAATAATATTAATAGAAGTGCCATAAATCTATTCCCTATTTTGTAGATGCTATAACTTTTGCGCAAACCAATAAATATACGCTTATTGCGTTTTTTTTTTTTTTTTTTTTTACCAAAAATATGTAGAAGAATACATATTGGCCTAAACCGATGAAGACATTTTTTTTATTTTAAAAAAAAATTTCAGATATTTATTATAGCAAAAAGTAAAAAAAGATTGTTTTATTTATTTTAATTTTTTTTAAATTGTCGCTCATTTTTTGGTTTATAGCACAAAAAATAAAAACCGCAGAGGTGATCAAATACCACCAAAAGAAAGCTCTATTTGTGCGGAGGAAAAAAAAAAACTTTATTTAGGTACAGCGCCACACGACCGCGCAATCGTCAGTTAAATCAATGCAGTGCCGTATCGCAAGAAAATGGCCTGGTCAGGAGGGAGCTAAATCTTCCTGGCCTTAAGTGGTTAAAAGCCCCCTATAGGTCATCAGTTTTAGTGTTACGGGGGTAGGGACGTCTGGTGCTAGAAATATTGCTCTCACTGTATCGTGTACGGCGATATGTAACGTCTATCGCAATCAACATTTTCATGTCTAGGCGCCCCAACGTGTAGGTGTTTAGGTTCATGTGTGCATATATGTGCTTGGGTGTAACCTAAATTTTTTATTATTAAAAAAAAAATATATATATATATATATATATATACACACACACACACATATATATATATATATATTAGAGCTGCACAATTAATCGTTAAAAAATCGTGATCTCGATTCAACCCCCCTGACTGATTCTTTCATATAACAAGTGGAGAGACTTATCTGCTCACTCAGCTGTCAAAAGAAACATCTGCCAAGTTTTTCACTTGAAACATTGTAACCAACTCTTCCTTTTTAGATCAAAGGGATAACCTTCTGTGTGAAAAAAAAACCAGGCAGTCTGACAAGTTTTTAACCACTACAATAGTGGGCACTTTCGCCCCCTTCCTTCCCAGACCAATTTTCAGCTTTCAGCGCTCTCGCACTTTCAATGACAATTGCGCGGTCATGCAATGCTGTACCCAAATTAATTTTTTATCATTTTGTTTGCACAAATAGAGCTTTAGTTTGGTGGTATTTATTCACTACTCCGTTTTTTATTTTTTGCGATTATAAGCGAAAAAATAGCGGAAATTTTGAAAAAAAACAATATTTTCTCCTTTCTTTTTTAAACGAAATCCAATAAAATCAAATTTTGTCATAAATTTAAGCCAAAATGTATTCTGCTACATGTTTTTAGTAAAAAAAATTCTGTTAAGTGTATAATAATTGGTTCGCGTGATCACGGACATATGTACGCAAATGATCATGTACAGATGTGTGCAGGTGATCACGGACATATGTGTGCAGATAATCATTGGCACGTGATTTTACTGGGATATATGTGGGGGACATGTGTTTTTATTATTTGGGGACATGTGTTTTTATTTGGGGACATGTGTGTTTTGGGGACATGTGTGTTTTGGGGACATGTGTGTTTTACTGTGTTGGTGATGGTGACACTGGACTGGTGATCAGTGAGTAAAAAAAACAGCTAATACTCACTGATCACCAGCCGGCTGCAGCGATCCGCTCTCCTCTCCTCAGCGACGACTTCCGTGTGAGGAGAGGAGAGCCGATTGCCTAGCAACCGGCTGTTTGCTTACATCACATGACGGCTGTGATTGGACACGGCCTTCATGTGATCAGGAGGGCCAATCACAGAGCCCTCCTGCTGATCCGAGATGCGCCGTGTCCGGGTGACACGAGCGCATCGGGATTGCGCCGATGTGCGGGCACGTGCGCACGCGATCCCCCTACTTCTGATGGACGTTCAGGAACGTCCGATCAGAAGTAGGCGGCTCCCACCCAGCCGTATTGTACAGTGGCCGGGTGGGAAGTAGTTAAACAACGTAAATGTAGGAATGAATATAAATAAAAAAAAAAAGAAACAGTAAAGTTAGCCCAATTTTTTTTGTTTTAATGTGAAAGATGATGTTACGCCGTGAACTAAGAAAAAAAATTGTGATTCTTATTTTAGCCAGTATCGTGCAGCTCTAATAAGCTGGGAGGGGGATCTGTACTGAAGGTGTCTGGACTAGGGGTGGTCTGTAGTGAAGGTATAGACTGGGAGGGGGGGCTGTACAGAGGTGGTGGGCTGGGAGAGGGGATTCAGATCTGTGGGGGAAGATCTGTACTGGGGGACGATTGAGGGTGTTGGGTGAAATTTGAACTGTGGGGCATGTGCAGAAGATTTTCTTGGGTGTTTTATTGCTTTAGCTTTTCTTTTCTTCTTTTTTTTCGTTTGTGGGAAGCGGGAGGGGAATTGAGGTTGCAAAATTAATGGCCCCAGGCACCAGATATGCTAGGTGAACGAGGTGAGATAGGCTGGTCTAATGCTGGCCATACACTATACGAAAAATCGGCCCAAATCCATTTTTGAAAAAACGAACATTCAGCTGCGAGAGCAAACGATAGTGCCATCATGTAATGACCGATAAATCATTCACTGGACATAAATGAATCAAATTTTTTTTTTTTTTTTTACATATACATTAGTGCCAACAAATTAAATTAAAAATTCTAACAACAACTTACAAAGCCATCCACAACCCCAACTGATAGCCCATAGTCCTTAGTCAATAGCCCATAGTACATAGCCCATAACTCATAGCCCCTAGTTCCTTCCTAGCACATTGACCCTATTGCATAGTCCATAGTCCCTACTCCATAGCCGATAGCCAATAGTTCCTAGTCCATAGCCCTTAGTCAAACCCAGGACCATGGAGAACCAATGTAGCCACCTTCTAACAGGAAGTCGGACCACAGCAGAAAAAAAATGGAATTTGGAGGAAGCTCAGAACAATAGAAGGTCATTTTAATTTAAGAAAATATACTTGAATAGAATTGGTGTCACCTTAAGGTAAATACTGCAGGAATATATGCTACACTTTACCTTTAAACACTGTACAGGAAGTATTGGCTTTTATAATGTCTTCCCTTTCCGGCTTTCAGCTCCCAAATGTCTTCCCTTTCCGGCTTTCAGCTCCCAAGTGTAAGTGTATATTAGCATACATTGGTGGATCCTAGCCATTGGAAGTGTCGTAGCTGTAGATTATGGTGGACATTACAGTAAACGCCACTGTCAAGTTCTCACCTACCTGACTGATGAGCGGAAGGCCTCCCTTACGTATCTGACTCACGGCCCCTGATAGAGCAGACAGGAGGCACAGGAGTGCAGAATGGTATGAGTGCCTGGCAGGACAGTTGTTGGACAGGCGGCCCTGGGGTCCTAGATGCTGTAGAGGTGACCACCAGCTGGAAGGAGGATCCGAACAGCAGACAGACTGGAGGCTGGAGCACCCCGATATCCTCACACACCCAGATGTCGGGTATCGCAATCAGTACACGGTTCAGAGGGTTGTGGATTCAAGTGGAAGCAGGTAGACTGGTTAAAGCGGAAGTAAACCCATCGATTTAACAGTTTAAAAAAAAAAGGCATGCCGTGAATGCTAACTGCACATTGGCTGTGCTCTCAACCAAACAGTCAAACCATCCAATGGCTGGTGTCATAACGGATCACATGTGCAGCACTGTGGCAGTTGAAGATTAAACGGAGGCAAAGATGGCAGCTTCCTTGGCTGAAAACGATAGGGGGGTTTACTTCCACTTTAAAGCACAGGCAGGAGATGCTGGAGCAGGAGCTTTAGGCAAATAGATCAGGTCACAGGCCAGGTCAACAACTGGCGGGCAGCATGGTATCCAAGGAGCAGGCAGGTTCAAGGTCAGAGATAAGCCAAGGTCAGGTGCAGGCAGAAAGCAGGGGAAGTCCAAAGGTCAGCCGGGTCCTTCAGGAGATCAAACACAGAAGCGAGTATACAGGAGAAAGGGTCACAGGGAGCTGCAGACAGCACTGATCCTGTGTGCATCCCGTTTAAATAGGCCGTTTGGAGTGCCGCGTGTACGTGAACGCAAGAGCACAGATGCGCGCCACGGTGGCCAGCACTGTGTTTTCTACCAGGAACTTCCTGACAGTCAACAAATACCTGCTAATGGCTGCCCAATACCTATTGAACCTGCAGAAGAACCATTGGATAGGCACTTCTTTTAATAGGGTGACAACACTTTTACTTTTTCAGTGAAATCACTGCATGCATTGTCAACCTTGCTGTTATTGTAGCTGATTAGATGTTAGAAACATAGAACAGCAACTGCAGAAAATGCCCAAGTGGTCCATTAACCACCTGATTACTTTGCACTTAAACCCCCCTCGTGACCAGACCAATTTTCAGCTTTTGGCGCTGACGCACTTGGAATGACAATTGCGCGGTCATACAACACTGTACCCAAATGAAATTTTTACCATTTTTTCCCCACAAATAGAGCTTCCTTTTGGTGGTATTTAATCACAGCTGGGGTTTTTATTTTTTGCTAAACAAATAAAAAAAGATGGAAAATTAAAAAAATAAATAAAATCATGTTTAATAGTTTGTTATAAAATTTAGCAAACAGGTAATTTTTCTGCTTCATTGATATGCGCTGACTAGGCGGCACTGGTGGGCACTGGTGGGCACTTATAGGCGGCACTGGTGGGCACTGATAGGCGGCACTGGTGGGCACTGATAGGCTGCACTGGTGGGGACAGATAAGTCGGTACTGATGGGCACAGCAAAGATGGCACTGATGGGCACGGATGGGTGGCACGGATGGGTGGCACGGATGGATGGCACTGATAGATGGCACTAATGGGCACTGATAGGTGGCACTGGTAGGGGACACTGATGAGCACTGGAAGGGGACACTGAGGAGCACTGGTAGGGGACACTGATGAGCACTGGTAGGTGACACTGATGTGCAGCACTGGCACTGTGGGCACTGACATATGGCACTGTGGGCACTGACAGATGGCACTGGGGCACTGACAGATGGCACTGGGGGCACTGACAGATGGCACTGGGGGCACTTTAATTAGCAAATGTGGACACCCTGGGCATATTGCAGTGAGAGGGACTGATGTCCCTCTCACTGCCGCCGGTGATCGGCTATTTTTTTTCTCCTCGCGCTGTCAGCGCGAGCAGGAAAAAAAGCCGATTACCGGCTCGGTTAATATCACATGATCAGCTGTCATTGGCTGACAGCTGATCACGTGGTAAGGGGTCGGGATCGACCCCTTACTCGGATCTGTGATCCAGCGAGTCTCACAGACTCGCGGATCACAGAGCGCGCCATGCGCGCCCTTCAGGGGGCGCGCGGGCAGCTCGTTGCCGGGACGACGTCAATAGACGTCGTCCCGGCACATTAGATCCGCGCTGTAGCCGTCATTTGGCTATAGCGCGGGTCTATAGTGGTTAAGTTTGCCGCTTTTTAATTTTTTAAAAAGCCCTTTAGCTTGACCCCATATTGCTCTGTCTGCAGGAGCTTAGTAAAATTATGATAAACCTCCCCCAACCTCTCCATCACCGTCTAGCAGGATGCAGCAGAAACCCAACTTCCAGGCTGCATTTATCATTAAAAACAGGTCATTTAGCATGCCAACTTGCTTTGAAAATGTCAGTTTAAAGTAGAAAACAAGAGGCTATAGCTGGACTCTAATGCCGCGTACACACGGTCGGACTTCTCGTCGGAAAAAGCTCTGATGGTTTTCCCGTCAGAATTTTGCTCAAACTGTCTTGCCTACACACGGTCACACCAAATTCCGATGGTCAATAACACTGCGGCATACAACGCGTTCGACGGCACTATAAAAGGGAAGTTTAATGCTTCTGAGCATGTGTCGAATTGTTCCCGAGCATGCGTCGGAATTTTGCGTGTCATACACACGATCGGAAAATCCGATAGAAAGGTTTTCCGTCTGAAAAATTAAGAACAGGTTCTCAATCCAAAGTCTGTTGGAAATTCCGACAGAAAAAGACCGATGGGCATACACACGATCGGAAAATCCGATTAAGAGCTCCCATCGGACTGTTTCTATCGGAAATTCCGACCGTGTGTACACGGCATAAGAGGAAGAATATAAGGGGAGTATAAATTTGAAAATTTGCAGCTGACCAAAAACACATGAGCACTGACTTGACACAACTGAAGGATAGCAACCAGAAGAAAAGGTCTCTGCTCAGCCCAGTGATTTTTCTGCCTCTTGAAGCAAAGCCGTTGATCCTTAAAGTAACTGAATTCCCAAAAAGCAATAACAAACACTTAAATATGTATGAGTACAAGAAAATCCCATTTCTTTCACCTGGGCCTCATTAAAAAATAATCTTGCTGGCAAATGTGTGGTAGAACATTGATCTTGTCGGGATGGAGAGGGGAAAAATTCCCAGTCCGTGGGACCGTCCATCTCACCAGCTCACAGGAGGATAACAAGAAGAACTGGGGCTTACGGTGATTGTAGCCATGTCAACAGCAAAGCTGAGTACTGTTGTGATACTTTTTTTATTCTCACTAATAACTACATTTCAGGATGTTCCCTGAAAGGTCGGTCCGAAAATGTATCTGTAAATGTAAAAAAAACGTATCACCTGTACTCAACTGTGTTGTTACAATGACAGGAAGACAGGTGTTCATAACTCTGGGCTGTCTCTGGCCTTAACTTTGAGTCAATGTCCAGGGGCAAGTGTGCAACAAAGGATGTCAATGTCATACTCATCTCCTCCTCCATTCAGCGCTGGTCTCCTCTCTGGAGCAAGTCTCCTGACACATCCTGGTTTCACCCAGAGCACTGGTGCTGCAGCCAATCAGGAGACAAAGCCCTCCTGCTGCACTGTCCTACCTGTGTCCTTCATGATTCCCAAAACTTCTATGTGCTCCAGTGCTTCCAGCAACTCCTGTGACCCTTATGCCTTTAGTGACTCCTGTGCCTCCAGTGACCCCTGTGGACTCCTGTGTCTCCATTGCCCCTAGTGCACTCTTGTGTCTCTAGCGACCCCTGTGTCTCAATTGACCTGGATTACCTTTTTGTGTTCCTGTGTCCTCAGTGACTCCTGTGTCACCCAGGGACCCCTGAACATCTCGTGTCACCCTCTAATCCCCAAGTGACTTCAGTGCACCCCTGTGTCGCCAGCGATCCCTATTCGCTGGAGACACCAGAATCACTGGAGACTCTTATGTCTCCAGTGATTCTGGTGTCTCCATTAACACCTAAGTGTGCTCCTGTGTCCCAAATGATTTCTATTACTCGAGTGTCTACAGTAAATCCTGTGTCTCCAGTGACCCCTGTGCTCCTGTGTCTATATTGACTCCTGTGCCTCCAGTGACCCCTGTGTCTCCATTGACCTGGGTTACCTTTGTGTGTTCCTGTGTCTTTAGTGATTCCTGTGTCAGCCAGGGACCCCTAAATATCTTATATCACCCAGTGATCCCTGAGCATCCCTTGTCATACAGTGACTTCAGTGCACCCCGAACATCTCTGTGACACCTGTGCTCTCCAGTGACTGCTGTGTCTCCAGTGACCACTGTGCACCCCTGCATCTCCAGTGATCCCTGTTCACTTTTTCTCCACTGGCTCTTGTGTCTCCAGCAACACCTTAGGTTTCCAGTGATCATTGTGCCTCAAGAGATTCCTGATACCCCTGTGTCTACAGTGATCCTTGTGTTCCTTTGTTTCCCTATACTCGTGCCTCCAGTGACCACTGTGCAGTCTTGTGCCTCCAATGACCCCTGTGTCTCCATTTACTTGGGTAACCCTTGTGTGTTGCTGTGTCTTCAGTGACCCCCAAGCATTCCTTGTCATCCAGGAAATCCAGTTTCCCCCCAGCACCTCTTTGACATCTTTGTGCTCCTGTCACTGTGTCTCCAGTGACTTCTGTGTCTCCAGTGATCTCTGTCCACTTTTTCTCCAGCGACTCCACTCACTCTGACTGACAAAATTATTATAACTTCGCCTGATGATGTATATAATTTACTGTTAGAAGACTCTTCTTTGGGTCAGTTGTTGGCTGTTACAACTTCTGGTTTGTCAGAGGATTAACCATTCACTTTCTCATGATATCGTAAGACGATCCCACAGGTTGTGTTCTGTCTTCAGGGACCAAAGACTTTCAAGTGGGGGGAAGATGTAACAATGTGGACTACAACTGCAAAGTGCAGTGATCCTCCAGTTGTTTCTGTATATCGTGTTGTCCCTCTAGTGCCCAGCATCACTAACTGACATCATATTTGTAAGCCAAACCAAAGGGATTGTGGGATGAGTAGTTCCTCAGAATGGCAATTGCTCCGCATGATTATACACCTAGACCACATATCCCAGGGATCTTTGCTAACATCAGGGAGATTGCTGGGAGGAGCTATAAAAGAAGCCGGAGACCCGCCTCAAGCTCTCTTCCTCCTGGGCCTTGTGCGTGACAGACCTCTCCGTGCAGGGAGGGTGGGGTCGTGGCCAACTACCGTGGGGTACAACATTCCAACCCGGATGAGAAGGGCCTGCACCATCTTGGTCATCCGACAACCCCGGCTTTGAGCTTTGCATTGGGAGATCGTCCCAGCGGATCCGCCGCAAGGACGTCGCTCTGGGAACTGCGGACCAGAAGACATTGAATCAGCCTGGTCATTGATGAGAGGGCATTTGCCCACTTTTGCAAACCTTTTCTTATTACTTCACTGATACACTTTACCTTAGGAATACTTTACTGCACCTATCTTTGAACACTGTACATAGACATCTTTAGCTTCATTCATTCCAAGAAATACCATTGTCTTGTTACTGCAACTTATTGGATATAGTTAATGAGCTTGGACTGCCGGTGAAGACCATCAGGCCTGCAACGTGAAGATTGCTATCATTACTGCTTAAAGGGCCCTCATATCATTCTTATTAAACTTGATCTCTCATTAGGATTAAAGGTTATTTAGGCCTGCCTGAGTTCCCCCTTTAGTAGTTTTGCCAGAATTGATGCTTAACTCTTGCTTATCCTTTCAGGTTATGTTCCAGTGGTATTCCTTTCTACATACGTGTATAAAACATACTGTTACAGACAAATTATCTTCACTTGTGTTATTGTAGAGGAATTCCTCTGCTGAGCTAGGACTGTTACCCAAAGCTCAGTGGATCTATTACCTCCTCTGTGTAACAATATTCTCTTTAAGTTATTACAGTAAACGTTAATAGAATATAAATGCTGTGAGTTGTTTGACTTATTACTCTATTAAGGTGGTGCAAATATGTCTGAACCCAGAGTGTCAGGTGGGTTGGAATGTTCACAAGGTCATGGCAGTGCAGATGAGCAGGTAAATCAAAGCAGTCCCCAAGGGGGTCGTGCTACAGATGAATGGTTTTAAATTTTTTTTTTACAAATAAATATGTGAAAAGTGTGGCATATGTATTCAGCCCCCTTAAGTCAATACTTTGTAGAACCCCCTTTCGCTGCAATTACAGCTGCAAGTCTTTTGGGGATGTCTCTACCAGCTTTGCACATCTAGAGAGGGACAATTTTGCCTATTCTTCTTTGCAAAATAGCTTAAGCTCTGTCAGATTGGATGGAAAGCGTCTGTGAACAGCAATATTCAAGTCTTGCCACAGATTTTTACTTGGATTTAGGTCTGGACTTTGACTGGGCCATTCTAACACATGAATATGCTTTGATCTAAACCATTCCATTGTAGCTCTGGCTGTATGTTTAGGGTCATTGTCCTGTTGGAAGGTGAACCTCTGCCCAGTCTCAAGTTTTTTGCAGACTCTTAACAGGTTTTCTTCTAAGACTGCCCTGCATTTGGCTCCATTCATAATGCTGCCACCACCATGTTTCACGGTGGGGATGGTATGTTCAGGGTGATGTGCAGTGTTAGTTTTCTGCCACACATAGTGTTTTGCTTTTAGGCCAAAAAGTTCAATTTTGGTCTCATCTGACCAGAGCACGTTCTTCCACATAGCCTCTCACAAACTTCAAACTGGATTTCTTATGGCTTTCTTTCAACAATGGCTTTATTCTTGCCACTCTTCCATAAAGGCAAGATGTGTAGAGTGCACGACTAATGGTTGTCCTGTGGACAGGGCCGGATTTACCACAAGGCCACCGAGGCCAGGCCTCGGGGCGGCAGTGGTGCAGGGGCGGCGCTGCATGCAGGGCTGATCCTAGGCTGCTCGGGGTGCAGTGCTCCCGAGCGCCAGAGAGGTGGGGGCGCTGAAGCGCCAGAGTGCTCCCTTTCCTCCTCCTCTTGTTCGTTTGCAGAGGCGGCTCTCTCCGCTGCTGTGTTTCCTGCTCAAGCCCCTCCCCGCTCCCCGCTCCCTCCTCCTGTCAGAGAAGGAGATCAGCCGGGGATGAGATCAGAGGCAAAGCGACTGGTCTCTGTGTGGAGCGTGACCAGAGGCAGCCGCAGAGTGATGTTGCGGGGCGGTCCGTGCCTGACACGTTCTATTCCTCCTCTCTGTGTCTCTCTCCTGCCTGCTTTGAACAACTGCTCTCCACCCGGGCGGCACAGCTGCACATTGTCCTCTTCTCTCCAGCTGCCGCCCGGGTGATTTTATGTACCATATTGGAGGGGGGTCTGTACTAATGGAGGGGGGGTCTGTATTAATGAAGGGGGTGTCTGTACTAATGGAGGGGGGGTCTGTACTAATGGGGGGGCCTGTCCTGAGGGGGTCTGTACTAATGAAGGGGGAGGGTCTGTCTTGGGGGTCTGTACTAATGGAGGGGGGTCTGTACTAATGCGGGGTCTGTCCTGGGGGTGTCTGTACTAATGGAGAGGGGGTCTGTATTAATGGAGGGGGGTCTGTCCGAGGGGGGTCTGTACTAATGGAGCGGGGTGGTTTGTCCTGGGGGGTCTGTACTATTGGAGGGGGGTGGTTTGTCCTGGGGGGGTCTGTACTATTGGAGGGGGTGGTTTGTCCTGGGGGGTCTGTACTATTGGATGGGGGTGGTTTGTCCTGGAGGGGTCTGTACTAATGGAGGGGGGGGGTTCCTGGGGGGTCTGTACTAATGGAAGGGGGGTTTTCCTGGGGGGGTCTGTACTAATGGAGGGGGGTCTGTCCTGGGTGTCTGTACTAATGGAGGGAGAGAGAGAACCCCGCTGCCCTGCACCACCAGGGAAAGGAAAAGCCACACAGCCTAGCGCCATCCCTGACGGAGAATGGGACGGAGTCATTGCAGGAATACAGATCTGGGTGCTACCCAGCGTAGTCACCACGGGAAATTCAGCGTGAGCTGACTCCTGATCAGAGGAACCGTTGCTGTATCACTGGGTCAGGTGAGAGGGCCGATCGGCCATTATCTACTAACGTCCATAGGAACTGCAGTCTCTGACCATCTCCTGTACTATGTCTGCAGTCTCTGACAGTCTCTTGTATCATAACTACAGTCTCTGACCATCTCCTGTACTATGATTGCATAAAGGACGAGAATAGTGGTGTGTGTGTGTGTGTGTGTGTGTGTGGGGGGGGGGGGGGGGGTCGGCATTGAAGGACCCGGCCTTGGGGCGGCAAAGGGAGTAAATCCGGGCCTGTCTGTGGACAGATTCTCCCACCTGAGCTGTGGATCTCTGCAGCTCCTCCAGAGTTACCATGGGCCTCTTGGCTGCTTCTCTGAGTAATACTCTCCTTGCCCGGCCTGTCAGTTTAGGTGGACGGCCATGTCTTGGGAGGTTTGCAGTTGTCCCATACTCTTTCCATTTTTGGATGATGGATTGAACAGAGCTCCGTGAGATGTTCAAAGCTTGGGATATTTTTTTAAACCTAACCCTGCTTCCACATCTCTATCCTTGACCTGTCTGGTGTGTTCTTTGGCTTTCATGATGCTGTTTGTTCACTGAGGTTTTTTTTCTTCTTCTTTTTTAACGTTCTATTTGAAATATCAACTTTTAGGTTTAGGATTTTAGGGTCTCTGTGCGCCTAGACGCGCTCCTAATGGAGCGCATTCGGCGCAATACAAATCCAATATCAAATCAAATCAAGCTTCTCTAACAAACCTCTGAGGGCATCACAGAACAGTTGTATTTATACTGAGATTAAATTACACACAGGTGGACTCTATATGCGAATTAGGTGACTTCTAAAGGCAATTGGTTCCATTCTATTTTAGTTAGAGGTATCAGAGTAAAGGGCACTGAATAAAAATACACGCCACACTTTTCAGGTATTTGTTTGTAAAAAAAAATTAAAAACCATTTATCGATTTCCTTCCACTTCACAATTATGTGCCACTTTGTGTTGGTCTAACACATAAAATACATTTACGTTTTTGGCTGTAACATGACAAAATGTTGGAAAATTTCAAGGGGTATGAATACTTTTTCAAGGCACTGTAAATATTGTTCTGGTTAAAGGTGCAGAAGGGAGTGACAAGTGTAAGAAAATAAATCAGATAGTGTCGGGGGTGAATAGGGGTATACATCGGTGTCACAGGGCTGACAATGAGTACCAGATAAGTGTTATAGGGATAAGGAATAATACAAGATGTCACAGGGGCAAGGAGGAGTAGCAGATGGTGTCACAGGGGCAATGAGGAGTAGCAGATGGTGTCACAGGGGCAAGGAGGAGTAGCAGATGGTGTCACAGGGGCAAGGAAGAGTAGCAGATTTTGTCACAGGGGCAAGGAGGAGTAGCAGATGGTGTCACAGGGGCAAGGAGGAGTAGCAGATGGTGTCACAGGGGCAAGGAGGAGTAGCAGATGGTGTCCCAGGGACAAGGCGGAGTAGCAGATGGTGTCACAGGGGCAAGGAGGAGTAGCAGATGGTGTCACAGGGGCAAGGAGGAGTAGCAGATGGTGTCACAGGGACAAGGCGGAGTAGCAGATGGTGTCACAGGGGCAAGGAGGAGTAGCAGATGGTGTCACAGGGACAAGGAGGAGTAGCAGATTTTGTCACAGGGGCAAGGAGGAGTAGCAGATGGTGTCACAGGGGCAAGGAGGAGTAGCAGATGGTGTCACAGGGGCAAGGAGGAGTAGCAGATTTTGTCACAGGGGCAAGGAGGAGTAGCAGATGGTGTCACAGGGGCAAGGAGGAGTAGCAGATTGTGTCACAGGGGCAAGGAGGAGTAGCAGATGGTGTCACAGGGGCAAGGAGGAGTAGCAGATGGTGTCACAGGGGCAAGGAGGAGTAGCAGATGGTGTCACAGGGGCAAGGAGGAGTAGCAGATTTTGTCACAGGGGCAAGGAGGAGTAGCAGATTGTGTCACAGGGGCAAGGAGGAGTAGCAGATGGTGTCACAGGGGCAAGGAGGAGTAGCAGATGGTGTCACAGGGGCAAGGAGGAGTAGCAGATGGTGTCAACGGGAAAAGTGAGGAGGGGTATCAGTTAGAGACACAGGGGTGGTTAGGAGGGTATAAAATAGTATCAAAGAAGCAAGGAGGTTATTTAGGATGGTGTCACAGGGCTGAGGATGGATGCCAGATCAGATGGTGTTAATGGGGTCATAAGCAGTATCAGGAGTGAGGAGGGGCATTAGATGGTGTCACAGAGGTTAGGAGAAACATCTGGTTTGACAAAAGTTTTCAGATGGTGTTACAGTTGTCAGGAAAGGTAACTGGGGTGAGAAATGTTGTCCAATGGTGTCCCAAGGGTCAAGAGAGATATCAGAGTTGAGGAAGAGTATCGTCAGGATAAATATCTGAGGGTGAGGAATGTTGTCAAATGGTGTCACTAGGGTCAGGATAGTTATTACGGGTGAGGAAGGGTATCAGAGGGTGTCACAGGGGTCAGGAGAGATTTTGGGGAGATTTTGGGGTGCAGAGAGGTGTCAGATGGTGTCACAGGAAACAGAAGAGGTATCGAGGTAAAGAGGGGGTATCAGATGGTATCAAAGAGGTGAGGCAATATATTGGATGGTGTCATGGGGGGTCAGAAGATCAGATGGCGTCAAAGGAGTTAGGAGAGGTATTGGCGTAAAGACGGGTGTCAGATGGTATCAAAGAGGTGAGGAAGAATATTGGATGTTGTCATGGGGGTCAAAAGAGGTATCGGGTGTGTAGAGGTATCAGATGGTGTCATAGAGGTCAGGAGAGGTATCTGGGTAATGAGGGGTACCAGATGACATCATGGGTTAGACAAGGTATTATGTCATGGTGTCACAGGGGATAAGAAGGGTATCATATGGTATCAAAGAGTTGAAGAGGTATATGCAATGGTGTCACAGAGGTGAAGAGGGATGTTAGATGGTGTCACAGAGGTAAGGTGGGATATCAGATGGGGGTGAAAGAAGGTTCAACTGCTTCTGGCGTAGGGGGCTCATGACACAAAAAATATTTGAGAACCACTGGGTTAGTGTAAAGGGACAGATGTATTTTGGAGAAAAGAAGTATAAATCAGGCTCTGATTCCTTGTCTACATGCTTGTCCTGGGCCAGTGAGCCAAAGTATAGAAAGACAGATGGACGGATAAAGACAGAAG
The DNA here is from genome assembly GCA_028564925.1 of Lithobates sylvaticus. Classification (NCBI taxonomy): domain Eukaryota; kingdom Metazoa; phylum Chordata; class Amphibia; order Anura; family Ranidae; genus Lithobates; species Lithobates sylvaticus. The sequence goes on along the minus strand of CM053028.1, from coordinate 542,871,637 downwards.
AGAAAGTGAATCTTATGCCCCGTAC
>CM053028.1:542733474-542871143 GCA_028564925.1 Lithobates sylvaticus | reverse complement strand
TTATATATATATATATATATATATATAGATATATATATATATATATATAATATATATATATATATATATATATACAGTATATATATATATATATATATATATATATATATATATATATATATATATATATATGTGGATACACATATATTTTTTTTTGCTATTCTTTGCACGGACTGCTATATTTGCACATTTTTTTTTTTGGCATGCCCAGATTTTAATTTTATTTTATATTTATACATTTTTATAATTTTTTATTTTTTTTAAATGCACTTCACTATGGATTCTGCGTAGTTGCACTTAAATACTTAAATATTTATTTGTGTACTTTGAGGACTGTTACTGTATATTTATCTTTATTGGTATAGCATTGATTGATCATCTGTTGCTATACAAGTGAAGACATCAATGCATAGACGCTGCTTGGATCTGTCCTTTTGGAGTGTTCCAAAGGATTGGCATTCAATTTATCAGCTGTTAACTAGCAAGCGCAACATTATTACTTTATTTTAAATCTTGCAACCAATGCAACCATCAGTCCCTCCCCTCACGCCAGGGTACTCGGTGTAATCCTAGACTCAGACTTGTCATTTCAGCCTCAAGTCCAATCGTTGTCAAAAGTTTGTAGACTTCACCTCTGTAACATCTCTAAAATTCGCCCCTTTTTGACAAATGAAATCACCAAGTTCCTCATTCACTCCCTCGTTATCTCTCGCCTTGACTATTGCAACTCCCTTCTCATTGGCCTGCCTCTCCATAGGCTCCTCCCCTCTTCAGTCTATCATGAATGCTGCTGCCAGACTTATCCACCTTACCAACCGTTCAGTGTCTGCCAACCCTCTCCTCCAATCCCTACACTGGCTCCCAATCACCCAGCGAATTAAATTCAAAATGCTAACCACAACCCACAAAGCCATCCACAACTCTGCCCCGAGCTACATCGCCAATCTTGTCTCCAAACATATCCCAAAGCGTCCTCTCCGCTCTTCTCAAGACCTCCTCCTATCAAGCTCTCTCATTTCCTCCTCCCATGCTCGTCTCCAGGATTTCTCCAGAGCCTCTCCTATCCTCTGGAACTTGCTGCCTCAACCTGTCCGGCTATCCCCTACTCTAGCCACCTTCAGGCGATCCCTGAAAACTCATCTCTTCAGGGAAGCCTATCACGTCTCCAACTAATCTTTTACCACTTCCATCAGCTCATTCCCCACAGTTACAACCTTTTTGTACCACCTCCCCCACCCTATTAGATTGTAAGCTCTTCTGAGCAGGGCCCTCTTAATCCTCTTGTATTTTATTGTATTATAACTGTATTGTCTCCCTTTTATATTGTAAAGCGCTGCGTAAACTGTTGGCGCTATATAAATCCTGTAATACATAAATAAATATCTTCATTGGAGTGTGAACACTTTTATGGTGGCTGCGGCAATTTGAGTTTGCACTAGGTATTGTTTATATATATTTATTTATTTTTTATTTTGCCCTGAGTGGTTTGCGCATTTAGTCACCCCTTTTACGCAAGTTCTCTGGATGGTTTTAGGAGGCCTGTAATGCACAGTGAGTGCACTGACGACCATAAAGAGCACTGTGCATTACAGGCCTCCTCAGACTGTCCAGAGCACTGTGCATTACAGGCCTCCTCAGACTGTCCAGAGCACTGCGCATTACAGGCCTCCTCAGACTGTCCAGAGCACTGTGCATTACAGGCCTCCTCAGACTGTCCAGAGCACTGCGCATTACAGGCCTCCTCAGACCGTCCAGAGCACTATGCATTACTGACCTCCTCAGACCATGGTCTGAGGAAGCCTATAATGCACAGTAAGTTCTCTGGATATAAAATAAAGTAATAATGTGGCGCTTGCTAGTTAACAACTAATAAATTGAATACCAATCCTTTGGAACACTCCAAAAAGGACAGGTCCAAGCAGCGTCTATGCGTTGATGTCTTCACTAAAATTGTATAGCAACAGATGATCAATCAATGCTATACCAATAAAGATAAATATACAGTAGCAGTCCTCAAAGTGCACAAATAAATATTTAAGTATTTAAGTGCAACTACGCAGAATCCATAATGAGTCAGGTGACGATGTGTATCCGATCTCGGCCGGGATCGGATACTACCATCAATGCTGCTTTGTTTCTGCTTAATTGTAACTTGTCTATATATTTTAAATAAATCGCTTAATTATACTGCACTATGGAGTCCTTCCCTCTCTCTGCCCCTATTTGAATGCTTGGAGGACCTGGCGTGAGGAGAGTGCCATAGAGGAGCAGCGCTGACAGGGGGGATCTGTGACCAAGATCTGTGTATTGCATTGTAAGGCTGTTTTTTCCTTACCTTAAGGTAAGAGGCTGGGGGAAACATCTGTTATTTCCACACTGGAGAAATGCATGGATGGGATCACTGATAGCAGCTGATGAACTTTTACTGCATTTCAAAAAGAAGTTCAGACACGGGAAATCGGATTCACATTGTGATTGCACTATGTATGGGATCTTGTTATCTGCACTAGAATCTGAATTTTAAAAATACTTTTTTCTGGAGCACATTATTTTTGACGTTTAATTTTATCTGTTGCTTTTTGCACATCATTAGCTATTTTGCACAGGCATTTGTACGCAGCAAAATTATATTTTTTCCACAGGCGATTTTGCACAGCGAATTTTGCACAGCGATTTTTGCACTTTTTTGGCTTGGTTTTATATATATATATATATATATATATATATATATATATATATATATTATATATATATATATATATATATATATATATATATATATACAGTATATATATATATATATATATATATATATATATATATATATATATATATGTGGATACACATATATTTTTTTTTGCTATTCTTTGCACGGACTGCTATATTTGCACATTTTTTTTTTGGCATGCCCAGATTTTAATTTTATTTTATATTTATACATTTTTATAATTTTTTATTTTTTTTAAATGCACTTCACTATGGATTCTGCGTAGTTGCACTTAAATACTTAAATATTTATTTGTGTACTTTGAGGACTGTTACTGTATATTTATCTTTATTGGTATAGCATTGATTGATCATCTGTTGCTATACAAGTGAAGACATCAATGCATAGACGCTGCTTGGATCTGTCCTTTTGGAGTGTTCCAAAGGATTGGCATTCAATTTATCAGCTGTTAACTAGCAAGCGCAACATTATTACTTTATTTTAAATCTTGCAACCAATGCAACCATCAGTCCCTCCCCTCACGCCAGGGTACTCGGTGTAATCCTAGACTCAGACTTGTCATTTCAGCCTCAAGTCCAATCGTTGTCAAAAGTTTGTAGACTTCACCTCTGTAACATCTCTAAAATTCGCCCCTTTTTGACAAATGAAATCACCAAGTTCCTCATTCACTCCCTCGTTATCTCTCGCCTTGACTATTGCAACTCCCTTCTCATTGGCCTGCCTCTCCATAGGCTCCTCCCCTCTTCAGTCTATCATGAATGCTGCTGCCAGACTTATCCACCTTACCAACCGTTCAGTGTCTGCCAACCCTCTCCTCCAATCCCTACACTGGCTCCCAATCACCCAGCGAATTAAATTCAAAATGCTAACCACAACCCACAAAGCCATCCACAACTCTGCCCCGAGCTACATCGCCAATCTTGTCTCCAAACATATCCCAAAGCGTCCTCTCCGCTCTTCTCAAGACCTCCTCCTATCAAGCTCTCTCATTTCCTCCTCCCATGCTCGTCTCCAGGATTTCTCCAGAGCCTCTCCTATCCTCTGGAACTTGCTGCCTCAACCTGTCCGGCTATCCCCTACTCTAGCCACCTTCAGGCGATCCCTGAAAACTCATCTCTTCAGGGAAGCCTATCACGTCTCCAACTAATCTTTTACCACTTCCATCAGCTCATTCCCCACAGTTACAACCTTTTTGTACCACCTCCCCCACCCTATTAGATTGTAAGCTCTTCTGAGCAGGGCCCTCTTAATCCTCTTGTATTTTATTGTATTATAACTGTATTGTCTCCCTTTTATATTGTAAAGCGCTGCGTAAACTGTTGGCGCTATATAAATCCTGTAATACATAAATAAATATCTTCATTGGAGTGTGAACACTTTTATGGTGGCTGCGGCAATTTGAGTTTGCACTAGGTATTGTTTATATATATTTATTTATTTTTTATTTTGCCCTGAGTGGTTTGCGCATTTAGTCACCCCTTTTACGCAAGTTCTCTGGATGGTTTTAGGAGGCCTGTAATGCACAGTGAGTGCACTGACGACCATAAAGAGCACTGTGCATTACAGGCCTCCTCAGACTGTCCAGAGCACTGTGCATTACAGGCCTCCTCAGACTGTCCAGAGCACTGCGCATTACAGGCCTCCTCAGACTGTCCAGAGCACTGTGCATTACAGGCCTCCTCAGACCATCCAGAGCATTTTTACAGACCTCCAAACCTTAATACCAAAAATAATAACATGTTTTATTAGATTTTTACTCCCGGAGAATATAATGAGTTTAGAAATTCTAGAGAAATGCTTAAATTATGCATTACAATTAAACTACTGTAAACCCATCAGATTTTAGTCAACTAAAATATGACTAAACTAAAACAATTCAGATGGCTAAAATATGACTAAAACTAAGATGGCATTTTAGTCAAAAGACTAGGACTAAAACTAAATAAAAAGTTAATGTCAAAATTAACACTCCCCAACATGGATAAACACAGAAACCGATATCCCTAAAGCCTATAGTGGTAAGCCACATTCCCCCGCACCTCCCTCCCCCTAGCAAGTTGGTTGACAGCAGCAGGAGCATGGGCTGTCCATTAATATTAGTTCCCTGTGCTCACACTACCCTATCTTCACTGTGTCCTCAGTGTGTGTGCCTCCTACCCAGAGGTTCGGGGAAGCAGCACAGAGCGTTCTGGAGCCAGGAGCTAAAAAAGTAAGTGCTTGGCACTCTAATGTAGTAAGCAATGTACTAGGGAAACGGCTCCAAACCTCAGTCCTCAAGCACTCCCAAAAAGCCATATTTTGGGAATTTCCCTTCAATAAAATAGCTGTCAAAAGTACCAAGCCATTGGCATTGTGCAAGGTGAAGGCAAGCCTAAAATCATGACCTGTTGGGGGTACTTGAGGACTTAGGTTGGGAACCACTGCATTAGGGAACGTTCCCCTGCATAATAAGAGTCCATTTATTATAAAAATTTGGAGCATTTAGTACTACTTTAAAGAAACTGCCTGGTAAGATCCACCCGGTTTGTACACACAGCAGTTTTAATGGCTACTCCTCAATGGATGTAATGCCACTTTCATGCACAGGCACATAAGAATTAGCGGCCAAATTGTGCCGCGTGAACTTTTTCCAACAAACTCTGCGATATTCCCATGTGCTGCTTATTGATTTAACACCATTTCATTGCAGCTAAGTGCTTTCCCTTGTCAAACATCATACATCGTTCTAGAACTTCTAGTCTTCAAGGAATTCCGTAGGGAACACTTGTTGCATTGTGGATATTTTTATACGCACTAAAAGCCATCTGTGGACAGGAGTTCTGCCTGGTTCTCAAACCAAGCTCCAGAAGGAAGTACTGAATGCCTGTGTGTGGATGGTGAAGATCTCCACTTAGTACAGATGATTACAACTTGCACTGCTGTATGAGTACATACTCACAGCATTCTTGTGAAACATGGCACCTCTGATTGTTGTTTGACATTTTGGTTGAATACCTTTGGAATTACAATGACATCTACATTGGTGCAAAGCGCTGATTGTGGAGAAGATAAATAGGTTCACTTATATATTTATTTGAATATAATTGCCTAGTTGAACTGATAGCCTTGAAGCATTGAAAGGATATCTAAGGTACAGAATATTATTACCGTATATACTCAAGTATAGGCCGACCCGAATATAAGCCGAGGCACCTAATTTTACCACAAAAAATGGAAAAACGTATTGACTCCAGTATAAGCCTAGGGTGAGAAATGCGCAGCTACTGTAAGTGGAAAAGAGGGTCAGCAATGCCCATTTGCAGCCTCACTGTGCCCATTTGCATGCCTCACTTTGCCCATTTGCAGCCATAGGTCCCCCGAACTTCAAACTTGGTTAAGGGTAGTTAAGATGCCCCCTATCTGCAGCCAAAATTTGGGGTCTCTGGACCCAAAGGGTCCTGAAATAACATTGCTGCAGATGGACACAGTTGACCGACTTTGTGGCCCCGTATCTTGGGGCCACTTGGTGCTAGGAACCCCAAATTTGGTATGGAAACTCAGTCGAACTAGCACTACATCATATCCGATGGGGCTCCTATTACCAAGAGGCCCTGAGGTACAGGGGCCCCAAAGTCGGTTTCGGAAAATGTCAAGCACTTTTCTGCAGCAGAGAATGAAATTTTCCGAACCGACTTTGGGGCCCCGTATCTCAGGGCCTCTTGGTAATAGGAGCCCCATCGGATATGTTGTAGTGCTAGTTCGACTGAGTTTGCATACCAAATTTGGGGTTCCTAGCACCAAATGGCCCCAAGATACGGGGCCACAAAGTCGGTCAACTGTGTCCATCTGCAGCAATGTTATTTCAGGACCCTTTGGGTCCGGAGACCCCAAATTTTGGCTGCAGATAGGGGGCATCTTAACTACCCTTAACCAAGTTAATTAACAATACAGGGCCACTTAGGGCTAGGAACCCCATCTTTGGATATGTTGTAGTGTTGGTTCCACACCAAATGTGCCGTTCCTAGCATCAAGAGGCCCAGAGATACGGGGCCCCAAAGTCAGGTCAGAAAATGTAATTTTCTGCTGCAGAAAGGTGCTTGACTCGAGTATAAGCCGAGGGGGCACTTTCAGCACAATAAAATGTGCTGAAAAAAACTCGGCTTATACTCAAGTTTATACGGTATTATTATACAGGATTTAAATAATGATAACAGCTAATTTTGAAACATTGAGTTTGAGGAAGTGGTGTGACATCCACAAGGAAATGTTAGTTGGTAAATTATTGACATGTGAGGCCAAAGGGGTGAGGGGAGGAGTAGTGTGATATATTTTTGTGTTGCCAGTGTAGAGATGGTATTGGAAGCTATGGGTAGGTCATCAACTGACCCAAGGAGGAGGTGTAGATACATACAGAATAGAAGGGATCCAAGGACAGCGCCTAGGGTGAACCCTATAGAATGAGAAAGAGGAGAGGAGGAGATAGCGTTGAAGGTGACACTGATGGTGTGCTGAGATAGATATGAGGAGAATCGGGAAAGAATTGAGTCTTGCAGGCCCAGGGAATTACATTTTTTGAGGAGGAGCGTGTGGTCAACTATATGAAAAGGCAGCAAAAATGTCTAAAGCCCCATACACACGCTCGGATTATCCGAGGACCAGGTCCGTCGGATCATGTCCGTCGTACTTTGTCCGATGTTGGTTTTGCGTACACACGGTCGGACAAAGTTGTCGGAAAATCCGATCATTCTGAACGTGGTGATGTTTGTTGCCTACGACGGGACTACGTAGAGGCTAGTAGCCAATAGCTTTGGTCTTGTAATGTGATCTGAGCATGCGTAGCACTTTGTCCGTCGGAATTCGCTACACACGATCGGATTTGGTGTGATCGGACTTTGTTGTCAAAAAATCTATCCAGCAGGAGATAGGACTTTGTCCGTCGGACAATCCGATGGAAACTGTCCGATGGTGCCTACACACGGTCGGAATTTCCGACAACATTGTCTGATAGGACAGAATCCATCGGAAAATCCGACCGTGTGTATGGGGCTTAAGAGTACGTGTATAAAGTGGCGGCCATTGGGTTTAGCAGGTAGTAAGCAATTAGTGAGTTTAAGCGCTAATTAGAACAATGTTATCAGTGAGGTAGAAGCTCACATGGTAGTAGACAAGGTGTTTTTTTATGTGGAGGTGAACGGAAGCAAAGACATGGGTCTTAAGTTTTCAAACTGGTTGGGTACTGGACCATACTTGACCTAATAATAATAGTATTGTATAGATGAGTCCCTTAGAACATGCATGGTCATCCCTATACTTAATAAGCCCTCACTGTGAGGGCTTATTAAGTATAGGGATGACCATGCATGTTCTAAGGGACTCATCTATACAATACTATTATTAGTATACAGAATGTAGATATCACCAACAATTTGCGCAGCACTTGCTCTTGGGAGGTGATCTATGTAATACATTTGTAATACATTTTTATGTAATACATTTTATCTGCATTTTTGGTTTAGAATTTTTTTTCCATGTGTAACATTTTACATTGTAACAGCAAAAAAAAAAAGAAATGGTATATGTATATGTAGCACCCTCCTGTTGTAGGATGCAAGGTATACTTACTTTGGCCCCTTCTATAATCAAGGGAGCAGTAATTGTTTGGCTTGGTCTGCTCTTGGGAGTTTGATTGCTTCCCCCTGCCTCTGGAAGAAGCTTCCAGAGCTTAGAGCAGGAGAGTCAAAATAACTAGCCTGAATATCAGGTTTCAGCCAATCCCTGGGGGGGGGGGGGGGTGTCCTGTAGGGGGCTGGAATGGTGATAAACAATGAGAGAAGGGTTCTGTACAGGCTGAGGGCCTGGATGGACTTGGCTTGCAGCTAATTGCAGAACCTCACCACAGGGGACCTGGTCTCAAGAGGTGCTATCTCACTTTTTTTTGCAGATCGGCTTGGAAGGAGGCAGGTGTAAACGGACACAAGTCTGTTTACATCTGCCGCTCCATAGAGGTGAATGGAGGGTACGATTGGGTCAGACAGATCATGTTAAAGGGGCCTAAGGTTACTTTTGCACTGATGGCCTGCGGTCTCCCGCACCTGTGGCTTTCCTGCAGGTTAGCTGTACTTTGCCATAGAATTCTATCATATCCTGCAGGTGTGGTGCACTTTCTGAAAGTGCACCAAACCCACAGGTAAAACCAGAAGTTTATGGCTCAGTGCAGGTAAGCCGCAGGTACACTGCGCTACACCCGCGGATCAGTTTAAAGCAGCCCAGTAACCACTAAAGAACATACAGAATAGAAGGGATCCAAGGACAGCGCCTAGGGTGAACCCTATAGAATGAGAAAGAGGAGAGGAGGAGATAGCGTTGAAGGTGACACTGATGGTGTGCTGAGATAGATATGAGGAGAATCGGGAAAGAATTGAGTCTTGCAGGCCCAGGGAATTACATTTTTTGAGGAGGAGCGTGTGGTCAACTATATGAAAAGGCAGCAAAAATGTCTAAAGCCCCATACACACGCTCGGATTATCCGAGGACCAGGTCCGTCGGATCATGTCCGTCGTACTTTGTCCGATGTTGGTTTTGCGTACACACGGTCGGACAAAGTTGTCGGAAAATCCGATCATTCTGAACGTGGTGATGTTTGTTGCCTACGACGGGACTACGTAGAGGCTAGTAGCCAATAGCTTTGGTCTTGTAATGTGATCTGAGCATGCGTAGCACTTTGTCCGTCGGAATTCGCTACACACGATCGGATTTGGTGTGATCGGACTTTGTTGTCAAAAAATCTATCCAGCAGGAGATAGGACTTTGTCCGTCGGACAATCCGATGGAAACTGTCCGATGGTGCCTACACACGGTCGGAATTTCCGACAACATTGTCTGATAGGACAGAATCCATCGGAAAATCCGACCGTGTGTATGGGGCTTAAGAGTACGTGTATAAAGTGGCGGCCATTGGGTTTAGCAGGTAGTAAGCAATTAGTGAGTTTAAGCGCTAATTAGAACAATGTTATCAGTGAGGTAGAAGCTCACATGGTAGTAGACAAGGTGTTTTTTTATGTGGAGGTGAACGGAAGCAAAGACATGGGTCTTAAGTTTTCAAACTGGTTGGGTACTGGACCATACTTGACCTAATAATAATAGTATTGTATAGATGAGTCCCTTAGAACATGCATGGTCATCCCTATACTTAATAAGCCCTCACTGTGAGGGCTTATTAAGTATAGGGATGACCATGCATGTTCTAAGGGACTCATCTATACAATACTATTATTAGTATACAGAATGTAGATATCACCAACAATTTGCGCAGCACTTGCTCTTGGGAGGTGATCTATGTAATACATTTGTAATACATTTTTATGTAATACATTTTATCTGCATTTTTGGTTTAGAATTTTTTTTCCATGTGTAACATTTTACATTGTAACAGCAAAAAAAAAGAAATGGTATATGTATATGTAGCACCCTCCTGTTGTAGGATGCAAGGTATACTTACTTTGGCCCCTTCTATAATCAAGGGAGCAGTAATTGTTTGGCTTGGTCTGCTCTTGGGAGTTTGATTGCTTCCCCCTGCCTCTGGAAGAAGCTTCCAGAGCTTAGAGCAGGAGAGTCAAAATAACTAGCCTGAATATCAGGTTTCAGCCAATCCCTGGGGGGGGGGGGTGTCCTGTAGGGGGCTGGAATGGTGATAAACAATGAGAGAAGGGTTCTGTACAGGCTGAGGGCCTGGATGGACTTGGCTTGCAGCTAATTGCAGAACCTCACCACAGGGGACCTGGTCTCAAGAGGTGCTATCTCACTTTTTTTTGCAGATCGGCTTGGAAGGAGGCAGGTGTAAACGGACACAAGTCTGTTTACATCTGCCGCTCCATAGAGGTGAATGGAGGGTACGATTGGGTCAGACAGATCATGTTAAAGGGGCCTAAGGTTACTTTTGCACTGATGGCCTGCGGTCTCCCGCACCTGTGGCTTTCCTGCAGGTTAGCTGTACTTTGCCATAGAATTCTATCATATCCTGCAGGTGTGGTGCACTTTCTGAAAGTGCACCAAACCCACAGGTAAAACCAGAAGTTTATGGCTCAGTGCAGGTAAGCCGCAGGTACACTGCGCTACACCCGCGGATCAGTTTAAAGCAGCCCAGTAACCACTAAAGAACAGATATGTCCCTATATACACTGTGATTTTAGTAATAAACTTGCTGTCCCAGGCAGAGTGCATTTGGCATCACTCCACCTATGACAGGAGCCGGTGCTATACAGGAAGCATTGGCTTATGTGGCTCTGCTCCGCAGCTGCTTGCTTCCTCTACCGCTGGCTTCATTCACAACACTGGTGCTCTGGCATGGCGGGTAGACAACCTGCAATCTGGGCTTGCCAACCCACCATTCCCAGAGCAGGAGGTCGCGGGCCACTTTAGAGGGCTCCGCGGGCCACTGGTTGGGCACCCCTGCCTTAGACTGTTCAAAACCCACAACTACAGTACTCTAGGAGAAGACTGTCTTCTAATCTCTGAGCACTTTGGAGGATCCTATGCCCTCCTGTTAAAAGTTCCTCAAGCAATAAACTATAAAAAAAAGACAACCCCTAGACCAGTGATGGCGAACCTTGGCACCCAAGATGTTTTGGAACTACATTTCCCATGATGCTCATGCACTCTGCAGTGTAGTTGAGCATCGTGGGGAATGTAGTTCGAAAACATCTGGGGTGCCAAGGTTAGCCATCGCTGCCCTTGATTGATGCATTGGAGCCAGAGTGTAAAGACTTTTCCGTGGGTGACTGGCAGCCTCTGTACAGTTAGGGAGGATCCAGCTATTAACAGCAGCCCCTACAGGGGTAGCTCTACATACGGGTTTTTACAATTTCACATCTGTAGAACTCTTTATATGTAAAGGGCAAAAGGGGCACATACAACATTTTGGTTGTATTAGTAGGCATCTTATTGTCTGTACTCTTCTTTTATTTAAACTAAGAATGTCTAGATTTGCTTTTACATTGATAGAAAAAAAAGGTATTATGTTTTACTACCACTATACTTGGACGTTCAAACCCCATTTATTCTCTTATTATCTCTCTCTCTTTAGAAATATAATTGATTTTCTTAGGATGAGTAGGAGAAAGCTGGAGATTCTGTCTGGGTCCCTGTTGCAGATTTTCCCTCATTTCCCGTCTACTGATAATGGAAAATAAAAGAGGCGGCTACATAAATAGACCCAGACACAATAGAATAGTTGAAGGAAAGGACACAGGTTGAGAGACCGAGAAATACATGTAGGGTGTCAGAGAGATAGAGGCAGAATAAAGAACAGAGACAGGACTAACTGCTGAGAGAACAAAGCAGGGAAGGAGACAGGGAGTAATATATAGAGAAAACTAAACAAGTCTATCGAAAGCAATGTGCATACACTTGATCACACTCTGGACCAATTGCATGGTTTGTTCCAAAATTACACTGTTGGTGGTTTACGGTATAGATTCGTTTTTCTGCATGACATTTTAACACAATAGTATTATAAAAGCTAGTGTTAGTTTGAAACTATAATTTTCACAGTGAAACTGCAATTCCCACTGCAATAGTCTAGCCAGAGAACATGTTAAGAGTAACCTTGAGGTTTATTATTAAATGTAGAAGTTACGGAGGTTCGTGAGTTAAGTTGGCCATCTCTAGACCTCCTGATTTAAACTACTTTAGAAATCCCCTACCTCAGCTATTCACTTACATCAGACACTCTGTCTGAAATCCTCTTCACCATTGGTCATGCCTGAGAAGTGTGCCCTAAAATAATTGTATAGGACTATTTCTCAATATTAGAAAAAATGGTCTTAAAATCAATGCACCCTCATGTAGCCAAAACCCTTTCTCTCTTGGCGCAAAATAATTTTTGCTCCTTAAAATGTCCCCCTGCCCCTGGATATAAACCCCTTTACCTTTCCTCTGCGGCTCATAAATCCTCTTATATAGTACCTTTTATATCTTCACAGCATCAATTTGCACCACCACTCCCCTGCTGTTGCCTTCCTTCTTTTCACTTCGTTTATGTTTTCTATTGTCATCATTAGGCCATGGCAATGTCCCATCATACCCTTTCTGGGTGCCTGGCAAGGTGGTCTATTCGGTGAAGTGGACAGAGCCGAACCACCAAAAGTTCCATTTGTGGACAACCAAGTTTCCTCTCGTGTCCACTAACCATGGACCTAGTAAGGTCCCACACCCCTCCTCAATTGCACTGGTGGAAGTGGAAAAAAAATTGCCAAAAGGTTAGCAATGGAGATGTCAGTCACCAAGACAGGGATGTCTGTGCAGATCATTTCAACCCAATTTTCTTGACAACAGGGACCTGTCTCACTTGCTTTAAATGTACATCTAAAGAGCTCTGCAACAATGTTATGCAAATGGAACTGGCTCAAAAGAGGCCACCATAGTCCATACGTTCTCAAGTCCTAGCCCTAAGTCCATAAATCCTAAGCACTTTAAATCTCATTAAAAAAAAGCCTCAAATGAAGGAGCTGAAGCTTGCATGCTACAAAAAAAAATAGGGCTTTCTAGTAGAGGTGGGGATTTTTTATTTGTCTTTATTTGTTGACCAAAAGTTCCATGCAGGGCTGCTGTTTGAAATTAAGGGGCTTCGTAAAGCCTAGCTGTCAGGAACAGTGAACCAAGCATAACAGGTGGCTCCAGGTGATACAGCCACATGAACAAATCACTCATCCATACAACCAGAGTAACTGTGAGAATAAACCCTTAGTTATGTTTTTGTTTTATTTGTTTTTTTACAATTTTAGTTTGTTATATTTTTTAACAGCCCCTTGGGGGTTGGTGAAATATCAGTCAACTAAACAGACACCCAACATCTCACTATTGAGGCAGAGAAAGATTGAGGGCATAGATTCCTCAGCTGCAGAGTGAATGAACAAGAAGCACTTTGTACAGGGGCTCCCTGTTCATTCACAAACAGAAGTATTGGAAATAAAGGGATGGTCACAGGGGGATTGGTTCCAGTACTGGCGCTCACTCCTGCTGCTCTGTGCCCACCTGTCGAATATATGGGGCCTAGGCTCTGTCCAGGGCAGGTGCTATCCCCTAATTAGAGGCCCTGGTTCCAGGAAATGTGTGGAAAACCGAGCTTCCTCTTATGTCCACTGACCATGTACCTAGACGGGTCCCAACACCTCTCCCTAACTGCACAGTCTCTCATTGGTAGAAGTGAAAGAAAGGACTAAAGGTTTGCATTGGAGATTCAAACCACCAAGACAAGGATGCCTGGGCAGGATTTTAAAGGAATTTCCCTGCCAACAGGGACCTGTCACACTTTCTCAGAATGTCCATCAAAATAGCTCTGCAATTATTTCACACAGATGGGAGTGGCTCAAAAGAGGCCACCATGACACCTAGTCCATAAGTCCTCAAGAACTTCAAATCCCATTAAAAAAGACCCAAACTAAGGAGAGAAACAGGGCCTCTTTTAAGTGTACCTAGCATGTTTCTTCTGAAGGTAGCACCACTAACCCACATGTAAAAGGCAAAAGATTTATTCGATCTGAAGAGAAGTCCCTGGCCATCTGGCCTGGATTGTGGCAGCTCTAGCTCTGGTCAGTTTTTCGGGAGAGAATACTTGATCCCCATTCTTTCACCGGGGGATCGGTTAGTATCTCCTGAATGTAATTAGGAAGGAGGGGCGGGAGTGATGGTGGGGCCTGATGGCAAAGGGCTCTCACTAAGCTCCCATGGCACCATGGTCACTTCACCACAACACACGTTTTTCGCACCTGCCTCTAGGGCCGAGCCTTTTGGCTAGGACCGGGGGAAATTTTTATTCCTGGCCGGAGGGCCGGCCATGGTCACTTTCACTCACTCTCCCACTTCCTTCTCCCCGCTTTCTTTTTATTTATCCCTTGTTTGTCACTTTTTTGTATTTTTTTGTTTGATGTGCATCACGTTTGTCACTGTGTGATTAGAAGGGTGTAGGTCCTCGGGCCTGCCCTGAACGTCTTGGGATGGAGGTGGACATGTACTTCTGGCTTAGGTAGCCTTCTCTCATGGAGCCCTACTAAGTAATTGGGTGGGTCTGTTTCGGCAGACCCTCCAAAGAAAGGGGGACCGCCTGGTCTCGGCCAGATGGTCCCAAGTGAAGCACCTCAGTCCCTGTCTGGAGCCTAACGCCCTGGGGGATCAGGGTTGAGGTCCTTCCTCGTGGAGGACAAGTTTTACACCCGTTGCACGTTTTGTGCTTCACTCTTTATGTGTGTGCACTTTTTTTGGCACCGGGTGGAGTTTTTGGGTGTGTTTCACACCCAACTGGCTTTTCCAAAAAAAAAAAAAAAAACACTAACCCACATGTCTAATGAATGCAAACTGTGCACAGAGTACAAAGCAGGGTTTCTCAACTAGGCTTCCTCCAAATAGGTTCCCACTGACACCATTGATCTTTTTAGCTATCTAGAAGGGGCTAATTCTTCCCCAATGACCAAAAGTGTAAGCAGCATTCTCCCTATTGACCATCACACTAATTTATCATGAGTTGTAGATATAAGGTTCCCCAAGAACCGGAAAGTTATGTCAAGGGTTCCGCTGTGTTGAAAAGATTGAGAAAGGCTGATCTATGTAATGATCTAAGTAATACCAGAAGATTCATCCAAATTAACATTTTCTCAAACAATCTTGGAACCGGAACCTAAAACTAAAAACTATATTTTGCCTGTTTGTAGAGTACCCTGATCAGCACATTGCTTGAGCTCAATAAGCAATTTGAGAATGTTCCACTGCTTATTTGAGAATTTAATGAGCCTCCCGGACTATATTGAGTCTTGCATTTATTTCCAACCGTTCCAGTGGCATTGCTCTATTCCCCCGAGGGTTGCTAGTTACAAGATAACCACTTTGATTCTTTTCTTTTATCGTTTCTTTGCTTCCAACCAGAGACCATTTGAAAACCCATCTCTGGAAATATTTCTATACATACAGATGACATGATGGACTTTGAAAGAGAATATTGTTTTATAAGAGACTCTTACACATTGTCTGCCACAGCAGCTCAGTCAGGGTAACTGTATAGAGGAAGAGTTATCTGATTGCGCCGGCTTTCTCTCCTCTGTAGAGGCAAGATATAGATGTGTCTGGAATACATGAATTTCAATCAGGCAAAGGAGTCTCTAGAGGATGAAATATCGATGGTGTTTGCCAACACACTATTTTGGCGTGATGTACTTTCCTTACAATTAATTTTTACTAGCTGTTCTCGCTCCATCTTCCACACGTGCTACCTGTTTTGTGTAAACATTCCAATTTTTATTGGACTATCACATAGCAGGTACTGTTAGATATTTCTGGAAAGTGCGCCAATAAATTTGGCAGGCTGATCAGCACACGTTCAATTGTTTATGCACAAACCTCAAATCTTCCTTAAGCTATAAAATAGTCCAGCTATCAAAGTACAAACAAAGGCACATAATTATTATATGGTCTTAGAAATTACAGAACTGTACCGTTATTCAATTTAGAAATATGTACTGGGGCACACATTTTACAGGGCTTCTGCTTTATATATTGGTATTGCTTGAGCAGCCACCATCTTCCTACTTACCTATCCCTTGGCCTTAAAGCTCACAAAGGACATGAAGTTTCACTTTAGGCTTTGTAATAATTACTTTCTTGTTTTCCTATTTTGCTGTTTTTTTTAACCCTATGCTCAAATCACAAACTGTTGGACCAGGGTGTACATTTTTTTTTGCTCTGGGTCATTGCTGGATACTTTTCTGACATAGATATCAATAGAGTCCGACAAGACCAGTAGCAAAGTTCTCAAAATACTTTATTTTAAACACAAGTGGCCACTGTGCCCACTCCCTCCCTGAGCCAACTTCTCCATTGAAGTTTCTTTCTAACATCACCAACATTATTTTCTTACGGCTTGCTGTCAGGACCTGGATCAGCTGCTGGTGGCACCCTGGTTCCCTGGACAAAGGGTTGTAGATCAAGTGTCTACAAGCAGGTGTCTCCCAACATCTAGAAGATCCCAGTAATCAGTCTTCACCTGATACTGGGAAGGTATTTAATCCCTCTTCTATTATTACACTTCACTTCAGTATTTTACTCGCCAGTCAGATGCATGCTTTCTGTCAAATTCTAAGTCTGATTCCTGCCTGATCCTGATCCTGATCCTGCCTTGCACCAATATCTTGCTCCTGTCTTGTACCCTTCAGCTTTGTACCTATTCCTCCTTGTTCCTGATCCCAGTTTTGGTCCCCCCCTTCCTAAATGTTTCAATGCCCCTTCAGTTTTGCCCTGTGTTCCCCGTTTTGTATCTATAGTTAGTTGCTAGTTAGGCTTTCTGTTACTTAGTTAGGTAACTTGTTGGGGTATTTTGTCTTTATTATGTTATGGCTCACTTGTATCTTCACCTTCGCAGTGTTTTCTGTTTGCTGGTGTTTGGATGTGTTTTGTTTCACTGTAAATAAATCTTGCTTAAGTGATATATAGTCTGGTCTCAGTTTCTTGAGTGTAGCTACACACATCTGGCCATCCATGCTGCTGATTCCTGACACTCGCTCTATTTGAAGGACTTGGCCATCTCAGAGCCCAAATCTGCCCTACCTACTCTCGCTGCTCTATTTGATTGACAGGCCAGGCCCTATCAAGCCGGTTAAAATAATGGCCAATGTGACTCCTGAAATCAGCTACACCAAGTACCCAACGTCTTGACTATATGGTTGTTTTACTGTTTTACTACCACTTTTCTACTTTTCCCTTCCCTCCCCCCCCCACCCCACTTTCCTTCCCTATTATCTCAATCCCTCACCGCTCCATCCACAGCTGCCCTACAGGACAATTATGATAATATGACTTGGATAACCCTGCCAAGCCTAAGGACTAAAGTTGGTAATTGTTAAACTACATAGCATGTTTTGCTACCTTATGATATGGCAGCCGGGGCATTCTCTGTGCGGGGAGGGCGGGACCTCCTACCTCTTGACACAGTGTGTTCCCATTTATGGGTGTCCGGGGGGTGGGCGGTCCCGCTTAGCTCCGAGTGGAGGTGCTATATCCGGCAGAATACATCTTGGCTTAGGAATTTTGGACAACTAGTTCTAAGTACATAAGTAAGGAGGTATAGGTATTTTGTTTTCTTTTATTCTCTGTATTGCTAATGCACTGTGATGCATTCTTTTGTTATCCCTTTCTATCTCTGTATGTTATACTTGAAAATCCAATAAAAACTTATTGTTTAAAAAATGTAATATGTATATAACTCCTCCTAAGAGGAGCCCATTACTTGCATCAAGGTTGAGGGCTCTTGAGAGGAGTACTGAGTCTTCTGTGATGTTTTCAGCAAGCTATGTACAGCACCCTGTGAGACCCTCCCACCGAAAATAATCGGCCTGCGTTGCATAGAGAAGCACAGAGACATCACTGGGTGTAAAATAAAGAATATAATAAAAATAATGGCCAATGAAGAAAATCATTTTCATTGCAGGATACAACCATACAGTTTTATACAGCCACACCAACAGGAAAAGGAATTGACATTGGCATTTCATTAATCCCTCCTTATAGTTTGTACAACAAGGCCAAATAGGAAAAGGAAGCGACATTGGGGTTTCATCAATCCCACCTCATAGTTTGGTACAGTCATGCCGAACAGGAAGAGGAAGTGACATTGGCATTTCAATAATCCCTCCTCATAGTTTGATACAGCTGTACCAAACAGGAAAAGATAGTAATGTTGGCATTTCATAAATCCTACCTCATAGTTTGATACAGTCTTGCCAAACCGGAAAAGAAAGTGACATTGGCGTTTCATCAATTTCACCTCATAGTTCAGGGGTGCCCAACCTTTTGAAGCGCGAGTGCCACTTAAGCGACTTGGTAACCGGTCGCGGGCCACAATGAGCGGAGCAGGTGTATGGCATGTCCTAGTCTGTTTTTTTTAGCGGATCAGATCGGAGGTAGGACACAAGTCGGTTTATGTCTGCCACTATTTAGAGATGAATGGAGGGTCCAATTGGTCAGACTGTTAGACTGACCGTGTGAAAGGGGCCAAAGGCTGCTTTCACACTGAAGCACTGAGGTTTACCCGCACCACGGGTGAAACGCAGTGTACCTTTGGCTTTCCTGCACTTTGCAATAGACTTCTATTATATTCTGCAGGTTTGGTGCACTTTCTAAAAGCTGACCAAACTCTCAGGTAATAACAAAAGTCTATGGCTCAGTGCAGGTAACCCACAGGTAAACTGCTCTGCACCTGCGGATCAGTTTGAAAGCAGCCCAGTAACCACTGCAGAACAGATATGTCCATATATACACTGTGATTTTAGTAATAAACTGACCTTTAATAACAGTATTCTATTCCATCCCAGAGCAGGATCAGAGGGCTCTGCAGGGCCACTGGTTGGCCACCCCTGTCATAGTTTGATAGAGCCACAAACAGGAAGAGGAAGTGACATTGGCATTTCATCAGTTCCTCCTCATAGTAGGATACAGCCGCGCCAAACAGAAAAGAAAGTGGAATTGCCGTTTCATCAATCCCTCGAAAGGCCAAACAGGAAGAGGAAGTGATGTTGCCATTTCATTAATCCCACCTCACAGTTTGATACAGCCACATCAAACAGGAATAGGAAGAAGTGAGTTTGGAGTTTCATCAATCCCTTTTCTTATCATTTGATACAGCCACGACAACCAAGAAAAATATGTGACACTGGCATTTTATTAAACCTTGCTCATAATTTGATACAGCCACGCCAAACAGAAAAAACAGAAAAAACAGGAATAGGAAGAAGTGACATTGATCTTTCATTAATACCTCCTCATGATTGGATACAGCCACGCCAAACAGGAAAGGGAAGTGACACTGCCATTTCATCAATCCCTCCTCACAGTTAGATGCCGAAATACCAAACAGGAAGAGAAAGTGATGTTGCCATTTCATTAATCCCACCTCACAGTTTGATACAGCCACGCCACACAGGAAAAGAAAGTGAGGTTGGAGTTTCATCAATCCCTTTTTTTTATAATTTGATACAGCCATGATAACCAGGAAAAGGATGTGACATTGGCATTTTATTAACCCCTGCTTATAATTTGATACAGCCACGCCACACAGGCAAAGTAAGTGACATTGAGCTTTCATTACTACCTCCTCATAATTTGATACAGCCACGCCAAACAGGAAAAGAAAGTGAGATAGCCATTTCATCAATCCCTCCTCATAGTTAGATACCGAAACGCCAAACAGGAAGAAGAAGTGATGTTGCCATTTCATTAATGCCACCTCACAGTTTGATACAGCCACGCCAAACAGGAAAAGCAAGTGAGGTTGGAGTTTCATCAATCCCTTTTTTTAATAATTTGATACAGCCATGATAACCAGGAAAAGGATGCGACATTGGCATTTTATTAACCCCTGCTCATAATTTGATACAGCCACGCCAAACAGGAAAAGCAAGTGGTATTGGCATTTCATCAATCCCTCCTCACAGTGTCTGGATATAGCTGCTTTCCCCCCTTCTAAAACAATGATGTCATAAACATTAAAGAAGAATTTAATTCCCCCATTCTTTACTTTTTCACTGGGTTATCCATAAAAAATAAAATATTCACAAAATCCAGTGGTGTTCTGTATGGTTCCCCTGCTCAGATGCTGACCACTTGGCCTCGATCTACCATCTTCTTCTATAAAGTCATCGGGAGCTGGCTGTCTCTTCCAAGTTCTTGCAGCCAGCCCAAGAATGAGGAAGAGACAGCCGACCCCCTGATGACACGCTGCAGCGCATGCACTGTGCAGTATCCCCAGGCCTCCTAGAATGTGTGACAAAAGTACCTAGGAACACACAGTCCAATCAAAGCACCAAAGATCTGAGAGTCCAAACACTTTTATTATTGAAATGTGTTCACAAAAAGATAACACAAAATGCCAATGGATTTCGGGGGCTCAAAGAGCTCCTCCTTTTTTAGGACTTGAGTTTGATGGAGAGACTGGACAACTCTAAAGTAGCACAATCACCTGTTTGCTTAATGAAAAAACAGACATGACAAAGATCTGTTTGTCAATGGACCAGAATGGAAGTATCTATAACTGGCGAGAATCCAGGAAGGGCAGGGATGTGTTCCCCAAAAAAGATAAAAAAAAAAAATATCTATAAAAAATATGAGAGGAGTGGGTAGGGGTGAAATGACAAAAAGTGTTTCAAATGGTTCGAGTGAAGGTCCACTTTAAAATGGTACTTTTTAAAAAAAAG
Source organism: Lithobates sylvaticus (assembly GCA_028564925.1). NCBI lineage: Eukaryota > Metazoa > Chordata > Amphibia > Anura > Ranidae > Lithobates > Lithobates sylvaticus. The sequence goes on along the minus strand of CM053028.1, from coordinate 542,850,206 downwards.
GTTGAAATAAAAGTGTGATTTTAATGAGGAAAAGCAATTGAAGTGATGGGAAAAAATCGGCATCTATCCTGGAGTTCAGCTGTAGGCCCCTTTCACACAGACAAGGAAAAATGGACCCATGTAATCCATATTAGGCAGTTGGCTGTAAATGAAGGTGTGTCTACCCACATCTGGTCAGGGCCATAAAAGTGGACCTGGACAAAAACTTACTAGATTCGGTCTGGTGAACCTGAACAGACTAGAAGATATAGGTGGATGTACATAATCTACTGCCCATAGGGATACACCTCCAAAATACACAGTTTCTTAACCAAAGAAACGACCAAGGTATTCATTTACTCCTTTTATATCTCTCATCTTGACTATTGTAACTCCAGCATCATAAGCCTACCTCTACACAGGCTATCCTCCCTTCATTCTATCATGAATGCTGCAGCCAGACTCATCCACCTCATCATTCACTCAGTGTCCTCCACCCCTCTCTACCAATTCCCCCACTGGTCTCTGCTCAGTGTCCTCCACCCCTCTCTACAAATCTCTCCACTGGTCTCCACTCAGTGCTCTCCACCTCTCTCTGACAATCCTTCCACTGGTCTCCACTCAGTGCTCTCCACCTCTCTCTGACAATCCTTCCACTGGTCTCCACTCAGTGACCTCCACCTCTCCCTGCCAATACTTCCACTGGTCTCCATTCAATGTCCTCTATTCAGTGTCCTCCACTGGTCTCCACTCGGTGCCCTCCACCTCTCTCTTACAATCCTTCCACTGGTCTCCACTCAGTGACCTCCACCTCTCCCTGCCAATATTTCCACTGGTCTCCATTTAGTGTCCTCCACCCCTCTCTACAAATCTCTCCACTGGTCTCCACTCAGTGCCCTCCACCTCTCTCGGACAATCCTTCCACTGGTCTCCACTCAGTGACCTCCACCCCTCCCTACAAATCTCTCCACTGGTCTCCATTAAGTGTCCTCCACCCCTCCCTACAAATCTCTCCACTGGTCTCCTCCACCTCTCTCTGACAATCCTTCCACTGGTCTCCACTCAGTGACCTCCACCTCTCTCTTACAATCCTTCCACTGGTCTCCACTCAGTGACCTCCACCTCTCTCTGACAATCCTTCCACTGGTCTCCGCCCAGTGTCCTCCACCTCTCTCTGCCAATCCCTCCACTGGATTTACACCCAGTGTCCTCCACCCCTCTCTACCAATCCCTCCACTGGCTTCCAATTGCCCAACAGATAAAATTCAAAATGCTAACAACAACTGACAAAGCCTTCCACACCTCTGCCCCGAGCTATATCACCAATGTTGTCTCCAAATATCACCCAAAAAAGTCCTCCTGCTCTCTAGCTCCCATGCTCACCTCCAGAACTTCTCTAGAGCTTCTCTCATCCTCTTCAACTCCCTACCACAATGTGTCCGGCTATCTACTGCTCTGTCTGGAGATCTCTGAAAATGAATTTCTTTGGACAAGCCTATCCTGTGTCCACTTAACAACTGAATTTTTTTTTTTTTTTTTTTACGTTTCCATCGGCTCATCCCTCTTTTGTACCACTTGCCCCTTCCTATTAGACTGTAAGCTCTCATGAGCAGGGCCCTCCTAATGCCCTTGTATTTAAACTGCACTGTCTCTCTTTAAATTGTGAACCATTGTGCAAAATGTTGGTGCTAAATAAATACTGCATTATATTAATATTGATTGCAGCCTGATTTTGATCCGTTTAATCAGGGGTCAAAAAACGAAACGCTCGCGTGAAAAGGTCCTTGAGGCTCATTGCCAGCACCACAGAAACAAACTGCAAAAGGAGATTTTTTTCCCATAATAACCAACTCACTTCAAGGATTCAGCAGACCCCCGGTTCAGAAAGAAGCAATGGCATTAAATTCAGAAATTCCATCAGTGGAAAAAAAAAAGTTGGTGCTCCTTATGGGATGCGGTTACCCAGCAACCCATAATCTGTTGCCAGGGGATAGAGGGGCCAGGGCGAGACCACTCTCTTATCAGACCTGCGGACATCAGATAGAAGGATCCTTGTGTTCTGCCGCTGCTTCCATGCCAACACACACATCTGAGCGTGAGTCGAATTTAAAAAAGGCCCGAGAGCCCTCTGGGGAGTTAAATTAGCGGTGAGCCGAGCATACACACATAACACGGAGCTCCTCAGGCTTCACAAACACATAAGAAAGAAAAGACAAGAATAGGAAGCTTGATGTTCAATCTAGTTGAACTACACTAGAAATTAATCAATCTGTATCTACTTATTTTTTTTATTTTTTTGGGGAATTGCAAAAAGAAAAAAAAAAAACTTCCTTTTTTTTTTTTTCATTAGCATTATGTGATAAAAGAGATACTATGTAATAAAATAGTTACTATGTAGCAATATATTTCAAACTGCCACATGCATTTTCGTTCAGACCTGTGTACAATATTGCAATCACCTGCTACACATTGTCACCTTGTGACATGTGTGTTATTAGATGCATTTAGATACATTAAGATATATTTTCTTGACTGCTTATTTACACTAATGATAGTCATCTGTAATGGCGCACATTTTATACACCTTAAAGGCAAATGGTGGCATGTTATCAGTGAGCGAAAATTGTGTTATATTATAACCCTTTTGCTGCCAGAGATGTTATTTTTTTTTATTTGTTAAAAATGCACATTAATTTCATGGAAATGCTCTAAAAAAACGCCTAAACCAATATTTCCTGAAAGCAGAGAACCCATATAATGAAATAACTGCAGATGCAACATTTTTTATGTCGCGTGATATCAAACCCATAGTTGCAGTAAAAAAAATACACTAAAGTTAATCTATGCAAACAAAAACACAATGTTTTACCTACTTTTTCCTGGTAATATATATATATAAATATCAGATAAATATATATATTTTAATAATAGTATAAGAATAAAATATAAAACATGAAACCCTTATGTACTTAATATAAATATATATAATATAAGATATATTAAGAATTAAGATATAAGAAATAGATCGTATATAGATAGGATATAACTATATATTTATAAGATATATATATATATATATATATGTGTGTGTGTGTGTGTGTGTAAATATATATAATATAAGACATAAGATATGGATCTTAATAGATAAAATATAAATATAATATATATATATATATATATATATATATATATATATATATATATATAGATAGATAGATAGATAGATAGATAGATATATAAAAGAAAGATATATTAAGATATAAGATATAGATCTTATATAGATAAGATAGAAATATATATTTATAAGATAGATATATATATATATATATATATATATATATATATAATATATATATATATATATATATATATATATATATATATATATATATATATATAAATATAAGATATATTGAGATATAAGATATAGATCTTATATAGATAATATATAGCTAAATATATATTTATAAGATATATATATATTTATATATATATATATATATATATATATATATATATATATATATATATATATATATATTATATATATATATATATATATATATATATATATATATATATATAGAGAGAGAGAGAGAGAGAGAGAGAGGGAGAGAGGGAGAGAGAGAGAAAATATTACGATATAGATCTTATATAGAAAAGATATAAATAAATATATATTTATAAGATATGTATTATATATATATATATATATGTAATATATATATATATATATATATATATATATATATATATATATATATATATATATATATATATATATATGTATTATATAGATATAGATAGAGAGAGAGAGATAGATAGATAGATAGATAGATAGATAGATAGATAGAGAGAGAGAGAGAGAGAGAGAGAGAGAGAGAGAGAAAATAAAATATATATTACGATATAGATCTATAGATCTTATATAGATAAGATATAAGTATAAAATATTTTTATATTAATATAAAAAATATATAAAAAGGTGAGGTTTGACCTCATGTAATGTATAGAAATATATAATATTTGTATAATAATATAAGGTACAAAATAAAAAAATCTCCCTCTGAGGGGCCGAGCGAAATGCATTGGGGGCGTGGCCTTGTCGCAGTCCAAGGTGAGGTTGCCACACACACACACCTCAGGGATGTCATGGATATGCGGCCAAAGGGAGACTTTCTCTTGACTCTGAATAAAATAAAAAAGATGAGCTTCTCCCTCATGTACTGTGTATAAATATAAGATATAAATGTACAATATTTTTATTATAATATAATAAAATAAAAAAAGATGGGGTTCGCCCTTATGTACTATATATAAATATAAGATATAAATATATATTTTTATAATAATATGAGAATAAAATAAAAAAAGATGAGGTTCACCCTCATGTACTGTATACAAGTATAAGATGTAAAAATTGATTTACTAGACGTAACCTCATCTTTTATAAAAATGGAGAAAACTTTGGTACATAAAAAAAAATGTATTTATTTTTTTAACTTAACTTTATTACTATAACAAGGGGCTGATATGCCCTTTAAGTGATGATACATTTTTGATTACAGGTCCTCTTTAAGGAGAAGCTGGGGTCTATTAGACACAGATTCCTCCTTTGCACTCTATTCAAGCTGAATGAGTACAGACAGTACACCATCATCTGTTTTCCCGCATTGGCTGGGATCTAAAAGTTTTATTACTTAGAAGTGCTCAGAGCTGAGCAAATCTGGGTTCATGCATCAGAAGGGAGATTGAGAAATGGAAATGTATCATCTCCCCTCCACCTTTGTCCTAAAAGTGAATTTGGCCGGGTGAACCCAGGTACCCATGGGGGAAAGCACAACCTTCCCATTTTACCGAAGCAGGGCTCAAAATTTCAAGTCCTGAGCTACTAGCCAGGCCTAAAGAGTTAATTGCCACCAGTTGCCCTGCCCAACTCCTACCCTGCCCCACCCTTAATTATCTCATGAAATAACACTGGTAATTGTTTTATGCAGAATAAAGCTACAAAAATAAATATTAACAACAACAACTTTAACAATATTAGCATAAAGCATATCAGTACCCATCAGTGCAGCCTCATCAGTGCCCATTAGTGCAGCCTCATCAGTGCCCTTCAGTGCAGCCTCTCAGTGCCCATAAGTTCAGCATATCAGTACCCATCAGTGCAGCCTCATCAGTGCCCATCAGTGCAGCCTCTCAGTTCCCATAAGTGCAGCCTTATCAGTGCCCATCAATGCAGCCTCTCAGGGCCCATCAGTGCAGCATATCAGTACCCATCAGTGCAGCCTCATCAGTACCCATCAGTGCAGCCTCATCAGTACCCATCAGTGCAGCCTCTCAGTTCCCATAAGTGCAGCCTTATCAGTGCCCATCAATGCAGCCTCAGGCTCTCAGTGCCCACCAGTGCAGGTTCATTGACATCCGTGAAAAAAGTGACTTGTGCTATAATACAATATAAAATGTCAATAAAGTGACATGTGCTGAAAAACAAAAAACTAGTCTATATTTCAATAATCTGCTCCTCCAGCGGGTTCCTGTCTCTCCAGTTTCCTCACATGCAGAAACAGCCCACGGGCCCCATAGTGTAATTCATATAAAACCATTTATTGCAGTATTCAGAAATGCGCTGACATTATGTCAGAAAAGTTTCAGCATTTAAAATCAGGAATTCCGGGACGCCAATGCGCTCCACGGACCAAAACCAGAAAGTGACGCACTGGCGCTGGAAACCCCTCCCTACGCGTTTCATCGCAAAGGCCACCCCTGATGACGTCGATGTGACTAAACGCGTAAGGGAGAGCTTCCCGCATCAGTGCGTCACTTCCGGTTTTGGTCCGTGGAGCACATCGGCATCCCGGACTTGCTGATTTTAAATGCTGAAACTTTTCTGCCATAATGTAAGTGCATCTCCGAAGATTGCAATTAACGGTTTTTATACAGAATTACGCAATGGGGCCCCTATGCTGTTGTTTCTGCATGAGAGGAAACTGTAGAGACAGGAACCTGCTGGAGGAGCAGAGGAAGTCCTGTATCTGGATAGTGTGTGCTGTGAATGCTGGTTTACCCCAAGTAAGGGGAGAATTTTTGGTCAGCAGGTGGAGAAGGGGCAGCACCCATTTTCTTGCCCCTGCTCCACACTCGCCCGCAGCTAATTTCCTCTGGCAAAATGCGAGCAGGCAAGTGGAAATTTTGAGGGCTGCAGAAGTAACCAGGCAGCTTTACAGTAAGCCAAATCCATTCTATTACACTAAACCCGAATAGCTTCCTGGCACAATGTAAATGAAAGTGACCAGAGTCTTATCAATTATCCGCCTTATTTCCCTCCTCCCCCCAGCCTGATTGTCCCAGACACGCTCCTTTCATTTATTTTATTTTAGCTCTTTCTATCATGGAGGCTCAGCATCACCTATGGAAGCTACCTAGGGTGGTCTCCTGTTTTTAGGAAGCTAGAGCCCAGCTGTAGAGCCCATACCACCTGCCATGATCTTGAGCATAGAGGCCGTAATGAACACAGTTGTAATAGAAAATTTCATTAGCACGTTGGGTTGTGCGGGGCAAGGCAACATATAAGCCAATTACATTTCAGCTTTAAGTTGGAAACCATTGGAATGACTCAGATTCTATTCTAGGATGCGTTGGGAAAGCAGTTTGGAATTTTTTCGTCTTCCATCCGTCGTGTATCTGCAAGCCCCGCATTATATTTCATGCTTCAAGCATTTGTAAAACAAGCAAGTCAAACCGTTGCATTGTCTTCCACCTAGCCCCGGCTCTCCTGGTGAGCTCTAATGTGACTTTAATAAACTAGAGAGAGTAGGTAGAGGAGCCCTCCCGCTGAACTAGCCGTCAGCCATTTCCCAGCAGTGCGACAGCCATAAATCGGTAATGAGACTAACAAAGAAACTGAGACTTTGACAAATGGAAGGCAACTACAACGCAAGTACATTGGAAAGTAGCCAGAATGTGTTTTTTTTGTGTGCATTGAAAACTATTTGATGTATTTTAAGTCCAGCCACCGCAGTTGTACTGCGACAGGTTGGCTCCCCTGTGGGAACTGCCGTCACTGTACATCAGCCTCTTTCAGAGGAATAGGGGGCGCCCGCGGCGCAACGCCGATGCCCGTGCAACAGGTTGGCTCCCCTGTGCGAACTGCCGACACTGTACGTCGGCCGCTTCAAGAGGAATAGGGGGGCCCACAACTGGCTGGTCTCGGATGAGTCCAATGCAGCGGTGGTCCTGGAAGCAGCTCGATTGGGGTCTTATGAGGCGCTACGGAATCTACTCTACCGGGGCCCCAGGGCTCCCTTCCCTCTTACTTCGGCAATGAAAGCGGTCTTACGGGCATGGTCAGTGGCGAATTTACTACACCCCATACCCTCTGGACACATTTCCCCGCACAACCCTCTTTGGTTTAATCCAAAGTTATCAGAATTCGAATCCATTCCCGACCCCGGGGTGTGGGCTAGCAGGGGCATCAAATATATAAATCAGATCTGTCTTGAGGGGAAATTACTGACGTTTGACAGGTTAAAACAAGAATTTAATTTACCCAACTCACACCTGTTTAGATTTCTACAGCTTAGACACGCTTTTAATACTCAATTTGACAATGCTCCTGTAGCCTTCTATACCTCGACTCTGGAAACTCTACTCAGAGATGAGGCTCTGTCTAAGCCCTTATCCACCATATACAAAGCGCTACTTCCTAATGTCCACACGGGGCTGGAAAATCTTAGAGCAAAGTGGGAAGTAGATTTCCCTGCATTAGACACAGAAGATTGGGAAGAAATGTGGGAGTATCCATTTTCACAGTTAGTGTCTGCTAGGGATAGGTTAGTGCAATTTAAAATACTACATAAGGTATACTACACGCCTGTACGTCTACATAGAATTTATCCATCTGTACCCGACTCCTGCTGGAGATGCGGTTCCCCCTTAGCGGACTTCATCCATATTTTCTGGAGTTGTCCTAAGATTGAAGTTTTCTGGGTTGAGATAACCAGTTTTATTTTGACTGTCACCACCATTCCTGTGCCATTGTCCGTAGAAATATGTCTGCTGGGACTGGTTGAACCATTGGCCCCAAGCCGGGCGATTAGAACCCTGCTGGGACTATTACTTTACTATGCCCGTAAATCTATAGTACTCAGGTGGAAGGCCTCAGCCGCACCCACCATAAATTTTTGGAAGAGGTTAGTAAATACGGCTCTACCACTATACAAAGCTACTTACCTGTCACGTGGGTGTGAGGAAAAATTTCACAAAATATGGAACATCTGGACTGAATCCCAGTCCACTAATGCTGATTCAAATGAAGATTAGTAGCACTCTGTGAGTATCGGGAACAGCATAGGTGGCATTCCTGACCTCCTAATGTTCCTAGCGTTCTGAGTCCATGCTCTTTGGGGAGGAGGGGAGCGGAAGTAAGACTAATGCCTCGTACACACGTAGGGACTTTTGCCGGCGGACCTAGTCCAGCGGACAATCCCGCGGGACTTTCCAGCTAGGTCCGCTGGACTTTCCGAGGGTGTGGACTTGCCCACACACGCACGGACTTCTCCAGCGGATAATCCGCCGGCCAAAAGTCCGCGGGACTTTTGAAAATGAACGGACTTGCCCACACACGGAGCAGTCCGTTCATTTCGAACGTAACTTCAGGTTACGTAGCTAGCGTAGGCAGTAAATGCCGCCGCGCTAGCTCCGCAAGCTGGCATGGATTTAAAGGGAATCCCCACGCCGAAAAAACGGCGTGGGGTTCCCCCCAAATCCATGTCAGACCCTCATCCGAGCACGCAGCCTGGCAGGCCAGGAAAGGGGTGGGGACGAACGAGCGCCCCCCCCCCCTCCTGAGCCGTACCAGGCCGCGTGCCCTCAACATGGGGGGTGCCCTGGGGAAAGGGGGGCCGTGCGGCCCCCCCACCCCAAAGCACCTTGTCCCCATGTTGATGAGGACAAGGGCCTCTTCCCGACAACCCTGGCCGTTGGTTGTCGGGGTCTGCGGGCGGGGGCTTATCGGAATCTGGGAGCCCCCTTTAATAAGGGGGCCCCCAGATACCGGCCCCCCACCCTATGTGAATGAGTATGGGGTACGATGTACCCCTACCCATTCACCTAAGGTGTAAAATGTAAAGTACAAAAAACACACACACTTTTGAAAAAATATTTTATTGCACTGCTCCGGGGGTCTTCTTCCGTCTTGGGGGTCTTCTCGCCGGACTCCTCCGCTCTCTTCTGCTCTTTTACCTAGCTCTTTCACGAGGGGAGGAGTCCGGCTACCTTCTTCGTCGTCGCCGCCGTCGTCTGGGGGTCTCGATCCGCCTTCGGGGGTCTTCCGGGGGTCTCTTCTGTTCTTGCGGCGGTCGTCGTCTTCCGCGCCGCCGGCGCCTTCTTCTTCTTGTCCTTCTTCATGTCCTTCTTGTTCTTCTTCTTCTTCCGATGTTAACCCGACGCTCTCTCTGCCCGGAATGCCTGTGCCGCTCTGCGCTCGGACTTATATAGGGACATGGGGGACAGGGTCACATGCACATGTCACATGGTGACCCCGCCCCTTGTGTTGTCACAGTCCCGGAGGATGCTGGGACTGTGACATCGCAAGGGGGCGGGGTCACCATGTGACATGAACATGTGACCCTGTCCCCCATGTCCCTATATAAGTCCGAGCGCAGAGCGGCACAGGCATTCCGGGCAGAGAGAGCGTCGGGTCAACATCGGAAGAAGAAGAACAAGAAGAAGGACAAGAAGAAGAAGAAGGCGCCGGCGGCGCGGAAGACGACGACCGCCGCAAGAACAGAAGAGACCCCCGGAAGACCCCCGAAGGCGGATCGAGAACCCCAGACGACGGCGGCGACGACGAAGAAGGTAGCCGGACTTCCCCCGCTCGGTAAAAGAGCTTGGTAAATGGCGGGGGAGTCCGGCGAGAAGACCCCCAAGACGGAAGAAGACCCCCGGAGCAGTGCAATAAACTATTTTTTCAAAAGTGTGGGTGTTTTTTTTTACTTTACATTTTACACCTTAGGTGAATGGGTAGGGGTACATCGTACCCCATACTCATTCACATAGGGTGGGGGGCCGGGATCTGAGGGCCCCCTTATTAAAGGGGGTTCCCAGATTCCGATAAGCCCCCGCCCGCAGACCCCGACAACCAACGGCCAGGGTTGTCGGGAAGAGGCCCTTGTCCTCATCAACATGGGGACAAGGTGCTTTGGGGTGGGGGGGCCGCACGGCCCCCCTTTCCCCAGGGCACCCCCCATGTTGAGGGCACGCGGCCTGGTACGGCTCAGGAGGGGGGGGGGGCGCTCGTTCGTCCCCACCCCTTTCCTGGCCTGCCAGGCTGCGTGCTCGGATGAGGGTCTGACATGGATTTGGGGGGAACCCCCACGCCGTTTTTTCGGCGTGGGGAGTCCCTTTAAATCCATGCCAGGTCACGGAGCTAGCGCGGCGGCAGTAACTGCCTACGCTAGCTACGTAACCTGAAGTCACGTGCTAAATGAACGGACTTGCCGATGAGCGGCAAGTCCCTTCATTTCAAAAGTCCCGCGGACTTGCCCACTAACGGCGGGATTGTCCGCTGGACTTCCAAGTCCAGCGGATAATTTGAAAACAAAACTTCAAACTTTAGTCCGCCGTACTTTGGCGCCAAAAAGTCCGCCGGCGCCCACACACGAGGGGATTATCCGCTGGACTTCAGTCCAGAGGATAATCCCGCGGGATTGTCCTTCGTGTGTACGCGGCATAAGTAGACGGTGAATGACTATTAGGCACTTCATCCTATGATTAGCTACCGAAAGCTTTGTGGGGTATAGATGGAAGTACAAGATGGTTCTGCATATCCTGCATAGGTGGTTGAGCGTACAAGGGCTTTATTAGGATGTTTTTAATTTTTGTGTTTTTTTTTTTTTTTTCTCTGTTAAGTTTAGCTCTATAGTAGTGATTTGAGCCTGGGTATGCCCAATAGGCTGTTTTGTTCTGTGTTACTTAAAATTCAATAAAAACAATTTAAAAAAAAAAAGAGGAATAGGGGGGCGCCCGCAGCGCAACGCCAGAGCCGATGCCCGTGCGACAGGTTGGCTCTCCTGTGCAAACTGCCGACACTGTACGTTGCCTGCTTTAAGAGGAATAGGGGGGCGCCCGCGGCGCGACGTCAGAGCCGATGCCCGTGCAACAGGTTGGCTCCCCTGTGCGAACTGCCGTCACTGTACGTTGGCCGCTTTAAGAGGAATAGGGGGTGCCTGCGGCGTGACGCCAGAGCCGATGCCCGTGATGTCGGCCGGCCACCCGCGATTGCTCCACAGAGAGACAGCAGGGGGATCTGTAAACAGACAGATCTTCGTTCTGTCAGGGGTATGACAGTGGGCAGTATGTACAGAAGAGAAGTGTGGAGGGTATGACAGTGGGCAGAATGTGCTGGTGAGGCGGGGAGGGTATGACAGTTGGCAGTATGTACAGGAGAGGAGTGTGAGGGATATGAAAATGGGCAGTATGTACAGGAGAGAAGGGAGGAGAGTATGACAGTGGGCAGTATGTACAGGAGAGAAGTGTGGAGGGTATGACAGTGGGCAGAATGTGCTGCTGAGGCGGGGAGGGTATGACAGTGGGCAGTATGTACAGGGGAAGAGTGTAGAGAGTATGACAGTGGGCAATATGTGCAAGAAATGAGTGTCGAGGATATGACAGGGGGAACTACGTACAGGAGAGGATTGTGGAGAGTATGACGGTGGGCAGTATGTACAGGAGAGGAGTGTAGAGAGTATGACAGTGCTCACTGTGTGCTAGTGAGGTAAGGAGGGTATGTATGGCCTTGGGCAGTATGTGCTGGTGAGGTGAGGAGAGTATGACAGTGGGCAGTATGTGCTGGTGAGGTGAGTAGGGTATGACAGTGCTCACTATGTGCTGGTGAGCTGAGGAGGGTATGACAGTGGGCAGTACGTGCTGGTGAGGCGAGAAGGGTATGACAGTGGGCAGTATGTGCAGATAAGGTGAGAATGGCATGACAGTGACTATATTCGTGTATGAGAAGCCCCAGGAAGAAGCTGCCATTCCCCAATCTCCCACCCCAGAGATGAATATTAGTTACGGGGCAGTGAGGCTGAAACTCTTCAGATTCCTTGTGCCTAAAAACTACAATAGTTGCTCGAAAGTCAAAGAAGTGCATCCAAGGCCCCACACACAGGATTTTTTTTGCTCCATGACAGATTTCCTTTTAACAAATAATCACCAAGCACTTAACTGTGTTTACCGAACAGCTACTTTTCCAATTCAGAATCCGAATGGCAGACTTTTATTAGATCTCGCTCCGTCTCTGAACACTGCAACTTTTTTTTTTTTTCCTTACTGCACTGAATTTACAGTTTTCTAAACAAACGACAACAGGCAGAGTGCGCAGATTACAGACATAATGAGCCTGTAATATGCTACGCAATTGTTGCTTTAGTTACTGCACATCCATCACTGACATCCAGCACCACACTAGCAATTTCCCGATTTTCATTTTATTATTCCTTCTGAAGGTGATAATTATATTCAGCACCGCAGTTCAGTGCACAGGAACAAACACCGTGTCCCAAAAGCGCAACGTTTTTCTCCCTGCGATTGGCTACGGCAGAAAAATAGATTACAGATGCCAGTCCATCAAAGATCTCATTTTCATCACACCTTTGCTTTGTGTCTGATTTAGAGGCAATGTAAAATGTGCAGGACTTAGAGATAACATTTCTAATGATTGTTTATGATATTATCCTAGCCAGGTAAGAAATGCTGCATATGAATATCATTTTAATTTAACCAGCAGGTGGCGCTGTAGCCTTCTTCTGACATGTTTACCAGGCTTGCTTTAAAGCTGAATATCAGGGAATGTCCTAAAGTTAACCTTTACACTAAAAGGGCATGTTAGGCTGCCATGTCTCCTCACCCCCTCCGTCTCCTACATATGGAATATCATATTTTTTTTCAAAGAGCATTATTTGTGCTGCAAGGGAACAGTTTTTGCCTAGGTGAGAATTCCCTCCTGCCCCCTGTGCGTGCGCAGATGTGCTGCAGGGCATAGGTCCTGAAGGAGGCTTGCAGCACATCTGTGCATGCACCTGGTTACCTGGCCGAGATTGGCAGAGATTACCGTGCGTGCACAAACACTACTACCAGGGAAGTCTAAACATTCCCTGTCTTTCAGCGTGCGTGCACAGATGTGTCGCAGGGCTTCGGCACTGAGGGAGGCTTGCAGCACATCTGTGCATGCACTGGGTTACCTGACCATCAGCGCAGAGATTCCCGTGCATGCGCAAAGACTGCTACCAGGAAGTAGCCACAGATAACCACAGATGTGCTGCAAGGCTTGGGCCCCCAGAGAGGCCTACGGCATTTTTGTGCATGCGCTGAGTTCCTTGCCCATTTGCGAATGTGTGGGGTTTCCTGCGCACTTGCAAAGACTGCCACCAGCGAGGTCTGAACTATTTTCTGTCTTTGCGCGTGCGTGGAAAAGCACCTGTGTGCGCACAGATGTGCCACAGGGTTTGGGTCCTCAGAGAGGCCTATGGCACATCTGCACATGCGCTGGGTTCCTTAGCTATTTGTGCATGCATTGTGTTTCCCCGCGCACACGCAAAGACTGCCACCAGGGAGGTCTGAAACCTTTCCTGTCTTTGCGCGTGCGTGGAAAAGCACCTGCGTGTGCACAAATGTGCCACAGGGCTTGGGTCCTCGGAGAGGCCTATGGCACATCTGCAAATGCGCTAGATTCTGGTCTGAAACCTTTCCAGTCTTTGGCGCGTGCGTAGAAAAGCACCTGCGTGTGCGCAGATGTGCCACATGGCTTGGGTCCTCAGAGAGGCCTATGGCACATCTGCACATGCGCTGGATTCTGGTCTGAAACCTTTCCTGTCTTTGCACATGTGTGAAAAACACCTGCGTGTGCACAGATGTAACACAGGGCTTGGGTCCTCAGAGAGGCCTAGGGCACATCTGCACATGCGCTGGGTTCCTTAGCTATTTGTGCATGCATTGTGTTTCCCACGCACACGCAAAGACTGCCACCAGGGAGGTCTGAAACCTTTCCTGTCTTTGCACGTGCGTGGAAAAGCACCTGCGTGTGCACAGATGTGCCACAGGGCTTGGGTCCTCAGAGAGGCCTATGGCACACCTGCACATGCGCTGGGTTCTGCCCTGAAACCTTTCCTGTCTTTGCGCGTGCATGGAATAGCACCTGCGTGTGCACAGATGTACCACAGGGCTTGGGTCCTCAGAGAGGCCTATGGCACATCTGCACATGCGCTGGATTCTGGTCTGAAACCTTTCCTGTCTTTGCGCGTGCATGGAAAAGCACCTGCGTGTGCACAGATGTAACACAGGGCTTGGGTCCTCAGAGAGGCCTAGGGCACATCTGCACATGCGCTAGGTTCCTTAGCCATTTGCGCATGCATTGTGTTTCCCGCGCACACGCAAAGACTGCCACCAGGCAGGTCTAAAAACCTTCCCTGTCGTTGCGCGGAAAAGCACCTGCGTGTGCACAGATGTAACACAGGGCTTGGGTCCTCAGAGAGGCCTAGGGCACATCTGCACATGCGCTGGGTTCCTTAGACATTTGCGCATGCATTGTGTTTCCCACGCACATGCAAAGACTGCCACCATGCAGGTCTAAAAACCTTTCCTGTCTTGGCGCGTGTGCGTGGAAAAACACCTGAGTGTGCACGGATGTACCACAGGGCTTGGGCACTGAGGGAGGCTTGCAGCACATCTGTGCATGTAGGCCAGGTAGAGGCTGTGGGTACATCTGCGCATGCACCAAAATGGTGGTGCCCCAGGAGGGGGCAGAGGCACCGTAGGAGGACTAAGGTCCTGCTTTAATTGAATACCTACATTGGTCCAGCTTGGCACAATGTATGTATGTCTAATACCCAAGGGTCCACCGTGGAAGCCGACAATCACTGTAGTAGCTGTTGCTACTACAGCGATCACTGAGATCTTCCTGGAAGCTGCCCCACTGCATATTGACCACAAGGGGGGTCGCTCATTTGGCACGGTTTTCATTTACAGAACATCTTGTATTTATTTTTTTTTTTCAATTAATCAATTTCATTCATCTGTCAGTCTTCCATTCAGGAATTGCTTTTCATTCCTAGAATATATAGTATACTATGAATGGAGGAGGGGGGGCAAAACAGGCAATGGAAAGGGCCTGCATAGTTGGCACTCTCGGGGTGTGAAATTGACAGGTCCCTTAGATCTATTAACTCTTGCCGAACTGAAAGATTATGGCCAGTGGGGGGGGGGATCAGCGGAGGAGGATTTCAGCTAAAGAGGAGGCAGCAGCACAAGACTGATAATGAGTCATGTCCCTTGTGCTGTTTTTTTTTTTTTTTTTTTTATAAAGTTAGGATACTCAGGCTCTGCCTTCAGGCCCTGGCAGAGCCCATCAATGCGAAGAGTCATTCATTTGTGTGTCCAATATTCACCCTGAGCTACTGAGCTCTGTGAACAGGGGGCTACTTTCAGCCAAGCTGATAACGGCAACAGCTAAACACATGAAAGGCGTCTGCATTAGTATCATTGCTTTTAAAGACAAAAATGTGTTAAGGGAAAGAAAATAAATAAAAAAAAATATTATTTCAAAATTGAATGATTGGTCTATATATCTCATGGTCAATGTAAAAGCACCTGGAATCTTCCAAACCAGATAGTTTACTTTTATTTTCAACCTAATCTCGCTATATCAGGAAAAATACATTGAAAGAAAAAAAGAACAACTGTGGCTAGATTTAATATGTATATATTTATAAAATAATACATATATTAGTTCATGTAATAAATAAATACATGTAATATAAATATGATGATGATGATGATTAATAATAATAATAATTAATTTAATAAATAAATGTAATGATTCTGAATAATAATAATTTAATGCTAAAATGATCATTTCATCAGACAGGCTAATCCATATGTATGTGGCCAGCATAAAGGTATTGTACAATCAGTATGGAGTCAGTCTATTGGCTTTTTAGAAAGGGGGAGTAGGAGGGAGTGGGATTGCCATCCTAGGCTACGGGGGCTGTGTGTTTCTATTGATGCACACAGTGAAGGGAGTCATAACTCTAGTCGCCGCATGCAAGGGTGACTTTATAGAACGTTGCAAGAGAAAAGAGCCAAAGCAGGAAACCTGGAGCAGCAGTCATAGCACTAGCTTAACCACTTTCAGACCGGACCAATTTGCAGCCAAAGGACCAGGCCCCTTTTTGCGATTCGGCACTGCGTCGCTTTAACGGACAATTGCGCGGTCGTGCAACGTGGCTCCCAAACAAAATTGACGTCCTTTTTTTCCCACAAATAGAGCTTTCTTTTGGTGGTATTTGATCGCCACTGCGGTTTTTATTTTTTGCGCTATAAACCAAAAAGAGTGACAATTTTGAAAAAAACACATTCTTTTTTATTTTTTGCTATAATAAATATCCCCCTAAAATATATAAAAAAAAAGGTTTTTTCCTCAGTTTAGGCCGATACGTATTCTTCTACATATTCTTGGTAAAAAAAAATCGCAATAAGGGATTATTGATTAGTTTGCGCAGAAGTTATAGCGTTTACAAGATAGGGGATAGTTTTATAGCATTTTTATTAATAATTTTTTTTTATTAGTAATGGTGACGATCAGCGATTTTTATTGTGACTGCGAAATTATGGCGGACACATCGGACATTTTTGACACATTTTTGGGACCATTGTCATTTTATACAGCAATCAATGCTATTTAAATGCATTGATTCCTGTGTAAATGACACTGGCAGTGAAGGGGTTAACCACTAGGTGGCAGTGTAGGGGTTAAGTATGCCTAGGGGTGTGTTTCTTACTGTGGGGGGGGGGCGTGGCTGTCAGCTAGTGAATGCTGATCTCTGCTCCAATCACAGGGAGCAAAGATCGGGGTCACTAGTTGCTAGGCAGAACGGGGAGATGCTGTTTATTTCCGCATCTCCCCGTTCAGCCTTCCCGTGAGACGATCGCGGGTGTCCCCGCGGTGATCGAGTTCCCGGGACCCGCGACCAGCCTCACGGCATCTTAAAGGGGACGTACCTGTACGCCCTTATGCCTGACCGTGCCATTCTGTCGACGCATATCGTCGTGCGCCGGTCAGGAAGCGGTTAAAGGGGTTGTAGAACCTCATGTTTTTTCACCTTAATGCATTCTACGTATGTGAAAAAACACCTGGCACCGGCCCCCCGTGCCCCCCCCCCTCCCCGTTTTACTTACCTGAGCCCCTTCATCTCTTTGTCAGGGACGCGCTGTCCCTCTCTCCATGGGGTCCCAGCTCTAGATTGGATAAATTGATAGCAGCGCAGCCATTGTCATAAATAATCATTTTATTTTTTTTTTAATTCACGTATTAAATAGTTATATTAATTGTTTAAATAAGTAATTATTTTTGTTGTGGTTTTTTATTTTTTATTTTGTTTGCTACTTTTTCAGTGTTGCATAACAAGGACGTGCACAAATGAAAAAAAAAACAAAAAAAAAGTTTCCATTTGAAAAAAAATATGCCGTGCTTTGTACCAGAAATATAATTTTAGTGTCATATTAAATAGCACAAATTATAGAATGAGATGTATACATTTTATTTACTGTATAAAAATATATATATTTTTTTATAACATTTTAATTCATTTTTAAAACTAAGACTGATAAAAAATATTTTTTTTAAATCCTTTTGTCTATAGATAAAATTCATTTTTGCTAAATAATATCGACAAAAGCAAAGTCTAGTCCCCCCCCCCCCCCCCCAAAAAAAAACCAATACATGTTTTATTTTATCTTAAGTAATAATGAAGTTATCGCCAAATCCTATAGGGAAAAGTAAAAATTGCTCTGATCCAAAAGGGGTTATATACAGGTAGGAGAGCTGAAGGGGTTACCAAGTCTTCCCGCTGTGATGGTATCGGGGGTCTTTTATATACAGCTTTGTGCTGCTCGATCGATGGATCATGTTTAAACTGTCAATACGATCCTTGGCAAACAACGGAATATTTATCAAGTGTTGTTCTATTAGACCAAAGCAGCATGTCAGTGATAAAACTATTCAATTTCTGAGCACCACCGTTCAATTTCAATCACACAGAGTTATGGACAAACAGAAACCGTCTTGAAAAAAAAAAAAATATCCCACCAAAAAATAAATAAATAAATGAACTTTAACCACTTGACCACTTGACCACTGGGCAGTTAAACCCCCTTCCTAACCAGACCAATTTTCAGCTTTCGGTGCTCTCACACTTTGAATGACAATTTCTCAGTCATGCAACACTGTACCCAAATTAATTTTGTGTCCTTTTTTTCACACAAATAGAGCTTTCTTTTGGTGGTATTTAATCACCGCTGGGTTTTTTATTTTTTTGCGCTATAAATCAAAAAATACTGAAAATTCGGTAAAAAAAAATAAATAAAAATTTTTTTTATATTAAAAATTATTGCAGAGTATTGGCAGAGTATTGGCGAGTATTGGCAGAGTATTGGCGAGTATTGGCAGAGTATTGGCGAGTATTGGCAGAGTATTGGCAGAGTATTGGCAGAGTATTGGCAAGTATCGGCAGAGTATTGCAGTGTTGCATAGTATTGGTAGAGTATTGCACAGTGGTGGCAGAGCATTGCACAGTGGTGGCAGAGCATTGCACAGTGGTGGCAGAGCATTGCACAGTGGTGGCAGAGCATTGCACAGTGGTGGCAGAGCATTGCACAGTGGTGGCAGAGCATTGCACAGTGGTGGCAGAGCATTGCACAGTGGTTGCAGAGCATTGCACAGTGGTTGCAGAGCATTGCACAGTGGTTGCAGAGCATTGCACAGTGGTTGCAGAGCATTGCACAGTGGTTGCAGAGCATTGCAAAAATATTCCAAATATTCCAAAAAGTGGGTTTACAACCCCTTTAATACACTGTTATGCTTTTCAAATATGCTTAAAGGGGTTGTATACCCTCAATTACAACTTGCACCTATAGGTAAGCCTAGATTAAGGCTTACCTGCAGGTACTAAAAATATCTTCTAAACCTGCACGGTTTAGGAGATATTTGCAAAAAAAATTTACAACATTGTCGCCGTAGACAACGCTGCATTCACAGGGTTAATCCCCATTCACAACTTCGGCTCGCCGAAGTTGAAGTCTCCCCCACGCGCAGGCGCAGAGCGACGTCTTTGCTGCTCTGGCCTGGAGCGGCGATACCCGGAACAGAGATGGCTGCGGCTGGAGGGGGAGACGAGGACGGCGTCGGGGGCCCCGATCTAAGGTAAGTGATGCATAATGAGCTAGTATGCTAGTCATACTAGCTCATTATGGCTTTGTCTTGCAGGTGGTTTAAAAAAAAAAAAATACCCAAAAAACGGGCATACAGTAAACCCACGCTATATCGCAGTTCAGTTTTTGCGGTCCCGGTATATCGCAGTATTTTAATTAGGACCTGTTATTCTGATATTGTGGTAATATTTCGCCATTTTCGCAGTTATGTACTCTATTTTTTACTGTACTGTACAGTATACTGTACTGTTAAGACAATATTTTTGTGTTTTTAAAAATCCTCTTGATCTCTCTCTCTATCTTTAATGTGTTTCTATTGCATAAAAGTGTGTTTAAAGACCTTTAAATGCTATTAAAAAATTAACAAAACATGCCTAGGGTGTATTTAAATAGGGTCTTTCTATTTTGCGTTTTTTCCCTTTTTCGCGGGTGGGTCCGGAACATAACCCCAGCGATGGAGGGGGGTTTACTGTACAACCGCTTTAAATAAAGCTTTAGAAAAAAAATAATAGAGTACAGAATCACATTAACAGTTAAATAAGATGGCATAACTAGCGACCTACCTGAGACCTTCATTTTCTCTGGCCTACCGGGAAGGACTTCTTCAGTGGGTAACTTCTGCTTGTCAAATGTGCCTTTGCTGTATGTAACATCTGATGTGAAAACACAGATAAGAGCCTAGTCCTTCTCATTTCCAGTGAAATAAAGGCTAATATAATGCAGAATTAAAGCTGAAGCTATATCTGCTTATATTTTGCCTTCCCTGGTTCCCCCCCAATCCAATCTAGCCCCAATACTCACCAAGAAGGTGAAATAAGACGACCCCAAGGGACAGAAAAGTTGTGATAGGCATGATCTACCTTTGAAACGGAAACGACTAAACTTGTAAATCCCGCCCCTTAACAGACAATTTATAGACGGGGAGGTTGGATCTGGAACGGGAACTAACAGATGACGCACCATCGAATCCAAGGTTTGGCTCTCCCATGGGAACAAACTCTTATGACATTAGAAACAGAAGACGCAGTCATTGGTTGGGTCGTGCCAAGGTTGACGAAAAGAAAGAACATTCAAGAGAAACAATAAAAACATGTAATTATTAAAATATGAAGGTCAGGAAGAAAGAAAGCTTTTGAGAAGGCATTGAAGAAGCCAGTTACCTCTCCGATTATTCCACTTGACATTTTCGTAAAGCAGGGTAGTACTTTGGACACGGTTTAGGGTTTCTGATGGCAACATGGTCATTTATTATATGAAGTCTATAATCTCGCCAAATATGAACATTTGCATTTATACCGTCTCAGAGGAAAATAGCCTTCTCCAATTTTCATCCATCAGAGAAAAGTGCCTTCAAACATCAGTCCATTTAAAGAAAAAAATTGTGAGAAAACATGAAAAGTAGAAAAGACCACCGTCAGTTGTATTGTGTAGGATAACAGGAAGATCTAGATTCCAGACTATGCTCAGGTTAACAATCCCTTACAACAGCTCTGGTCAATTTATGGGGTATAGGGGGACCTTATATGTGGCCCCCTGATGTCACCAAAAGGCCACATACAGTATGTGGCCCCTGATGTCACCAAAGGGCCACATAAGGTTTATTATATGTAATGCTGCGTACACACGTTCGGACTTTGTCCGCCGGACCTAGTCCAGCGGACAATCCGCCGGACTTTCCAGCTGGCTTCGGCGGACTTGAAAGCGAACGGACTTGACCACACACGATCACGCTAAAAGTCCGGCGGTTCACGCGATGACGTACAGCACGTACGACGGGACTATAAAAATAAAAATACTAGAAAAATACTTGCTACTGAGCATGCGTCCTTTTTGGTCGCCGGACCATACTACAGACGACCGTATTGTCCGCCGGACTGCCAAGTCCAGCGGATAATTTTAAAACAAAAAACTTAAAACCTAGTCTGCCGGACTTTTTGGAAAAAAAGTCTGTCGAAGGCCCACACACGAGGGGATTGTCCGGTGGACTCAGTCCAGCGGATAATCCCGCGGGGTAGTCCCTTCGTGTGTACGCGGCATTATGCTACAGAAGACATTGTCTGAGGACATGACTGCGCCACATGAGTTGGGATCTTTGATTTCCTCCATGTTGTCCAGGTAGATCTCAACCTCTGAAAGGTTGCCTACCCCTGCTGTAAGGACTTCAGTATTAAAGTGGTTGTAAAGGCTGAAGGCTTACTTACCCCCCCCCCCCCCCAACACTTAATTAATTCAGCTGATCTCCCAGGTCTCTCCCTCCTCATTGGTTCAGACACAGCAGCCATTAGCTCCCTCTGCTGTCAATCACACCCAGCGAGGCGGGGGGGGGGGGTGGGGCCGAGTCGGGAGCGAGCATGCACGAGTGCCCCCAGAGCAAGCAACTTGCTCTCGGGCCGATCATCAGAAGGGAGGAGCCAGGAGTGCCAGCAGGGGACCCGAGAAGAGGAGTATCGGGGCTGCTCTGTGCAAAACCCTTGGTAAGTATAATATGTTTGTTATTTTTTTTTCCTTTGAAGCTGAACCTCTAGTATCACATCATTCTGAGCCTGTCTCAGGCTAAGAAAATACCTTGTGGTCCCTGCAAGTACCTAGTGTATGTTAGTCTTCAAATCACTGCCAAATGCCGCAGCTTCAAACGCCCACTTAGGTTGTTATATTTGACAGCCGAATGACAGGGGGATGGGGTTGAGTACTGGCAAGGTATGAGGCTTAAAGCTGAATTCAAGGCAGATATAAAATACATAAATGAATGCAGCTCTGTAATCATTATTATACCATTAAAAAGACATTGTCACTTGGCCATGCACGAGCAAGGTGACAGTGTCTCTAGAAAGGGCTTCCCCAACCCCCATATACACCCTCTAAGCTACTTGCCCCTTTGCCTCTAGTGCTGAGAACAGCTGATTCGGCCACCAGGGGGAACAGACATAACTAATGCCCCTGGTGGCCCAGACAGCTGGGTCTAGAGTATGATCACTAGGTCTGAACACTATCTCATGAATGGGGAACTCAAATGATGCATTTTCCAGAATGTGTTCCACCAAAAGTTAATATGGTGGGGACTGACAACACTCAGGGCCCCCGAACCAAATAAAGCAAGGGCCCCCTGTCAGGCCCTGTCCATGGCCCGCCCCTGGCCCCCGCCCCTACATTTTGTACAACTTCTGCCTTTAGAGAGTCTCTGTTAGAGAGTGAACCCCCCCCCCTCTGGGTCCCATTAGAGACTACAAAGGAGTATAATGGAACCTGAAGGGGGTCTCTCTCTAACAGAGGTCCTCTCTGTGTCCATTAGGGAATCTGTTAGAAAGCATCCCCTCCAGGTCCCATTAGAGACCACATAATCCAGTGGGATTTGGAGGGAGAGGGTCTCTCTCTAACAGTTTCCATTAGAGAGTCTCTGTTAGAGAGACCCCCCTCCTGGTCCCATTAAAGACTACAAATAAGTATAATGGGACCTGAAGGGGGTCTCTCTTTAATAAAGGCCCTCCCTGTGTCCATTAGAAAGTCTGTTAGAAAGCGTCCCCTTCAGGCCCCATTAGAGACTACAAAAGAGTCTAAATGGGACCTGGAGGGGGGTCTCTCTAACAGAAGCCCTTTCAGTGTCCAATATAGAGTCTGTTAGAAAGAGTCCCCTCCAGGCCTCTAATGGGATCTAGAGAGGTGTCTCTCTCTAACAGAGGTGATCTTTTCAGTGTCCATTGGAGAGTCTCTTTTAGAAAGAGCCCCCTCCAGGCCACATGAGAAACTACAAAGGAGTCTAATGGGACCTGGAGGGGGCCTCTTTCTAACAAAGTGTACAGTGAACACGTTTATTCACTCTGTTCCTCACTGGACCCCCTCCTTGTGCCATGACTCTCACCCCTACCCCAACCTCTCACAAAGTAGAAATAACATTGGCACTGTGTAGCGCTCCTCTTACCTTAACTATGGGTACTGTAGCTGTGGCTGGCTCCTGCGTCCTCTGTGGCTGGCTGGCTGGCTCCTGCATCTTCTGTGGTTGGCTCCTGTGGGTGGCTGGCTGGCTCCCTGCTGTGGTGGGTGGTTGTTGGCTGTCTGGCTCCCTGCTGTGGGTGGGTGGGTGACTGGTTGGCTCCTGCATCCTCTGTGGCTGGCTACTGTGGGGGGGTGACTGGCTCCTGTGGGTGGCTGGGTATAAGCCAGAACTCAGAAAGTTTGCAGGCCCAGTGCGCTGAGGTGCGCGGCGCAACATATGTACGCCGACGTCACGTAATGACGTCGCGTGTGTGTGTGCCGCACATCTCTGCACACTGGGCCTGCAAACCTTCTGAGTCCTGCCTTCTTCTACCCGGACCGGTCAGTCCGCCCCTGGGAGTGATCATCTTTTGCAGCGGGTGTGAAGCAAAGTATTGCAACTGCAGCATGAGAACTCCCCTAGTCTGCTACCTTTGCATTTTAACAAGGGGAGCGGTTGGGGGGTGCTAAAAACACCCCTCAAGCATGTGTTTTTAATGTCCCCCAACCACAAGTCTTAATGAGCTCTTACAGGTGTTGACCCTCCCCAGTCTGTGACTGGACAGTGAAAGAAGAAGCAACAGAACGATAAGCGCATCTCTCTGTTACTCTGCTCTCTCGTCCTATCAGAATGTCCCTTGTTAACTTGGTAATCATACTGTATATAGGCAGTATGAACAATAAATCTCCTGCACATAAGTATGATAGCCTGGTA
This sequence comes from Lithobates sylvaticus, assembly GCA_028564925.1. NCBI lineage: Eukaryota > Metazoa > Chordata > Amphibia > Anura > Ranidae > Lithobates > Lithobates sylvaticus. The sequence continues at coordinate 542,826,280 of CM053028.1, read as the reverse complement.
AAGATGTAGAAGCTAACTCCACACCACTAGGGCATGAGTACAAGCCTTGCTGCCCTCTAGGACTGGGGATGTCCCGAAGCCACTACAAAAAACAGGGTTCTGATGAAGAAGGGATAGCCTTCGAAATGCGCTAGCCATTTAGAATGCCGCTGAGGTCCCCCAGTTCTTTGGAGTGTGCCGAGTTAAAGGACCATTAGGCTACAGATGGGTAGCTCGATATGCGATTTTGTTTCACATGTTTGTGAGGACGATTTATGTTGATTTTAAATATAATAAAATACTGTGGGACAATGCAGTACGCTGGTGTGCCCTCTTTTGTTTGTTTTTCAAGCAGTATATAGGTACTTACACTAAAAAAATTGATTTGTTAATGTATTCATGAATACAGAGCCGCATTAATGTGTGTCTTTTTTATCTGGAGCTCAGCTTTATGTACCTTCTACCTTTCTGCTAAATCTGGTTATAAGATCTACCTTGGCGTGACAAAGAGGGTGGATGGGAATTGTGCCAGCCTGAAATCCTATATTCCCATAAAGGTCACAGATAAACATTATTATGTTTAGGTTCTGATTAACGGCATAAAAGAAATCCTTTCTTAAAAAGGGACTTTTATATTCTTCAATGCAGTAAGAAATGTCCTTTATTGTGGGATTTATGTTCAGAAGATGAGATACAATAAACAAGCCGATAAATGTTCAATCACTGGTAACCAACAACATGTACAATGGGAGAGGGCAATGAACTGTACACAAAATCCAAAACTTTGAGCACTCAACATGTCAGTTTCAAAAGGAGAAGGTGAAAGAAGATTATCCCAAGGCACAGAAAAGTCATAGTCATAAGCAAGATCTACCTTTGAACAGAGACTACTAAAGGGGTAGGGTATGTCAGCTCTATACCACAATAAAGCACGTTCCGCTTCCCAGGAGACAATGTATAGATGGCATGGGAGGTTGGATCTGGAACGGGAATGAGGAGGAGGAGAACCAGCAGATGACACACAATCCACTTCAAATTTTGTCTCTCTTACGAAAACAAACTCCTTTGACATTATTTTGACATCTTTCCAACCTTTTTACCACAGAGGAACCCTACAAAATAAGTTTTAGGTCTCAAAACCCCCTGCTAAAACCAATTCATAGTTCCAAGTGTCCTCTGAACCATCACGATAGGCACCATCAAACGAGAGGTCAACCACAACTCAGTGAATCTAAGCAACCTCTGAAGGAACCCTAGTATTCCATAGAACCCTGGTTGAGAATAGGTGATTCAAGGTGACAAACTCACACATTTAGAAACAGTAAACAGAAACAGGTCATTAAAGGCAGACAAAAGATAAAACAAGCAAGTGGGAGGTCAGATCTGCAAAGAGAAGGAGGGGAACAAACAGACGACACACCATCTGCCTCAAATTTTGTCTCTCTAATTAAAACATCTTATGACATAATTTAGGCATCTTTCCAATCCTTTTACCCCTTAAAAATAAGTTTTAGGTCTCAAAGAACCCCTGCTAAAATCAAGAAACAAAATCATCAAACGAGAGGTCAACCACAAGTTGGTGAACCTAAGCAACCCTAGTATTCCATGGAACCCTGGTCAACGAGAGGTCAACCACAACTTGGTGAACCTAAGCAACCCTAGTATTCCATGGAACCCTGGTCAACGAGAGGTCAACCACAACTTGGTGAACCTAAGCAACCCTAGTATTCCATGGAACCCTGGTCAACGAGAGGTCAACCACAACTTGGTGAACCTAAGCAACCCTAGTATTCCATGGAACCCTGGTCAACCACAACTTGGTGAACCTAAGCAACCCTAGTATTCCATGGAACCCTGGTCAACGAGAGGTCAACCACAAATTGGTGAACCTAAGCAACCCTAGTATTCCATGGAACACTGGTCAACGAGAGGTCGTTAACCACAAATTGGTGAACCTAAGCAACCCTAGTATTCCATGGAACCCTGGTTGAGAATGGTCAATTCAAAGCAGCAAACTCTCACACATTTGAAAACAGGAAACACAGTTATGGCTGATTCATTAAAAGGCAGATAAAACAAGCAAGTGGGAGGTTGAATCTGAAAATAAGGGAACAAACAGATGACCCACCATCCACTTTGGCTCTTTCATTAAAACAAACTCATCTGACATTATTTAGGTATTTTTCTCAACCATTTTTACCCTAGAGCCCATGTGTGAAACTGTGGGCCAAATCCAGCTTGCCAAACCATTTCATGTGGCCCTAGCACCCCTCCTGCAGCTCCGGAACCCCTCTTGTCTCTGCCCCACCTTGTCTCAGCAATCAACAGAAAAGAGGACGACAGAACTCCTCCATCAGATCATGCATTTGTGTGTACCCGCGAAGAGGTTAGTCTCTGCCCCTGCCCCTCCTCCTCAGCAGTAGGCAGCAGAGAGGACAGAACTCCACCTATAGATCCTTTGTTGTCCAGCCAAGGCAACCCCTCTTCGCTGCCTCCCCTGGTCTCAGCATTCAGCAGACTCCAGAAGCTGACACCAGCCCTACTCTGGTCCTCCTCCAGACCCTGCACTTACTGCTTCTCAGCTCTGCCCCAGCACAAGATAAGAGGGGTGCAGTGTGATGTAAGAAAGGGTGGAGAGGCTCTTGACAGTAGATGTAAGGGGGGTGTTCTAGACAATTATAGTTCTGAGAATAATACAGGAGAGTTGCACACCACTGGCATCATCCACAAGAAACTTTACTGGAGACTGTTCAGGCAGTACACCATGTGAATGATACCAGTGGTGTGCGACCCTCCTTTTCAGACTTGCATCATCTGCTACAGAAGTGTGAGTGGGCTCCATGCCGGTCTGCACCTGCCCTTCACAGCTTAAGTTATTAATAAAACCAGTAATATTCAAATGCAGAGGTGATTATTTAATATGATAAAGAGTACCGTATATACTCGAGTATAAGCCGAGTTTTTCAGCACATTTTTTTGTGGTGAAAGTGCCCCCCTCGGCTTATACTGGAGTCAAGCACTTTTCTGCAGCAGAGAATGACATTTTCCGACCCGACTTTGGGGCCCCGTATCTTGGGCCCCTTAGTGCTAGGAGCCCCCAAATTTGGTGTGCAAACCCAGTGGAACCAACACTACAACATATCCAATTTGGGGTTCCTAGCACCAAGTGACCCTGAGATACAGGGCCCCAAATTCAGTCAACTGTGTCCATCTGCAGCAATGTCATTTCGGGACCCTTTGGGTCCAGAGACCCCAAATTTTGGCTGCAGCTAGAGGGCATCTAGGAACCCTTAACTACCAAGTTTAAAGTTTGGGGGACCTATGGCTGCAAATGGGCACAGTGAAGCATGCAAATGGGCACAGTGAGGCTGCAAATGGGCATTGTTGACCCTCTTTTTCACTTACAGTAGCTGCGCATTTCTCACCCTAGGCTTATACTCGAGTCAATATGTTTTCCCAGTTTTTTGTGGTAAAATTAGGTGACTCGGCTTATACTCCAGTATATACGGTAGATACATTTATATACTGTAGTCTTACAGATACAACTGGCCATTTTAGGGCAACCATAATGCTAATGCTGTCCGCAATGAAGTTGAGATTGACACCCCCGCCCTAGAGGAACCCTTATGCCGTGTACACACGATCAGAATTCTCTTAGGAAAAAACTCTGACGTTTTTTCCAATGGAATTCCAACAGAATTCCGCTCAAGCTGTGTTGCCTACACACGATCACACCAAATTCCGACGGTCAGTAACACAGCGGCATAAAACACGTTCGACAGCACTATAAAAGGGAAGTTTAATGCTTCCGAGCATGCGTCGAATTGTTTCCGAGCATGTGTCGGAATTTTGCGTGTCGGAATTGCATACACACGATCGGAAAATCCGATAGAAAGGTTTTCCGTCGGAAAAATTGAGAACAGGTTCTCAATTCAAAGTCCGTCGGAAATTCCGACAGAAAAAGACCGTTGAGCATACACACGGTCGGAAAATCCGATGACAAGCTCCCATCGGACTGTTTCCATCGGAAATTCCGACCGTGTGTACGCCGCATTAAAGACTCAGAGACCCTCTGCTAAAACCAATTGATAGATCTGGGATTCTACGTAACCCAGGTTGAGAATGGGTGATTCAAGGTGACAATCTCTCACCCATTAGAAACAGTAAACACAGTCATGGATGGGTCATTAAAAGGTAGACAAAAGATAAAACAAGCAAGAGAAACGATAAAAATATGTAACAATTAGGTTATGAAGGCCAGAAAGAAGAAAGAGAGAAAGCTTTTGAGAGAGCATTGAAGAAGCCAGTTACATCTCTGATTATTCCACTTGACATTTCATAAATACTTTGGATTCGTTTTACGGATTTTGAAGACCACTTATTATATTAGTGGTTGTAAAGGCTAAAGGTTTTTTTATCTTAATGCATTCTCTGCAATAGGTTAAAAAACATTTTAGGTGTAGCTCCCCCGCTGCCACCCCAAATACTTACCTGACCCCGATCTCCGTTTAACGCTGTGCCTAAGAGAAGTGGTGCTTCTCTGTCTCTCTCCCTCCTCACTGAACTCAGTAAGAGCAGTGGGAGACATTGGCTCCTGCTGCTGTCAATCAAATCCAGTGATAAAGTAGTAGGGGGCGTGGCCAAGCTGCACTGTGTGTGTCAATAAACGCACACAGTGCAGCTCGTGCCTGCATAAGTACCCCCCCCCCCCAGCAAGTGGCTTGCTAGGGGGATACTTAAAAACAGGAGGAGCCAGGAGAGCCGGCGGTGGACCCCAGAAGAGAAGGGTCGGGGCTGCTCTCTGCAAAACCATTGCACAGAGCAGGTAAGTATGACATGTTTGTTATTTTAGAAAAAAGGATAGATCTTTATTATCACTTTAATGCCCCGTACACACAGTCGGAAATTCCGACCACAAAATCTGTCGGATTTTTTCCGACGGATTTTGTCCGACACTGGTGTTGCATACACACGGTCGGACAAAGTTGTCGGAAAATCCGATCATTCTGAACGTGGTGACGTTCGTTGCGTACGACGGGACTACGTAGAGGCTAGTAGCCAATAGCTTTGGTCTTGTAATGTGATCTGAGCATGCGTGGCACTTTGTCCGTCGGAATTCGCTACACACGATCGGAAAAAGTCCGAGAGGACTTTGTTGTCGGAAAATTTGAGAGCAGGAGATAAAACTTTGTCCGTCGGAAAATCCGACGGAAAAAGTCCAATGGAGCCTACACACGGTCGGAATTTCCGACAACATTGTCCGATAGGACATTTTCCGTCGGAAAATCTAACCGTGTGTATGGGGCATAAGTCTACAATGCTGCTCACCACAGAAATTTGCATTTTATACATATACGGGTTCTGGATTTATGTTCAGAGGATGTAGACACCTATCCACTGGACTTCTTTATGAAGGGACCTAATGTGGTATAACAAATAAACTGATAAATGCTCAAACACTGAAACCAACAACGAAAGGTCTATCAGGTCATTACCACAACAAAAAGTATGGTCTTGTCCTCAAGAGACTATTCAAAGAGACTATTCCTCCTACTGTCAAGCTCTCTCGTCTCCTCCTCCCATGCTCGTCTCCAGGATTTCTCCAGAGCCTCTCTCATCCTCTGGAACTCACTACCTCTACCTGTCCGGCTATCCCCCCCTACTCTAGCTACCTTCAGGCGATCCCTGAAAACTCATCTCTTCAGGGAAGCCTATCATGTCTCCAACTAATCTTTAACCACTTCCATCAGCTCATTCCCCACAGTTGCAAACTTTTGTACCACCTCCCCCACCCTATTAGATTGTAAGCTCTTCTGAGCAGGGCCCTCTTAATCCTCTTGTATTTTATTATAACTGTATTGTCTCCCTTTTATATTGTAAAGCTCTGCGTAAACTGTTGGCGCTAAATAAATCCTGTAATAATAATAATAGTAATAAAGAGAGAGTGGGAGGTAGGATCTGGAATAGGAACAAAGAGAAGAAGGAGAACCAAAAGATGACGAACAATCCACCCCAAACTTTGGCTCTCAATGAAACAGCCTTTCTCCACCTTTTTACCCAAAAAAGAGGAACCCATAAAATAATGTTTAGGTCTTGGAGAACCCCTGCTAGAACCAATTTATAGTTTCAAGTGTTCTTGGCCTTGGAATTATGCAGGCACCTTAAATGGGAGATCAATCAACAACAACTTAATGAACCTCAAGCATCCTTTGGATTTCTCCAGAATCCTGGTTGAGAATGGGTGATTCAAGGTGACAAACTTTTATACATTTGGAAACAGAGAACACGGTCTTGGCACGTTCATGAACGGTAGAAAAAAACTTTAATCCAATCAGACAAAGCTGAAGGAACCATAGCAACCTCTACAGGAAACCTGGTTGAGAATTGGTGATTCAAGGTGATAAACACGTAAGCATTTAGAAACGGGGGGAACATGGTCATGGCTTGGTCATAAAAGGTAGACAAAAGGATAAAACCCAACCAACCACAGCTAAAGGAACCATAGCAACCTCTGGAGGAAACCAGGTTGAGAATTGGTGATTTAAGGTGACAAACTCTCACGCATTTAGAAACAGGGAACATGGTCATGGCTCGGTCATAAAAGGTAGACAAAGGATAAAACCCAATCAACCACAGCTGAAGGAACGATAGCAACCAGTAGAGGAAACCAGGTAAGGAATTGGTGATTCAAAGTGACTAACTCTCACGCATTTAGAAACAGGGAACATGGTCATTGCTTGGCCATAAAAAGGTAGACAAAAGATAAAAACCAACCAACCACAGCTAAAGGAACCATAGCAACCTCTGGAGGAAACCAGGTTGAGAATTGGTGATTCAAGGTGACAAAACTCTCACGCATTTAGAAACAGGGAACATGGTCATTGCTTGGCCATAAAAGGTAGACAAAAGATAAAACCCAACCAACCACAGCTAAAGGAACCATAGCAACCTCTGGAGGAAACCAGGTTGAGAATTGGTGATTCAAGGTGACAAACTCTCACGCATTTAGAAACAGGGAACATGGTCATTGCTTGGCCATAAAAGGTAGACAAAAGATAAAACTTAACCAACCACAGCTAAAGGAACAATAGCAACCTCTGGAGGAAATCTGGTTGAGAATTGGTGATTTAAGGTGAGAAACTTTTATGCATTTAGAAACAGGGAACATGGTCATTGCTTGGCCATAAAAGGTAGACAAAAGATAAAACCCAACCAACCACAGCTGAAGGAACCATAGCAACCTCTGGAGGAAACCAGGTTGAGAATTGGTGATTCAAGGTGACAAACTCTCACGCATTTAGAAACAGGGAACATGGTCATTGCTTGGCCATAAAAGGTAGACAAAAGATAAAACCCAACCAACCACAGCTAAAGGAACCATAGCAACCTCTGGAGGAAACCTGGTTGAGAATTGGTGATTTAAGGTGAGAAACTTTTATGCATTTAGAAACAGGGAACATGGTCATTGCTTGGCCATAAAAGGTAGACAAAAGATAAAACCCAACCAACCACAGCTAAAAGGAACCATAGCAACCTCTGGAGGAAACCAGGTTGAGAATTGGTGATTCAAGGTGACAAACTCTCACGCATTTAGAAACAGGGAACATGGTCATTGCTTGGCCATAAAAGGTAGACAAAAGATAAAACTTAACCAACCACAGCTAAAGGAACAATAGCAACCTCTGGAGGAAATCTGGTTGAGAATTGGTGATTTAAGGTGAGAAACTTTTATGCATTTAGAAACAGGGAACATGGTCATTGCTTGGCCATAAAAGGTAGACAAAAGATAAAACCCAACCAACCACAGCTAAAAGGAACCATAGCAACCTCTGGAGGAAACCAGGTTGAGAATTGGTGATTGAAGGTGACAAACTCTCACGCATTTAGAAACAGGGAACATGGTCATTGCTTGGCCATAAAAGGTAGACAAAGGATAAAACCCAATCAACAACAGCTGAAGGAACGATAGCAACCAGTAGAGGAAACCAGGTAAGGAATTGGTGATTCAAAGTGACTAACTCTCACGCATGGTTGAGAATTGGTGATTCAAGGTGATAAACACGTAAGCATTTAGAAACGGGGAACATGGTCATGGCTTGGTCATAAAAGGTAGACAAAGGATAAAACCCAACCAACCACAGCTAAAGCAACCTCTGGGGGAAACCTGGTTGAGAATTGGTGATTTAAGGTGACAAACTCTCACGCATTTAGAAACAGGGAACATAATCATGGCTCGGTCATAAAAGGTAGACAAAGGATAAAACCCAATCAACCAATAGAGGAAACCAGGTAAGGAATTGGTGATTCAAAGTGACTAACTCTCACGCATTTAGAAACAGGGAACATGGTCATTGCTTGGCCATAAAAGGTAGACAAAAGATAAAAACCAACCAACCACAGCTAAAGGAACCATAGCAACCTCTGGAGGAAATCTGGTTGAGAATTGGTGATTTAAGGTGACAAACTCTCAAGCATTTAGAAACAGGGGACATGGTCATGGCTCGGTCATAAAAGGCAGACAAAAAGATAAAAAAAACAATCAACCACAGCTGAAGGAACAATAGCAACCAGTAGGAGGAAACCAAGTAAGGAATTAGTGATTCAAGGTGACAAACTCTCAAGCATTTAGAAACAGGGAACATGGTCATTGCTTGGACATAAAATGTAGACAAAAAAAGATAAAACCCAACCAACCACAGCTAAAGGAACCATAGCAACCTCTGGAGAAAACCTGGTTGAGAATTGGTGATTTAGGTGACAAACTCTCAAGCATTTAGAAACAGGGAACATGGTCATTGCTTGGCTATAAAAGGTAGACAAAAGATAAAACCCAACCAACCACAGCTAAAAGGAACCATAGCAACCTCTGGAGGAATCCAGGTTGAGAATTGGTGATTCAAGGTGACAAACTCTCACGCATTTAGAAACAGGGAACATGGTCATTGCTTGGCCATAAAAGGTAGACAAAAAAAAGATAAAACCCAACCAACCACAGCTAAAGGAAACCAGGTTGAGAATTGGTGACTCAAGGTGACAAACACTCAAGCATTTAGAAACAGAAAACAAAGTCATGTCTGAGTTATAAAAAGGTAGACAAAAGATAAAGCAAACAAGAGTAACACAAAAATATGTAATTATTAAGTTATAAAAAGGTCAAAAAGAGAGAAAACTGTTGAGAGAGCTTCGAAGAAGCCAGTTACATCTCTGAAAACTCTACTGGTTTCAAATCTGTGTGCACTTTGAGGATTTAGGGATTTTGAAGACTGTTCAATCATTTAATATATTAAGTCTACAATCCCACTCAATGTGAACATTTGCATTTTATATTTATTTACAAGGGGTCTTCAAAAAGTTTGGGCACTTTTTCATATATATAGTTTAAAAAAGCATGGAAACTTTTTGAAGAACCCTCGTACACATGATGGTTCTGGATTTATGTTCAGAAGATGTAGACGTCAATGTTCAGATGTTATGTTCAGAAGATGTAGTTGCGATGTGCGTCAATCATTCCCATGCAAAAGTTATTCTGAGCTGCTTTCCACCCATCATCTCCTGACAGTGACTTTTAGTTGATTTTTTTAAAGTGTTCAGAATGAATTTTTAGATTACATAACTACAGGTAACCGAGCAGCGTTGCCAACATACCAGATTGAAATTTACTGGCACGGCACCCAAAATTTACTGGCACCACCACGTTTTTACTGGCATTTCACAAAAGTTCCAAAATTACATTTTTAGGTGCAAATTTAAGTATTTAGGCTACAAACAAGTACACTAGGCAAATAGCAATGTGATTTAAGGTAGATATTAAGGTAAAAAATCATATTTGTTATTTTCGACATAATAAGGGCGAATCATCTAGTTCAATCACCTCCTGCCTCCATCACCATCGCCCCCTTCCTGCATCACCCCCTGACTCCATCCTACTCTGCCACCAACACCCCCTACCTCCATCGCCCCCTGCCCCCACCCCCCTCTGCCACCATCACACCCTGCCTCCATCCCCCTCTGCCACCATCGCCCCCTGCCACCCACACCCCCTTCCTCCATCGCCCCCTGCAACCACCCCCCTCTGCCACCATCATACCCTGCCTCCATCCCCCTCCGCCACATCACACCCTGTCTCCACCCCCCCTCTGACACCACCCCCCTCTGCCACCTTCTGCTCTGCGACCATCCCCCTCTGCCTCCATCCCCCTATGCCAGACTGCCTCCACCCCCCTCTGCCACCATCCCCCTTCTGCCAGACTGCCTCTATCCCCCTCTGCCACCATCTGCCCTGCCACCATCCCCTTCTGCCAGACTGCCTCTATCCTCCTCTGCCACCATCGCCCCCTGCCACCAACACCCCCTTCCTCCATTGCCCTCTGCCACCACCCCCTCTGCCACCATCATACCCTACCTCCATCCCCCTCTAACACCTTCTGCACTGCGACCATCCCCCTCTGCCTCCATCCCCCTCTGCCACCTTCTGCCCTGCGACCATCCCCCTCTGCCTCCATCCCCCTCTGCCAGACTGCCACCATCCCCCTCTGCCACCATCTGCCCTGCCACCACCCCCTTTGCCAGACTGCCACCATCCCCCTCTGCCACCATCCCCCTCTTCCAGACTGCCTCCATCCCCCTCTGCCACCATCTGCCCTGCCACCATCCCCCTTCTGCCAGACTGCCTCTATCCCCCTCTGCCCACCATCCCCTTCTGCCAAACTGCCTCTATCTCCCTCTGCCACCATCTGCCTCCATCCCCCTCTGCCAGACTGCCTCCATCACCTGCTGTCACCGTCGGCTGGGCTGTGTCACTCCGTCCCAGACTCCCCCCTGGCCGCCGGTTCCCTTGAAATCTGGATTGCCTGGCCCTTGATGCAGGTCTCCTCCATTCTGCCGCCACGTGCTGCTTAGCCACCGCCCACCAGGCTCCGAGTCGAGTCCTCCTGCTGCTGCTCCAGTCCGTGACCATGTTACATACTTTTTGAATGCTGGCACGCCTGGCGGGACATGCTAATACGTCACGCATGACGCGCCTCGCCAGCGCAGCACAGCCTCTGTGAGATCGGCCCCCCGCCGGCCGAATACAGGATCCGATCTGCTCGGCAAGCTCCGGAACTGCGCATGCGCAGTTCCAAGCTGGCCCGATCACGGCTATTTTTACTGCCACGTTCCCGCTAGTAGGGGCATTTACGGGCGGCAAAAAAAGTGCCCGTTTTTATGGGCTGCCCGTAAAAATACGGGCGGTTGGCAACACTGTTAAACCGAGGAGAGGAAAGGGGTGAACTTCGGTTCGTAGCCGCATTGCACAGTGGAGTTCCAATTTCATTCATATAATGTTGATACATTCCACAGCTCTTTGTAGAAAGCACCAAAACATTTTAGGTCAAAGCTTACAATCTATGCCTCCATCCTAATCTAATTGATTTGCACATTACAATGCTAACTGCACACATTGAGACCCCCCCTCATGGACAATATGGCCATTCACTACATTTGCATCCTTTCAAATTAAAAATTAATAAATAAAAATGTCTCCTATTTTACATCCTACTAACCCCTATGTTACCCTAATCTATTTTAACTCCTTCTCCCCCCTTTCCCCTAAACTATTATTACTTTGTTGATATTTTTTTATTTCTGTTTTTGTAACCAAACATATTTTATGTTTTTGCATATCTAAACATTTTTTCATATATACTTGTTTTGCTTATGATTTTTTTGTATGTTGCATATAATAAATTGTGCAAAACTGAAAAAAGTATTAGTATAATTTGTAAATAACTTTGTCATGATTTGTACCAAAATCATCATTTTAGAGTAGTTTTAAACAGCACAAATTATATCTTTATCTACAGTGACAATAATATATTTCTTTCATGAATTTGTTTTGAATATTTCAAAAAGGGGAAAAATGAGTACAAAAATGATTGTATATGGCAGAAATTGACAGTAATGTACACACGACCGGTTTTGCCGTCGGAATAAACTCTGAAGGTTTTTCCGACGCAGTTCCGCTGAAACTGTCTTGCATACACACGATCACATCAAAGTCCGACCGTCTAGAAGGCGGTGACGTACAACACATACGACGGGACTAGAAAAAGGAAGTTCAATAGCCAGTAGCCAATAGCTTCCGTCTCGTACTTGCTTCGGAGCATGCGCCGTTTTTGGTCCGTCGGAACAGCATACAGACGAGCGGTTTTCCCGATAGGAATTGGTTCCATCGGAAATATTTAGAACATGTTCCATTTCTAGGTCCGTCAGAATTTTCAAAAAAAAAAAAAGTCTGATGAGGCATACACACCATCGGAATAGACGATGAAAAGCTTCCGTCTGAATTTTTCTGTCGGACATTCCGCCCGTGTGCATACGCGGCATAACTCTTTACAGAGGGATAGAGTCATTAGAAAAATTGGGATAATTACAGTATTCCCAAGATGAGATACAGAGAGTGTAAGATCAAGAGGTCCCATGGTACACAGAAAGGGCACGCGCAAACCAAGGGCACCCGAGACCCTCAGAGCCCCCAGTTTAGCCAGAGTGCAGACCCTGGGGCCTCAGGCGTGCACAAGCCAAGTGTATAACCAAATAGTGTTCCAACAGTCGAGTGGGGTGGACCTGAGGTAATTAAAAGATAGAAAAATAGAAAGGAAAGATAGTAAAAGATAGAAAAGGAAAAGAAAGGGAAGGGAACTGCAGTGATTAAGAGTAACCCAACCATACGACAGGACGATAACTGCCCTAGATGTGCGAGGGATCATGGGGATCTGATCCACCTACTGTGGAGATGCCCCAAGCTTCACTTGTTCTGGACAGGAGTGGTGGCCACGATTAATGGAGCTTACGACTTACCATTCCAGTTGACCCAAAACCATGTATATTGGGGATACTGGACGACATCCCTATGACACCTATGACCAGGCAGGCGGTCGCTAGGGCCTTGTTTCAGGCACGAAAGATGATTCTCCGGAATTGGAAGGCCTCGGAGCCCCCAATGCTGGGAGAATGGATAAAACAAATGGGGGAAACTATTAGACTGGAGAAGTATGTCTTTCAGCACAGGGGATGTCCAGGAAAATATGACAGCCTGTGGGCTCCTTGGTTGGATACACCAGGCTTATCGCCGGTAGACCTGATAATGGATCGATTGCTGTAAAAGAATAGATGAGCTGGAGGGTTATTTGTGAATTAACGGATGTTTACACGCTGTGATGATTCAGGGACCATGACAGACTGTGTTTTGTACCGACAATGCATGAGTATGGCGGATAGGGGAGTAATGATGCTGAAATGTTGATGTGCCTTCCTGCAGGAATGTATGTACCCTTCTGATTTGCAATTATGTACCTGTCTGAGTTTGGAGCTGTAAATTGAGCTGAATCTTTATTTTGTATTTTTTTTTCAACTGTTCAATAAAAACCTTTTTGATTTAAAAAAGAGTAACCCAACCAATCCAGGTTGTTGCCCTAATGCCGCGTACACACGAGCAGACTTTGACGGACTAGGTCCGACGTTTTTTTCTAACAGACTTTTGACGGAGTTCAGACGAACTTTTCGAATGAACGGACTTGGCCACACACAATCACACTAAATTCTGACGGATTCGAACGTGATGACGTACGACCGGACTAGAATAAGGAAGTTCGTAGCCAGTAGCCAATAGCTGCCCTGGCGTCGTTGTTTGTCGGTCGGACTAGCACACAGACAAGCAGATTTTTCGATAGGAACTGGGTCCAGCGGAGTTCAGACGGGAAAATTTAAGACATGTTCTATTTCTAAAGTCTGTCGGATTTTTCAACAGCAAAAGTCTGATGGAGCTCACACACGATCGAATTGTCCGATGGATTCGTTCCGTCTGACCTTTGCTGTTGAAAAGTCCTCTCGTGTGTACGCGGCATTACAGATAGTTCAAGTAGCACCAGATACATATTTGATCCAGGGATCCACTATTTTCTCAAAGAAGGCGATTTTATCATACAAGATAGCCGAGAGGCATTCATTAACCATGATCCTTGACAGTTTGGCCTTCAACAATTCAAGAGGAATTGAGGGGGACCTCCAAGATCTAGCGATAAAAAATTCTTGCAGCCACAAAGATAAATGCCATCAATCTTCTCGTGTGTCCCCGTGCACCCTCCCCAGTAATGCCCGACGTGGTGATTTTATCGGGTTTACTTGGGTAAGAGAGTAGATGAGATTATAGGTGGGAAATTCAAAACCTTTTTACTTTTGGACATGTCCACCACATACGAAAAGCTCCTGAACACAACCTCGAAAAATATTTTTTTTTTTTAACCTAAAACTTATCAAAGTAAAAAAGGTGAGTTTATTTGTTTAGATTTATGTTTTTTCTATGGGTTGCATAAAAATATAAAACCATTTCACCAAATCAAACAGGCCTATAGAAGAAATGTAAAAAATGCTCTTGTTCATAGAAAGCATACATGTATGAACAGTGAATTGGTTACAAATTACCAAGAAGACTTCTAGCAGGAAAAAAATAGAACCCAAAACAAGTGCAAGAGATTACATTATAGACACTGCAGATAGCTGGACTAGATCTGGCAAAAACATTATAATATCCATTTCTATTAAATAACTTAAAAACCATGTCTGAAGGTTACAAAAATGAGGAAGATTAAACATTTTTTAGAAACTGCTCTCTAGCCCCATCCGTGGTTCCAGGTCCAAAAGCACAGGAATTGGGGCCGATCTGAGGTGTGAAGGTGCAGGAATTGGGGCTGATCTGAGGTGTGAAGGTGCAGGAATTGGGGCTGATCTGAGGTGTGAAGGTGCAGGAATTGGGCTGATCTGAGATGTGAAGGTGCAGGAATTGGGGCTGATCTGAGGTGTGAAGGTGCAGGAATTGGGGCTGATCTGAGGTGTGAAGGTGCAGGAATTGGGGCTGATCTGAGATGTGAAGGTGCAGGAATTGGGGCTGATCTGAGGTGTGAAGGTGCAGAAATTGGGGCTGATCTGAGATGTGAAGGTGCAGGAATTGGGGCTGATCTGAGATGTGAAGGTGCAGGAATTGGGGCTGATCCGAGTTCCGAAGATGCAGGAATTGGGGCTGATCCGAGTTCCGAAGATGCAGGAATTGGGGCTGATCCGAGTTCCGAAGATACAGGAATTGGGGCTGATCCGAGTTCCGAAGATGCAGGAATTGGGGCTGATCCGAGTTCCGAAGATGCAGGAATTGGAGTGATCTGAGGTGTGAAGGTGCAGGAATTGGGGCTGATCTGAGGTGTGAAGGTGCAGGAATTGGAGTTGATCTGAGGTGTGAAGGTGCAGGAATTGGGGCTGATCTGAGGTGTGAAGGCTCAGGAATTGGGGCTGATCTGGGATGTGAAGGTGCAGGAATTGGAGTTGATCTGAGGTGTGAAGGCTCAGGAATTGGGGCTGATCTGGGATGTGAAGGTGCAGGAATTGGAGTTGATCTGAGGTGTGAAGGTGCAGGAATTGGGGCTGATCTGAGGTGTGAAGGTGCAGGAATTGGGGCTGATCTGAGATGTGAAGGTGCAGGAATTGGGGCTGATCCGAGTTCCGAAGATACAGGAATTGGGGCTGATCCGAGTTCCGAAGATGCAGGAATTGGGGCTGATCTGAGTTGTGAAGGTGCAGGAATTGGAGTGATCTGAGGTGTGAAGGTGCAGGAATTGGGGTTGATCTGAGGTGTGAAGGTGCAGGAATTGGAGTTGATCTGAGGTGTGAAGGTGCAGGAATTGGGGCTGATCTGAGGTGTAAAGGCTCAGGAATTGGGGCTGATCTGAGATGTGAAGGTGCAGGAATTGGAGTTGATCTGAGGTGTGAAGGTGCAGGAATTGGGGCTGATCTGGGATGTGAAGGTGCAGGAATTGGAGTTGATCTGAGGTGTGAAGGTGCAGGAATTGGGGCTGATCTGAGGTGTGAAGGCTCAGGAATTGGGGCTGATCTGAGATGTGAAGGTGCAGGAATTGGGGCTGATCCGAGTTCCGAAGATACAGGAATTGGGGCTGATCCGAGTTCCGAAGATGCAGGAATTGGGGGTGATCCGAGTTCCGAAGATGCAGGAATTGGAGTGATCTGAGGTGTGAAGGTGCAGGAATTGGGGCTGATCTGAGGTGTGAAGGTGCAGGAATTGGAGTTGATCTGAGGTGTGAAGGTGCAGGAATTGGGGCTGATCTGAGGTGTGAAGGTGCAGGAATTGGGGCTGATCTGGGATGTGAAGGTGCAGGAATTGGAGTTGATCTGAGGTGTGAAGGCTCAGGAATTGGGGCTGATCTGAGATGTGAAGGTGCAGGAATTGGGGCTGATCTGAGGTGTGAAGGTGCAGGAATTGGGGCTGATCTGAGGTGTGAAGGCTCAGGAATTGGGGCTGATCTGAGGTGTGAAGGTGCAGGAATTGGGGCTGATCCGAGTTCCGAAGATACAGGAATTGGGGCTGATCTGAGTTGTGAAGGTGCAGGAATTGGGGCTGATCCGAGTTCCGAAGATGCAGGAATTGGAGTGATCTGAGGTGTGAAGGTGCAGGAATTGGGGTGTGATCTGAGGTGTGAAGGTGCAGGAATTGGGGCTGATCTGAGATGTGAAGGTGCAGGAATTGGGGCTGATCTGAGATGTGAAGGTGCAGGAATTGGGGCTGATCTGAGTTGTGAAGATACAGGAATTGGGGCTGATCCGAGTTCCGAAGATGCAGGAATTGGGGCTGATCCGAGTTCCGAAGATGCAGGAATTGGAGTGATCTGAGGTGTGAAGATGCAGGAATTGGGGCTGATCTGAGGTGTGAAGGTGCAGGAATTGGGGCTGATCTGAGGTGTGAAGGTGCAGGAATTGGGGCTGATCTGAGGTGTGAAGGTGCAGGAATTGGGGCTGATCCGAGTTCCGAAGATGCAGGAATTGGGGCTGATCTGAGGTGTGAAGGTGCAGGAATTGGGGATGATCTGAGGTGTGAAGGCTCAGGAATTGGGGCTGATCCGAGTTCCGAAGATGCAGGAATTGGGGCTGATCCGAGTTCCGAAGATGCAGGAATTGGGGTGATCTGAGGTGTGAAGATGCAGGAATTGGAGTGATCTGAGTTGCGAAGATGCAGGAATTCGGGCTGATCTGAGGTATAAAGCTGCAGGAATTTGGGCTGTATGAAGATGCAATCTAAGGTTGTCATCACACATACTGTACATACACAAACTAGAACCAGTTTAGACAGGAGAAAATTATCCTACCAGCATATCTTTGGCGTGTGGATGGAAACCCATCAAGGGAGAACATGCAAACTCCATGCAGATAGTGTGCTGGTTGGGATTGGAACCAAGGACCCGAAGTGCAGCAAGGCAGAAATACTAACCACCAAGCCACCATGCTGGCCTTTTCATAGGTGTCACTAGGTATAAACACATTTATGTGGTCTTCAGAACAAAAAGAAGAGACCTAGAAGATGAAGGATGACCACTCAAGAGTCTTGTTGCTCGCTTTTGCCATGGATTAAGATTTGCCCGTCTACTATGTTAGCAGTTTTCTTTATGGGAATTCAAATTTCGTACTGTACGAGAGAATACTCAGAACCAAAGAATACAGATTTTTCCTATTGACAGGACAATCCAGGAGACACAAAATCACCATCCAAGGCAAATCTTTTCTCAGAACCTTAGGTGCCCCTTCCAATGCTGCCCAAGGGCTCGTTCACACGTGTGGCCAGGGGATCGTAGAAGCAGTGGACAGTTAAGCCGGGTTTTTTTTTACTGCCCCTGACCACCCACCTAAACAAAGATATGGAGCTGCAGCAAAAATTAAACCTGCTGCACCACCACTGAACGCAATTCATTACAGTTGACGTGCCACAACGCTTATCAGTGGCGGCTGGTGCTCCCCATCTCCCTTCGGGAGATGGGTGTATATAGAGGAGGGTGTATATAGGAGAGAGTGTCTATAGAGGAGGGTTTATATAGCAGAGGGGTGTATATAGGAGAAAGTGTATATAGAGAAGGGTGTATATAGCAAAAAGGTTGTATATAAAGGCAGAGGGGTGTATATAGAGGAGAATGTATATAGCAGATGGGTGTATATAGAAGAGAGTGTATATAGCAGAGGGGTGTACATAGCAGATGGGTGTATATAGCAGAGGGGTGTATATAGCAGAGGGGTGTATATAGAAAAGGGGTGTATATAACAGAGGGGTGTATATAGAAGAGAGTGTATATAGCAGAGAGGTGCATATAGCAGATGGTGTATATAGCAGATGGTGTATATAACAGAGGGGTGTATATAGCAGAGGGGTGTATATAGAGGAGAGTGTATATAGCAGAGGGGTGTATATAGCAGAGGGGTGTATATAGAGGAGGTTGTATATAGAATAGGGGTGAATACAGCAGAGGGGTGTATATAGCAGAGGGGTGTATATAGCAGAGGGGTGTATATAGCAGAGGGGTATATATAGCAGAGGGGTGTATATAGAAGAGAGTGTATATAGCAGAGGGGTGTGTATAGAGGAGGTTGTATATAGGAGAGGAGTGAATATAGTAGAGGGGTGTAAATAGCAGAGGGGTGTATATAGAGGAGGGTATATATAGCAGAGGGGTGTATATAGAGGAGGGTGTACATAGATGAGGGTGTATATAGCAGAGGGGTGTTTATAGAGGAGGGTGTGTATAGCAGAGGGGTGTATATAGAGGAGAGCGTATATAGCAGAAGGGTGTATATAGAGGAGGTTGTATATAGAATAGGGGTGAATATAGCAGAGGGGTGTATATAGCAGAGGGCTATATATAGCAGAGGGGTATATATAGAGGAGGGTGTGTATAGAGGAGGTTGTATATAGAAGAGGGGTGAATATAACAGAGGGGTATATATAGCAGAGGGGTGCATATAGAGGAGAGTGTATATAGCAGAGGGGTGTATATGGAAGAGAGTGTATATAGCAGAGAGTGTATATAGCAGAGGGGTGTATATAGCAGAGGGGTGTATATAGCAGAGGGGTGTATATAGCAGAGGGGTGTGTATAGAGGAGGTTGTATATAGAAGAGGGGTGAATATAGCAGAGGGGTGTATATAGAGGAGGGTGTATATAGCAGAGGGGTGTATACAGAGGGGGGTGTATATAGCAGAGGGGTGTATATAGAGGGGGGTGTATATAGAGGAGGGTGTATAAAGAGGAGGGGTGTATATAGGGGAGGGTGTATATAGGAGAGTCATTCAGTGTCTGCTCTTTCCTCCTCCTCCTGCTGTCAGTATCTCTGTGTAGAGTAGTTGTATAAGGTGGGTGGTTGGGGGGGTCGGTAGGTGTCAGGGTGAGTTGCTCTCCTCCAGTGCTGGGTATGACAGAGGTGGGTTTGCAGTGATCGCTGTGGCAGAGACTTTGCAGTAAGTTGTACGGTGGTGGAGAGGAAAGGAGGACTTGGCCCAGCAGCAGTTGGCACCCAGCTCGGACACCCTGGTCCATATGCTTAAAAAAAAAAAAAAATACTACATACAGGGCGCCGGACGCATGGATTTCAATGGGTTTTTTTTTTTTTTTTTCCATGCGCCCGGTCTACAATTAGGGACCGGGGCGCATGGATAGGGGGCATCGCCCCTAATGGAGCAGCCGCCAATGCCGCCCATGCAACCACCTGCTGTCCATGCAATTGAAGGGCGGTGGCTTGGCCTACTTATGGTTATAAAACAGGCAATGAGAAGGTGTCATATCATCTTCCAGTCGCCCATCCACCTCCCACAGATGGTTTTCCATCTGTATCTGTATCTTCTCCGACCGACCAGCCAGAGAGGCGTCCTTACCGGGCAGTTGGGTCTTGGAGCTCATATCTCCCATGAACGTGCCACTGAAGAGCTGGAACAGCAATACCCGAGACGTGAGCAATCGGGAGGAAGTCAGCATGAGAACAGGAAACTCACAGCTTCTGTAATGACACAAGAGGGACAGGAGATGACAATTATCATACTTGGACAAAATATGGGGAAGGAAGAGGCTTGCATCCTTCACGAATTAACTTCTTCCCTCTAAGCCAACCTATGCTGAACTGTTCAATCGTAACCTCTAACAGGCCAGGTTTTATGTATTACCTTGGGGGGAGATGCAGACTAGAATACTTCAATCACTGAGCAGCAAATGATATCACCTGTCATGTATTTCAGATATCTTGCAAACCTGGCCTGTTAGTGGGTCAGCCTGCCTAGGAACACTACACTCCTCCCACCAGCCACGATCTGCCGGTGTCCTGTCGAATACTGCCCCCCCGTCGGATAGTGTCCGCCCCGTACTAGACGCCGAGAGTCTCCGAGGATGAACGGCGCATGCGCATTGAATTCAGGTTCAAGGCCCACAATCCAAGTGGACATAGAGTTAGAATAAAACATTTCCGAGGCCGTGCCCCGAAGCGTGGCGAGCGAAGCGTGGCGAGCGAAGCGAGCCCGCGAGGGGCCATGTTACTAAGTGCTGTTTTACATCATCTACCGTATGCCCACTTGCATGGTGGGGCTTGAACCTGGACTCAGGGCAGAAGGTACTATCAAGTGCGCAGGCGCCGTTCATATTCGGAGACTTTCGGAGTCTCCTTGTCCTCCGTACTGCGCAAGCGCTGCGCCTGCGCAGTACGGGGCGGACACTATCCGATGGGGGGACAGTTCTCGGCAGAACTCCGGCATTGCATAGAGCAGCACAGAGATCTAGTGACGACATCAAGGCATTTTTTTGTATTTTCATGACTCCTCCCAAGACTCAGCCCAATGTTTGCATCAGGGCTGAGAGCTCTAGAAAGAAAAAGAAAAAAAAGAAAGAGGAAAAAGAAAAAAGGAAAAAAAAAAAAGAAAAAGGAAAAAAAGAAAAGAAATGAAAAGTTAAAGAAAGGATCAAGGCATTTTTTGTATTTTCATAACTCCTCCCAAGACCCAGCCCAATGTTTGCATCAGGGCTGAGAGCTCTAGAAAGAAAGGGGGGGGGGGGGAAGAAAGAGGGAGGGAAAAAGAAAAAAAAAAGGAATGAAGAAAAGGAAAAAAGAAAAGTAAAAGAAAGGAAGAAAAAAAAAAAGTAAAAGAAGAAAAAATTAAAATAAAAGAAAGGAAGAAAAAAAAAAAAGAAAAGGAAGAAAAGAAAAGAAAAAACGAAAAAGGAAGGAAGAAAATAAAAGGAAGAAGAAAAAGAAAAAAGAAAAGAAAGGGGAAAAAAGGAAGAAAAGAAAAAGAAAAGGAAATGAAAATAAAAAGAAATAAACAAGGAAGAAAAAAGAAAAGAAAAAGGAAGGAAATAAAAAGAAAAAAGAAAAGAAAATGAAGGAGAAAAAAAAAGAAAAGAACGGAGAAGAAAAAAAAGAAAAGGAAGAGAAGAAAATAAAAGAAAAAAAGTACAGGAAAGAAAAGGAATGAAAAGTAAAAGTAAAAGTGAAGGAAGAAAAGAAAAGGAAAGGAAAAAGAAATGAAAGGGGCAAAAAAAGAAAGACAAAAAAGAAAGAAAAAAAATAAAAGAAAAGAAAATGAAAAGAGAAAATTAAAAGAAAAAAAAACAAAAGAAAAAGGAATAAAAGAAAAAGGAAAAAAAGAAAAAGGAAGAAAAGAAAAAGAAAACGAAGGAAGAAAAAAGAAAAGAAAAAAAAAAAAGAAAAGAAAGGAGAAAAAGTACAGGAAAGAAAAGGAATGAAAGCAAAAGAAAAGATAAAAAGGCACAAGCCTATGTTGTGAAGATGAGGAGAGAGGGAGGTGTTCTGTAATCCAAATCAAAAGAAAGCAGCCTAGGGTGACAAAGCTGCTCCTCTATACTGGTGCTTAGCTGTGGTGGCAGCTTTTGTTTTTATTCTTCTCCAGGTGATCCTGCCAGCAACACACTTCCTGTCCTACAGTGACAACCCTGACTCAGTGCACTGTGCTCACAGAGAAGCAGTGTAGTTACCTGAAAGCAGGAAGTGATCTGCATGTCTATAATGTATGGGGGAGGTGTTCTGTAGTGCAGCATAGGGCTTGGTACAACTGCTTGAGATTTCAGTACAGCACAAGCAAAGAGCACAGGGTGTTATCAGCCCGCCGGATTTTTGCCAGGATCCACAGAGACTGTGTGCACTTATTAGGCAGATAGAAAACTTTCCATGGGAGATTTAACAGAAAGAAATGAAGAGAATAAGAAATGTGGAGGAGGAAGAGATGACACAGAGTACAGGATGAAGAGCCATGTGACCCAACACAGGACATTACCCAACCACACCTCATTCCATCACCAACACCACATATCTCCCAACTCTCCCACACAGACATACATACATACATAGAATGTCAATAGATAAATAGATGGGATATAGATAATAAATAGATAGATAGTGTGACGATAGTTATAATGTCAATAGATAGATATGAGATATATAGCTAGATAGATGTAGATATAGATAGATAGATACAGTATATATCTATCTATATCTACATCTATATATCTCATATCTATAAGTCTCTTATCTATCTATCTATATCTACATCTATACATCTCATATCTATCCATCTATCTATCTATATATCTATAGATCTCATATCTATCTATCTATATCTACATCTATATATCTCATATCTATCTATCTATCTGTCTATCTATATCCCATCTAGCTATCTATTGACATTCTATCTATCTATTGTCTTTCTATCTATCTATCTCTATAGCTCTCTATCTCATATCTATCTATCTATCTATGTATTGACATTCTATCTATCTATCTATCTATCTATCTATCTATCTATCTATCTATGTGTCGACATTCTATCTATCTATCTTTGTATGTCATCTATATGTTTTCATTTTCATTCCATCTACATCTCTCCCTTTAGAGTTATTCCTGTATATATATATATTTTAGATAGATAGATAGAATGTCAATAGATAGATAGATAGATAGATATAATGTCAATACATAGATAGATAGAATGTCAATACATAGATAGATAGATAGATAAGATAGAATGTCAATACATAGATAGATAGATAGATAGATAGATAGATAGATAGATAGATAGATAGATAGATAGATAGAATGTCAATACATAGATAGATAGATAGATAGATAGATAGATAGATAGATAGATAGATAAGATAGAATGTCAATACATAGATAGATAGAATGTCAATACATAGATAGATAGATAGATAGATAGATAGATAGATAGATAGATAGATAGATAGATAATATAGAATGTCAATACATAGATAGATAGAATGTCAATACATAGATAGATAGATAGAATGTCAATACATAGATAGATAGATAGATAGATAGATAGATAGATAAGATAGAATGTCAATACATAGATAGATAGAATGTCAATACATAGATAGATAGATAGATAGATAGATAGATAGATAGATAGATAGATAAGATAGAATGTCAATACATAGATAGATAGAATGTCAATACATAGATAGATAGATAGAATGTCAATACATAGATAGATAGATAGATAGATAGATAGATAGATAGATAGATAGATAAGATAGAATGTCAATACATAGATAGATAGATAGATAGATAGATAGATAGATAGATAGATAGATAGAATGTCAATACATAGATAGATAGATAGATAGATAGATAGATAGATAGATAGATAGATAGAATGTCAATACATAGATAGATAGATAGAATGTCAATACATAGATAGATAGATAGATAGATAGATAGAATGTCAATACATAGATAGATAGATAGATAGAATGTCAATACATAGATAGATAGAATGTCAATACATGGATAGATAGATAGATAGATACATAGATAAAATGTCAATACATAGATAGATAGAATGTCAATACATAGATAGATAGATAGATAGAATGTCGATAGATAGATACATACATACATACATAGACAGATAGATAGAATGTCAATACATAGATAGATAGATAGATAGATAAGATAGAATGTCAATACATAGATAGATAGAATGTCAATACATAGATAGATAGATAGAATGTCAATACATAGATAGATAGATAGAATGTCAATACATAGATAGATAGATAGAATGTCAATACATAGATAGATAGATAGAATGTCAATACATAGATAGATAGATAGATAGATAGATAGATAGATAGATAGATAGATAGATAGAATGTCAATACATATATAGATAGATAGATAGATAGAATGTCAATACATAGATAGATAGATAGATAGATAGATAGATACATAGATAAAATGTCAATACATAGATAGATAGATAGATAGATAGATAGATAGATAGATAGATGCTAGATGGTTAATACCGGGGTTATGGCAGCAGCTATCCACCATAACCCCCCGATATCCTCTTGTTCTGAGGGCGATTCAGCGTCAGATAATAGTGATCCCGGGAGCGGATTGGCTACAGGATCATTTGTAGAGGTGGCGGGGGAGGTGTGCGCTGAAAAGCAAAATGCCTGAAGCTCACAAATGTTCCTGAGCTTCTTTTTAGATGTTGTTTTTCTTCTTTTTAGGCAGATTTGGGCGTTTCTCTGCTTTTTACATTGGTGACTTTTTGACCTGTACAAAAACACTCAAAAAAAAAAAATGGCAGAAAAACGCACTAAAATGCGTCTGAAAACGATACGCTCAGGTGGGGAATGCAGTAGATGAGAGATTTGGGGCTCTTTTTGGCCCCAGATCTCTCCATAAAGAAGACCTGTATGCTTTGTTCTATTACAAGAGATGTTTACATTACATGTAATACCAATAAAAATTTTATGAAAAAAAAAATATATATATATATGGGGACAGTGTAAAAATAATAAAAAAAAAAAGTTAAATAAATAAGAAAAAGTAAAGTAAATAAGACAAAATAAAAAATTTAATAAATAAGAAAAAAAAAAAAAAAACGTATGTAAACAATATTCACACCACACACGTGAGGTATCGCCGCGATCGCAATAATTCTCGCCCTAGACTTCCTCTGTAACTTAAAACATGCAACCTGTATAAATGTTTTAAACGTCGCCTGTGGAGATTTTTAAGGGTAAAAATTTGTCGCCATTCTACGAGCGGGGCGCAATTTTGAAGCGTAACATGTTGGGTATCAGTTTACTCGGCGTACCATTATCTTTCACAATATAAAAAAATTGGGCTAACTTTACTCTATTTTTTTATTCAAAAAAGTGCACTTCTAAGACCGCTGCGCAAATACGCTGTGACAGAAAGTATTGCAACGACCACCATTTTATTCTCTAGGGTGTTAGAAAAAAATTATTATATATATATATATATATATATATATATATATATATATATATATATATATGTGTTTGAGTAATACGGTAAGTAATTTTCAAAGTCATTTTTAATTTGCTAAGTAATTTTCTAGCATAAAAAAAACATTTTTTAACTTGCAAACACCAAATCTCAGAAAGAGGCTCGCTCCTTAAGTGGTTATGGAGATTTTTAACCACTTGCTTACCGGGCACTTAAACACCCTTCCTGCCCAGACCAATTTTCAGCTTTCAGCGCTCTCGCACTTTCAGTGACAATTGCGCGGTCATGCAATGCTGTAACCAAATGAATTTTTTATCATTTTGTTCGCACAAATAGAGCTTTAGTTTGGTGGTATTTATTTGCGACTCCGTTTTTTATTTTTTGCGATATAAGCGAAAACATAGCGTAAATTTTGAAAAAAAAACAATATTTTCTCCTTTCTTTTTTAAAAGAAACCCAATAAAATCTAATTTTGTCATAAGTTTAAGCCAAAATGTATTCTGCTACATGTTTTTTGTAAAAAAAAAAATCCGTTAAGTGTATAATAATTGGTTCGCGTGATCACGGACATATGTACGCAAATGATCATGTACAGATGTGTGCAGGTGATCACGGACAGATGTGTGCAGATAATCATTGGCACATGTGATTTTACTGGGACATATGTGAGGGACATGTGTTTTTATTATTTGGGGACATGTGTGTTTTGGGGACATGTGTGTTTTGGGGACATGTGTTTTTTATTATTTGGGGACATGTGTGTTTTGGGGACATGTGTGTTTTGGGGACATGGGTTTTTATTATTTGGGGACATGTGTGTTTTGGGGACATGTGTGTTTTGGGGACATGTGTTTTTATTATTTGGGGACATGTGTGTTTTGGGGACATGGGTTTTTATTATTTGGGGACATGTGTGTTTTGGGGACATGTGTGTTTTTGGGGACATGTGTTTTTATTATTTGGGGACATGTGTGTTTTGGGGACATGGGTTTTTATTATTTGGGGACATGTGTGTTTTGGGGACATGTGTGTTTTGGGGACATGTGTTTTTATTATTTGGGGACATGTGTGTTTTGGGGACATGTGTGTTTTACTATGGTGACACTAGACTGGTGATCAGTGAGTAAAAAAACAGCTCATACTCACTGATCACCAGCCGGCTGCAGCGATCCGCTCTCCTCACCGACGACTTCCGTGTGAGGAGAGGAGGGCCGATTGCCTAGCAACCGGCTGTTTGTTTACATCACATGACGGCCGTGATTCGACACGGCCGTCATGTGATCAGGAGGGCCAATCACAGAGCCCTCCTGCCAATCCGAGATGCGCCGTGTCCGGGTGACACGGCCGCATCGGGCGATCCCCCTACTTCTGAATGGACGTTCCGGAACGTCCATTCAGAAGTAGACGGCTCCCACCCGGCCGTATATGTACATTGGCCGGGTGGGAAGTGGTTAAGTACCGAAGTTTGGCGCCATTCCACAAGCGGGCACATTTTTAAAGCGTGACATGTTAGGTATCTGATTACTCGGCATAACATCATTTTTCCCAATATACAAAAAATTGAGCTAACTATTGTGTGTGTGTTTTTTTTTTTAATTCGTTAAAGTGTATTTTTTCAACAAAAAATAAATAAATTGCATTTGAAAAGACCGCTGTGCAAATATGATATGCCATAAAATATTGTAACGACCGCCATTTTATTCTCTAAGGTCTCTGCCAATATATATATATATATATATATATATATATATATATATACACACATGTATATATATATATATATATATATATATATATATATATATATATATTTGGGGGTTCTAAGTCATTTTCGACCAAAAAATACTGATTTAAACTTGTAAACAAAAAGTCAGAGAGGGCCTGGTCAGCACGAGGTTAATATTTAATTGTTGACCATCCTTTCTAATAGAGAAAGTGATGGGAATTCCATAATGTTTGCATTGTCACCACAACAGGAAGTGCTGGGAAATCTTCCATTGGGGGCACCTGTGTGTGTTGTGTCTCTAGGACAGGAAATGAAGGGGAATCTTCCATTGGGGGCACCTGTGTGTGTTGTGTCTCTAGGACAGGAAATGAAGGGGAATCTTCCATTGGGGGCACCTGTGTGTGTGTGTGTGTGTGTGTGTGTTGTATCTATATGGCAGGAAATTAAAGGAAATCTTCCACTGGGGACACCTGTGTGTGTGTGTTGTATCTATATGACAGGAAATTAAGGGGAATCTTCCATTGGGGACACCTGTGTGTGTGTTAGGTCTCTAGGACAGGAAATGAAGGCAAATCTTCTATTGGGGACACCTGTGTGTGTGTTGTGTCTCCATGACAGGAAATTAAGGGAAATCTCTCCACAGACACCCAGAAGATAACCAGTCAGGGGCCCTAAGCCTTCCCTATGCCTTGCAAAAGTATTCACCCCCCTTGGCTTTTTACCTATTTTGTTACATTACAGCCTTTAGTTCAATGTTTTTTTTTTTAATCTCAATTCTATGTGATGGATCAGAACACAATAGTCTAAGTTGGTGAATTAAAATTAGAAAAATATTATACATAAAACTATTTTTCAGAAATAAAAATAAATGATAATTGGCATGTGCGTATGTATTCACCCCCTTTATTAAGAAGCCCATAAAAAAGCTGTGCTGTAACCAATTACCTTCAGAAGTCACATAATTAGTGAAATGATGTCCACCTGTGTGCAATCTAAGTGTCACATGATCTGTCATTACATATACACACCTTTTTGAAAGGCCCCAGAGGCTGCAACACCTAAGCAAGAGGCACCACTAACCAAACACTGCCATGAAGTCCAAGGAACTCTCCAAACAAGTAAGGGACAATGTTGTTGAGAAGTACAAGTCAGGGTTAGGCAAAAAAATAATATCCAAATCTTTGATGAGCCCTAAGAGGACCATCAAATCTATCATAACCAATTGGAAAGAACATGGCACAACAGCAAACCTGCCAAGAGACGGCCGCACACCAAAACTCATGGACCGGGCAAGGAGGGCATTAATCAGAGAGGCAGCACAGAGACCTAAGGTAACCCTGGAGGAGCTGCAGAGTTCCACAGCAGAGACTGGAGTATCTGTACATAGGACAACAATAAGCTGTACGCTCCATAGAGTTGGGCTTTATGGCAGAGTGGCCAGAAGAAAAACATTACTTTCAGCAAAAAACAAAATGGCACGTTTTGAGTTTGTGAAAAGGCATGTGGGAGACTCCCAAAATGTATGGAGGAAGGTGCTCTGGTCTGATGAGACTAAAACTGAACTTTTTGGCCATCAAAGAAAAACGTTATGTCTGGTGCAAACCCAACACATCACATCATCCAAAGAACACCATCCCCACTGTGAAACATGGTGGTGGCAGCATCATGCTGTGGGGATGTTTTTCAGCAGTCGGGACTGGGAAACTGGTCAGAGTTGAGGGAAAGATGGATGGTGCTAAATACAGGGATATTCTTGGGACAAAACCTGTAGCACTCTGTGTGTGATTTGAGGCCTAGGACGGAGGTTCACCTTCCAGCAGGACAATGACCCCAAACACACTGCTAAAGCAACACTTGAGTGGTTTAAGGGGAAACATGTAAATGTGTTGGAATGACTTAGTCAAAGCCCAGACCTCAATCCAATAGAAAATCTGTGGTCAGACTTAAAGATTGCTGTTCACAAGCGCAAACCATCCAACTTGAAGGAGCTGGAGCAGTTTTGCAAGGAGGAATGGGCAAAAATCCCAGTGGTAAGATGTGGCAAGCTCATAGAGACTTATCCAAAGTGACTTGGAGCTGTGATAGCCGCAAAAGGTGACTCTACAAAGTATTGACTTTAGTTGGGGGGTGAATAGTTATGCACATTGACTTTTTTTCTGTTATTTTGTCCTATTTGTTGTTTGCTTCACAATAATCAAAAAAAACAAAAAAAACACAAGTCTTCAAAGTTGTGGGCATGTTCTGTAAATTTAAATGATGCAAATCCTAACAATCCATGTTAATTCCAGGTTGTGAGGCAACAAAACACGAAAAATGCCAAGGGGGTGAATACTTTTGCAAGGCACTGTACTTTGGCTAGGCCACTCCAAAGTCTTCATTTTGTTTTTCTTCAGCCATTCGGTGGTGGACTTGCTGGTGTGTTTAGGATCATTGTCCTGCTGCAGAACCCAAGTTCGTTTCAGCTTGAGTACACGAACAGATGGTCGGACATTCTCCTTCAGGATCTCTTGGTAGACAGCAGAATTCATAGTTCCTTTTATCACGGCAAGTCTTCCAGGTCCTGAAGCAGCAAAACAGCCCCAGACCATCACACTACCACCACCATATTTTACTGTTGGTATAATGTTCTTTTTCTGAAATGCAGTGTTCCTTCTACGCCAGATATACTTGGACACACACCTTCCAAAGAGTTCCACTTTTGTCTCATCGGTCCACAGAATGTTGTCCCAAAAGTCTTGGGGATCATCAAGATGTGTTGTGGAGAAATTGAGACGAGCTTTGATGTTCTTTTTGCTCAGCAGTGGTTTTCTCCTTGGAACTCTGCCATGCAGGCCATTTTTGCCCAGTCTTTTTTCTGATGGTGGAGGCATGAACGCTGACCTTAACTGAGGCAAGTGAGGCCTGCAGTTCCTTGGACGTTGTTGTGGGGTCTTTTGTGACCTCTTGGATGAGTCGTCGCTGCGCTCTTGGGGTAATTTTGGGCGGCCGGCCACTCCTGGGAAGGTTCACCACTGTTCCATGTCTTCGCCATTTGTGGATAATGGCTCTCACTGTGGTTCGCTGGATTCCCAAAGCTTTGGAAATGGCTTTATAACCCTTTCCAGACTGATAGATCTCAATTACTTTCTTTCTCAATTGTTCCTGAATTTCTTTGGGTCTCTGCATGATGTGTAGCTTTTAAGGATCTTCTGGTGGACCTTACTGTGTCAAGCAGCTCCTATTTAAGTGATGCCTTGATTGTGAACAGGTGTGGCAATAATCAGGCCTGGGTGTGGCTAGAGAAATTGAACTCAGGTGTGGACAACCACAGTTATAGTATGTTTTAACAAGGGGGGCAATCACTTTTTCACACAAGGCCATGATGGTTTGGATTTTTTTTCACCTTTAATAATAAACACCTTCATTTACAAATTGCATTTTGTGTTTACTTGTGTTGTCCTTGACTATTGTTTAAATTGGTTTGATGTTCCGAAACACTTAAGTGTGACAAACATGCAAAGGAACAGGAAATGAGGAAGGGGGCAAACACTTTTTCACACCACTGTATATATATATATTTTTTTTTATATGGATTTTTAATATTTCAACAACAGTAACATTGTGTCTTTTTAAGGGAGGCTGAGATACTGCGATTTTCATTTATTTCCTAATTTTCTAATTTTGTTTTTTCATTGTGTTGGCATATTATGCAGCACATTGCAGAGTATAAAACACCATTCATATCAGTCTCTGAAGAAGTTCACAATCTAATGTGCCGATTCCGAATATTTATATTCAATACACTGAATATGCATAAGCAAATCAAATTCCAGTATATGGGGCCTAATCAAATATAGAAGCAATTAATATTTAAAGCGCTGTTGGTGCTTTATGAATCCTGGATGATAATATTGGTATTAATAATAACTTTTTATCATTTTAAATTATTATAATTACAGTAACATTGTATCCTTGCAGGGAAGCCTGAAATACTGCAAAAGTAGCATTGCATCATTAATTATCTATATACAATACAATTATAAATTATAAATTTTTTAATTGCAATTTTCTCATACTAACCATATGTAATTTATGAAAATAAAAATGTTTATATATAGATATCTATATATCTAAATATATATGTGTGTATATTTATATATATATATATATATATATATATATATATATATATATATATATATAAAATATACATACATACACAATTTATATTTATATTTATATATATATATATATATATATATATATATATATATATATATAGATAGATAGATTTTTTTTTTTTTTCATTAATTGTTATTTATTTCATTTTTTATGTTTTATTTTATCTTAGATTGTAAGTTCTAACGAGCAGGGCCCTCTGATTCCTACTGTATTAAATTGTATTGTAAATGTACTGTCTGCCCTTATGTTGTAAAGTGCTGCATAAACTGTTGGCGCTATATAAATCCTGTATAATAATAATAATTTGTATTTAATTTATTTACATTTATTTCATTTTTATTTTTCATTTCTATTTTATTTACTGCTGTATTTATATTTATTTCATTTTTTATTTTTTATTTTTGTATTCAGCAATTAGCAGAGTACAAAGAAACCATTTAAATCAGTCCCTGTCTCCAAGGAGCTCACAATTTAATGTGCCAATTACACTTATTTATATTCAATATACACTGAATATGAATAGGAATAACACAATCCAGTATAGGAGCTTACAATCTAAAGGTGCCGAATCCAATTATTTATATTCATTACCCTTAATATCCACAAGAATATCACAATCCAATATAGCAAATGTAATTACAGATAATACCATTGCTAATGATATAACAGGCATGTAACTACACACTATTACATATAATAAAGTACTTTAATTGCATTAAAAAACTAGAGAGAACAGAGATAATGAAAGAGGTAGAAGAAGAAAATATATATTTCATTTCTAGACACGTATTACAATATTTACATTAATATAAAAATGTAATCTAAGAAATGCAATTACATAAATTATTATACTTAAATACTATAACCTACTATACTAGGGAGATTAGAGAGAGAGATAGCAGGAAAATACAGAATATGGTACAATATAATAATACTGTATGATCATGTCATATATCATGATATTGAGGGTAGGGAAGAGTGAAATTTAGAGTTCGACAAAAATCTAGAGATATTATTGAAATTTTGCTATTCATTTAGCATTTCAGCATATGAATAAGGCATGGGGCATTTCACAAATGGCTCTAAAAATAAAAGTAACTAAAAAATAAAATAATTCCTAAAAGCAGACCTTCACCCTTTTTCTCTTAGGCCTCCTCCTTGCCTCCCCTTACACAATTGCAAAAATGTTATCTTTTTTACCTTACTCAGTCCTCACTCTCCCGAGACCCCATTGCGCATAAACAAGATCTTGCAAACCTGGGATTCGTGATATAGACAACCCAGGAGGCAATTTGTGAGATCTCGTGCATCTTCAGAATTGCGAGTTCGGGGTTCCTGCCAAGCCTGCAGTGTGTCTGCACATGTTTGGGGGGATCCAGTGCACGTGCAGACACCCCACAGGGCTCTTCCAGGTCCCACAGACCTGGCAAAGACCCCCACGGTGTGTGTCTGCACATGCGCTGGATTATTATTTCAGATGGAGCACCAAAGAAGAGCGGTAAAGGGAGAACTTTGACTGCAAGCAAGACAATGCTGGAATAGTAAGTATTAACCTCCCCCCCCCCCCCCAGCCTCAGCAATACTCTTAGTAGGGGGGGGAGAGAGAAAGACGCCACTCAAGACCAAGATCTTGTTCATCTTCCCCACCTCTGTAACCAAGCCCAAACATGGGCCAAACCTGTCTGGGGTCATGGCTGGAGGGGCGCTGATGGCGCCATTATGATCATATTGGGTCAGTCTTGAGCGGCGTCTTTCTCCTGGCATGTCTACAGTTTTGGATTGGTGCACTTGGACACCTGCTTCCCAGAAACCATGAAATCAGACGGAAACTGAAGTACAGTTAAATCACACTTGTTTAATAATAAAAGTAAATAGAACAAACGTAGTCAAAACATAGCCAGAGTACAGGAACCCGAACAGATAGTCAGACAAGCCAAACTTCAGAGAGCCGCAGATGAGCGTAGTAAAAAAGAAAGCAGGATCTGGAGCCAGAAGGAATGTCAGCCAAGCAAGTCTTTAAACAGGAATGCAGGCGAGCGTCTCTGTGATGTTGACTAAGGCGGAGGCAGAGATCCTCTGGGCTGGATGGCTTAAGTAGGCAGGACTGACGAGCAGGATATCACCAACAGCTGAATACCTGTGGAGAGATAAGAGCTGGCAATTAGCCGACAGCTGAGCGGCCAGCTCAGAGAAGGAAGGGCTGAGCCCAGCCCTGACACTGCTCCCGTGTTATGATTGCCGGCAGGGAGATCATGAGCCTCCAGCTTGGAGCGGCGCTACGGGAGACTACTCTGCCAGTTCCCAATCATGATTAGAGCTTGACCAGTGAGCTGGTAGCACAATCTTCGCACAGAAACCTTGGATACATATGTGGCAGCAAATGGTTGTTAAAGCCCACCCTCTTTGCCATTGCACTTATGCCTAATACTGGTTGGTGACCATCTGTTCTTTAAGCTGCACTTTGTTCTCAGTGTTGCATCATTTGAAAGGGGGGAAAAAGATGCAAAACAGTGGCCACCTAAACCTCCTTACATTATTTATCATTCACTGCATCCCTTTATACCCATTGATAAAATAAAAGTTAGGCATACACTGGTTAGACCTATTCTGCCTGATTAAAACGATGCTGCTGGACAATTCTACATTGCTGTATCCTCTGCAGTAGATACTCTCATAGTAAAACCCAGCTTGAGCTCTTTGTCTCTAGTGCATTTGGGCCTAGCCTTGCTTATTAAAATTGTCCCTGCTGCTGGCCAAGTGCCCAGCTTTCCATGCTCTTTTTCCCTCACCGCTCCTAAGTCCCTATTGTGTTCCTCTGTTCTCCCTCCACACTGGTTGTTGGCTTTAGGAGGAGCTCATCCCGATCAAGCCTATATGGCGAAAATTAAGACAAAAGCTGCACTTCCATAAAGTCTCATCAGAGGGGATATACTGTAGTCCCTGCCTTAAATCATGCCCCTTTTAAGTGTTCCACCTAGATTGGGCTTATTTGTATACAGTATATTTGTATATAGGACAGGCTTGGGTGGGCTCTTCTGACCAGCACCTGTCAAACCCCAGGGAGGATGAGCGGAGCCTGGAGTGACACTCAATGTTGTGAATTTTTAAAACAGTGAGGCACATTCATGCTGTTACCAAGTGGTGGGGCTGTATTGGGTTCTCCTCGACTTTTCTGATTTATATAGTCCACTTCTGCAGAAAAATTGGAGCTTACAGTCTGAAATACATAAATGTACAGTAATCATCTAATCGTAATAAAACATGAAACACAATGCCTTCTTTTGTCATTATTGAAATATACTCAATTACATTAGCATGCAAAATCAAGTCAGTCAAGACTAGGCAAGGGAACACCAAGGGATAATAATGTGGCCAGTGGTGTATAGTGATGGCCACATTTTCCCAGCTTTGATTTGTCAAGGGTTTAGCAAATCTTGCTCTAAACTTGGCAGACCCAAACATAGAGGCGAATCGCATTAACGTCTGTAGGGGCAAATCTTGTTAAATTTTGGCCATTTTTTGGGCTAATAGGCCAACTACACTACTGTGTAGTACTTGCCCAGCAGCAGGACAATATTAGCCAGTGGCCTACTGGGCACTTTTACCCCCTCTCCTGATCAGGCCAGTTTTCAGCTTTCAGAGCTGTTGCACTTTGAATGACAATTGTGCGGTCATGCAACACTGTACCCAAACAATATTTTTTATCATTTTTTTCACACAAATAGAACTTTCTTTTGATGGTATTTAATCACCACTGGGTTTTCTATTTTTTGCTAAACAAACTAAAAAAAGGCTGAAAATTTTAAAAAAAATCCCCAACTTTATCATGGTTTGTTATAAAATTTAGCAAACAGGTAATTTTTCTCCTTCACTGATAAGTGCTGATGAGGCTGCACTGATGGGCACTGATAGGCTGCATTGATGGTCATTGATGGGCACTGATGAGGCGGCACTGGTGGGCACTGATGAGGTTGCACTGATAGGTGTCACTGATGGGCACTGATAAGTGGCACTGATGGGCACTAATAGGTGGTACTGATATGCAGCACTGATAGGCACTGGTAGGCGGCACTGATAGGCAACACTGATGAGGAGGCACTGATGGGCACTGATTGGCAGCACTGGTGGGCACTTATTGGCAGCACTGGTGGCAACAGATTGGCAGCACTAGTGGGCACACTTTGGCAGCACTGGTGGGTACAGATGGGCAACACTGGTGGGCACTGTTGGGACTGCACTAATAATCAGGACACTGATAATTAGTGTACATGTCCCTTTTAGAAAAGCAGATAACTGGCTTCTATTTACATCCGTGATCAGCTGTGATTGGACACAGCTGATTACGTAATAAAGAGCCGCTGATTGGCTCAATCTGTGATCAGCTTTATCCTCCGGACACTGTGATCACAAAGCCTGCTGTGGGTGTGATCACAAGAGGCCTAACCAGTGTATGCCTAACTTTTATTTTACCTATAGGGA
This sequence comes from Lithobates sylvaticus, assembly GCA_028564925.1. Classification (NCBI taxonomy): domain Eukaryota; kingdom Metazoa; phylum Chordata; class Amphibia; order Anura; family Ranidae; genus Lithobates; species Lithobates sylvaticus. The sequence goes on along the minus strand of CM053028.1, from coordinate 542,790,787 downwards.
AAATTAGAGCTTACAATCTACAATATATAAATATACAGTAATAATCTAATAATAATAAAACATGAAACACTATGTCTTCTTTTGTCATTTTTGAAATATACACAATTACATTAGCATGCAAAAATCTAGCCAATCAAGACTAGGTGAGGAAACACCAAGAGCCTCTAATGTAGCCAGGGGTATAGTGATGGGCAAACTTTCCCAGGTTTGATTTGTCAAGGGTTTAGAAAACCTTGCTCAAAACTCTGCAACCCCAAACATAGAGGCGAATCGCATTAACACCTGTAGGGGCAAATCTTGTTAAATTCTGGCCATTTTTTGGGATAAGAGGCCAATTTTAATAAGCAAGGCTAGGTCCAAATGTACTAGACACAAAGAGCTCAAGATGGTGTTTTACTACAAGAATGATATCCACTGTACACGATACAACAATGTAACATTATTGGCATCAGTAGCATAATTTTAATAGGCCTAACTAGTATATGACTAACTTTTATTTTACCTATGGGGATAGGGAGAATTGCAACTTACAATCTACAATATATAAATATATAGTAAACATCAATTCGTAATAAACATGAAAGACTATGCTTCTGTTGTCGTTGTTGAAATATATGCAATTACAGTAGCATGCAAAAATCCAGTCATAGGGATAATAGGTCTAACCAGTGTATGCCCACTGTAACTTTTATTTTATCTATGGAGTTAGAGGGGGGAGTGAATGATATATAATGTAAGGTGGTTTAGGTGGCCACTGTTCTTCTGCATCTTTTTTTTTTCTTTTCAAATTATACAAATGCAGCTTATAGAATAGATGGTCACTAACCAGTGAATGCTCTGCTTTAAGCACCCCAAACCTATCAACATAAAATGAAAAGAAAAGGCACAAAAAAAATTAAAACCCAAAATACCACCCCTGGAAAAAAAAAGCAGGGAAAATTGACAGCTGACCTCAAATCAACCACAAAATACAGTGAAAGACAAAAAAGACCCCAAATAATAGGGACACAAAAAAAGGCAACACATCGGTTGATTGCCCAAAGAGCTAGCATTCAAAATGAAAAGTACAATTTCCTACCTGACCCTGACCTCTCCTTTTGCAGTTTGTCAAATTACCTTACATCAGCTTTCAAAACACTGAACTATAGATGTTCTGTGCCCCCCTTTTACACTGGGGGCAGGCTTAACCAAACCCTCCCATTTTGGTTCATCTAAGCCTGCTGGTCATAGTTCAAATGCCATGTAGTGCATTATGGCTTAAAAATAATTCTCCTGGGCAAATCTACTTATAAATTCTCTGGGGGTTGTGAATCTCAAACTAACAGGATTCACTTTGGCACCAGCAAAAACCCCAACCTCTTTCTTTGTAGTGGATTATAAAAACATAAAATTATTAAAATTATAAAATTACAGCTTTTTCTTTTTTTTTTTTTTTTAAATATTCCTTTGTGTAACAGAAACAAAACTCAGATACTGATGTACACTGACCCTTATTTATGATCCCATTAAACTGGCGGGAGCCCATTAACTGGATAGAGCCCGGGGCCCAAACTGCACTTAATCCACCATTGAATTTATGAAACTGAAGATTCTTAGGGATTAAATTAAAGAACCCAATGCTTTATATATATTATTGTAATTTTTGCCTATATTACATAAAGTTAGTATAAGTAAATTACAGTTAAAAATGCATATGCATAGTGTTACTCTTGCAGTATCTCAGCCTGCCTTATTAGGGTACAATGTTACTCTTGTAGTATCTCACCCTCTCATAGAAGGATACAATTACTCTTGTAGTAACTCAGCCTCCCTTAGAAAAAATGAAATGTTACTTGTATTATCTCAGCCTCCATTAAAAGATACAATGTTTTTTTTATTTATTTTTTATGTGTTTTGTTGTTTGTGGAACTATTTGAACATTGATAAACAGATATATGAAAAAAAGTACAATGTTATTCTTTTAGTAGCTCAACCCCTCATAGAAGGATACAATGTTACTCATATAGTGTCTCAGCCTCCCTTTTACAGATACAATGTTCCTTTTGTAGTATCTCAGCCTCCCCTGTAAATATACAATGTTACTCTTGTAGTATCTCAGCCTCTCATAGAAGGATAGTGTTACTCTCGTAGTGTTACTCATATAGTATTTCAGCCTCCTTTGTAAAGATACGATGTTACTCTTGTGATATCTCAACCTCTCATAGATGGATACAATTGTAGTATGTCAGCCTCCTTTGTAAAGATACAGTGTTACTCTTGTAGTATGTCAGCCTCTCATAAAAGGATACAGTGTTACTTTTGTAGTGTTACTTATATAGTATCTCAGCCTCCCTTATAAATATAGTGTTACTTGTTTAGTATCTAAGCCTCCCTTATAAAGATTTGATGTTACTCTTGTGATATCTCAACCTCTCATAGAAGGATGCAATGTTTCTCTTGTAGTATGTCAGCCTCCTTCGTAAAGATACAATGTTACTCTTGTAGTATCTCAGCCTCTCATAGAAGAAAACAATATTACTTTTGTACTGTCTCAGTCTCCCTTTTAAAAATATGATGTTACGCTTGCAGTATCTCACTACCCTTATAACGATACTATGTTAGTCTTGTAGAATCTCAGCCTCTCATAGGAGTATACAACGTTACTCTTGTACTATCTCAGCCTCCCTTATAATGATACAATGTTAGTATTGAAGTGTCTAAGCCTCTCATAGAAGGATACAATGTTACTCTTGTAGTGACTCAGCCTCCCTTATAATGATACAATGTTACTTTTGTACTATCTCTGCCTCCCTTATAATGATACAATGTTAGTATTGAAGTGTCTAAGCCTCCCATAGAAGGATACAATGTTACTCCTGTTGTATCTCAGCCTCCATTATAACGATACAATGTTACTCCTGTAGTATCTCAGCCTCTCTTATAAATATACAATTTTACTCTTGTAGTATCTCAGCCTCCCTTTTAATGATACAATGTTAGTCTTGAAGTATATCAGCCTCCCATAGAAGGATACAATGTTACTCCTGTAGTATCTAAGCCTCTCTTATAAAGATACAATGTTACTCTTGTAGTATCTCAGCCTCCCATAGAAGGATACAATGTTACTCCTGTAGTATCTCAGCCTCCATTCTAAAGATACAATGTTACTCTTGTAGTGTCTCAGCCTCTCTTATAAAGATACAAAGTTACTCTTGTAGTATCTCAGCCTCCCATAGAAGGATACAATGTTACTCCTGTAGAATCTCAGCCTCCATTATAACGATACAATGTTACTCTTGTAGTGTCTCAGCCTCCACTATAAAGATACAATGTTACTCCTGTAGTATCTCAGCCTCTCTTATAAAGATACAATGTTACTCTTGTAGTATCTCAGCCTCCCTTTTAATGATACAATGTTAGTCTTGAAGTATCTCAGCCTCTCATAGAAGGATACAATATTACTCCTGTAGTATATCAACATCCATTATAAAGATACAATGTTACTCCTGTAATATCTCAGCCTCCCTTATAATGATACAATGTTACTCTTGTAGGGCCTCAGCCTCCCATATAAAGATACAATTTTATTCTTGTACTATCTCAGCCTCCCATAGAAAGATACAATGTTACTCTTTCAGTATCTCAGCATATATCTCATATATATTATTTCCTTTTGTATATTTCTATAAAATATAATAAAGAAATAAGAATAAAGATATTATGTAGTCTTTGGCTATGTAGTGCAGTTCAAACACTGATATCATTGTAAGCGATTCTCAGTTTGGATGGCCACCCCGGGATCCTGGACATGAAAGGGTTAAAGTCTTTCTTCCCACGAACTTGCTGGCGATGCGTGTTTAGAGACTCTTCACTGACAACCAGCAGATAATCATATTCATGCAAAGAGAAGGCGTTGTGAGTCTTTACGTTTGTGAAAAGTAATTAAATTTACTTGCTTTTCATTGATATGGGTTTTTCAAGGTTACATTCAGACATGGTTTTACATATTTCCAATTAGCACATGGTTTCTTAATCACACTCGGTTATTATTATTCCAGCTTGCACAGGTTTCTCTGTGAACTCTGCTGATGGTGATTAAGGAAGAACTCTGAAAAGTAAATAGGAACATGCAGAATTAACTATCAAGGTCAGCCTATCAGCAGTTTTGGTCAGGAGAGAAACAAAACTACTACTAAGCTTGCAGAGCTATTCATCCTGTTAAACTTCATGTACATTCATTCTGTAAGAATGGGGCAAAAACTAATGTTATGCTTCATACAGAAAATAATAAATCAGGAAAATATTGCATTATGGCCACTAGATGGAGCTTATGATCATAGGAAATATATACAGTATCTCACAAAAGTGAGTACACCCCTCACATTTTTGTGAATATTTTATTCTATCTTTTCATGTGACAACACTGAAGAAATGACACTTTGCTACAATGTAAAGTAGTGAGTGTACAGCTTGTATAACAGTGCAAATTTGCTGTCCCCTCAAAATAACTCAACACACAGCCATTAATGTCTAAACCGCTGGCAACAAAAGTGAGTACACCCCTAAATGAAAATGTCCAAATTGGGCCCAAGTGTCAATATTTTGTGTGGCCGCCATTATTTTCCAGCACTGCCTTAACCCTTTTGGGCATGGAGTTCACCAGAGCTTCACGGGTTGCCACCAGAGTCCTCTTCCACTTCTTCATGACGACATCACAGAGCTGGTGGATGTTAGAGACCTTGCGCTCCTCCACCTTCCGTTTGAGGATGCCCCACAGATGCTCAGTAGGGTTTAGGTCTGGAGACATGCTTGGCCAGTCCATCACCTTTACCCTCAGCTTCTTTAGCAAGGCAGTGGTTGTCTTGGAGGTGTGTTTGAGGTCGTTATGTTGGAATACTGCCCTGTGGCCCAGTCCCCGAAGGGAGGGGATCATGCTCTGCTTCAGTAGGTCACAGTACATGTTGGCATTCATGGTTCCCTCAATGAACTGTAGCCCCCCAGTGCTGGCAGCACTCATGCAGCCCCAGACCATGACACTCCCACCACCATGCTTGATTGTAGGCAAGACACACTTGTCTTTGTACTCCTCACCTGGTTGCCGCCACACACGCTTGTCACCATCTGAACCAAATACGTTTATCTTGGTCTCATCAGACCACAGGACACCAGTAATCCATGTCCTTAGTCTGCTTGTCTTCAGGAAACTGTTTGTGGGCTTTCTTGTGCATCATCTTTAGAAGAGGCTTCCTTCTGGGATGACAGCCATGCAGACCAATTTGATGCAGTGTGCAGCGTATGGTCTGAGCACTGACAGGCTGACCCCCCACCCCTTCAACCGCTGCAGCAATGCTGGCAGCACTCATACGTCTATTTCCCAAAGACAACCTCTGGATATGACGCTGAGCATGTGCACATAACTTCTTTGGTCGACCATGGCGAGGCCTGTTCTGAGTGGAACCTGTCCTGTTAAACCGCTGTATGTTCTTGACCACTGTGCCGCAGTCTCGGTTTCAGATTCTCAGAGAGTTCTTTGCCATGAAGTGCCATGTTGAACTTCCAGTGACCAGTATGAGAGAGTGAGAGCGATATTACCAAATTTACACACCTGCTCCCCATTCACACCTGAGACCTTGTAACACTAACGAGTCACATGACCCGAGGAGGATGAATGGCTAATTGGGCCCAATTTGGACATTTTCACTTAGGGGTGTACTCACTTTTGTTGCCAGCGGTTTAGACATGAATGGCTGTGTGTTGAGTTATTTGGAGGGGACAGCAAATTTACACTGTTATACAAGCTGTACACTCACTACTTTACATTGTAGCAAAGTGTAATTTCTTCAGTGTTGTCACATGAAAAGATATAATAAAATATTTGCAAAAATGTAAACTTTTGTGAGATACTGTGTATATATATATATATATATATATATATATATATATATATATATATATATATATATATATTTTTTTTTTTTTTTTATTTCCCTCATTTGTGAATTTTTTACTCGAATTTACTAGAATATAGAATATATTCACTGTTTTGTATATATATGGCCCTGAAGAAGGGGGACTTTTACAAGGATGCGTTGGCTTTTTCTTGGCAATTTTAAATAAATAACAATTTGGACTTTCATATGTGAAATGGTGCTTCTGTTTTTTTGTCCTATATTTAGGATTTTATTGCTGTTTGTGTCTCTGCTGCTAATATTCACCCTCCCTATTGTTGATCATTGTCACCAAAAATGGGGAATACAAAACAATCTGGGACAAGAATAGAGGGAAATCTTCTAATGGGGACAGTATTAGAAAAGTTATACCCCCCATGGGGAAAGACAAAACCTCCAAATTATGTTGCCAGCATCCCTTGAGTTTGTAATCAAAAATATGGAAAAGGTACCCCCAGTACTCTGGGACTTTAATGGCAAACTCAGAGTATTAAGTAAACATGCTTAACATATAAAGTTTATTAATACACAATTAAAACATACATACATCACCATGAGTTTACATAAAACAACAAAGTATAAAGGGGCTCTTATAGAGCTGGTTTATTAATGTTATGGACTCTTCTCGGTATGCCCGATACGTTTCAGGAGCAAATGTATATCCCTTCTTCAGGGTAATTTAGGAGAGAAAATTATAAATGGAGAACATTTAACACCTCAGCCCGCAGTAGACACATCACAATTAAAAGCAATCAAAATTAGGTCTGTATTAGGCAGCCCCCTCTGAGTGGATCCCCCAAGGATATGGGTTCTCCCAAGGCCTCGAGTGCCCATCACAAGGATCCAGAGGCACAGCTGATCCACAGCTGAATGTCCGGCAGATGCTGCCGGACAGAGGTCAAGTCCTGGGGGAAAAAGTGTGAGAACTCCCACCCAAGATCTATTCGCCCATCAAAAAAAAAAAAAAAAAAATGACACGCTCATATGCACGAACGCTTCAAAAGTGGTATTTTTCTTCTAATTTTCGTATTGTGTGTATGAAGCTTAACTGTTTAGTACATAAAAAAAAAACAATCCTCAATAAACATAAATACGGTAATTCTCTGAATAATCCGCATTCATTCAATTGTGCTTCCATGCAAATGTGAACATCATGTTCTGATCTTTATTGGGGAATTTTATTTTGTATATAGAGTGTTTATGTGGTGAGTTTACACTTTTCATTGAACAGAGTTTGGATAACACTGGGCTAAACGGAAAGGTCATAAATTAACTGCACATTATCTGGACAGAATGCTTGGGGAGATAGTGATGTGTTCCTGCTTAGGAGATGTATGTTATCTTGGGGGGCTGCAAACTCTGCAGGGCTCCAACACACACTCGCTGCTATTCCAACCCTTCACATATTTCCACATAAACTTCCCTCCTGGCATTAAACTTTGCCAGGTATTGTGCTCAGCTTACCACCCCAAACTGATGTTCCTCCCTCAGCTCACCTCTCTCCCTGCATGTCCTGTGAGCAGAATAGCTGTGCTCCTCCTCTGGGTTCTCTCATCATATGGCACTGAAGATAGAGGAGGGGGGGATTCAGCGGGACACACAGAGCAAGTATGCAGGAGACTGGGGTGGAGGATGATGAGACAGAAAATCAGGAAGGGCCGGCGGGGAGGAGCGCATCACGAGAGGTCTGACTAAATACAATCTCTTAGCAGCAGGGACCTGATCTACCCGTCAGCTAGCTGTGATTGACAGGTAGATCGAAGCGGAAGCTGTAATGGGGCTCCCTACTGACAATGCCTCAATGGTCAGGTGTGCGGCACTTACTATTGCGAGCTGTGTCGGCGGCTGCTGGTGTAGCACCTGCCACACAGCGTGCATACTTCAAAGTCTTGCAGGACACGGCTGCTAATGGGAACTGAGTTGCTGTTATGGAAAAAGTACAAAAAACTCCGTTCCCATGCGTTCCCGCAGGACTTGAGCCCTGCTGTCGGACCTTGCCGTGAAGAAGACGTGATGTCATCACGGCTCCGGCCACTCACAGCACCGGAGCCGCCCGCGAACCTGGAAGAAATACCCTAATTTGCAGGGCGTTCAGCGAGTGTTCGCGCCACTGAATGCCCTGCAATGCACTACATGCTGCACAGTGCATTCTAAGCCCTGATTGGGCAAAGCTTTGCCCAATCAGGGCACAGTGAATAGTTGGTTGTTAAGGAGCGGAGCCGGGAAGCCGGAAGCCACATCCTTATTATAAGCTAAAAAAAAAGACAAACACGTGGACTGTTCAATGAGCCGAAGTGAATGGACTGTTGCTGTGTGCCTGGCTGCCTCTGCACCGTCTGGGAAAGAACCAGTTAACCAAATTGGCTCCTTCGAGGGTAGCGCTACAATAGGAGGATTATGATTTGATGCTCCTTAATCATTGCCTTATAAAATAAACCTGATAGTACCTTAGTCTCATACACCGCCATACTCGTAAGAATCTTTGATGAGTTGCCTCTTTGTTTATTTCACTGCCGTCCGACTTATTGAACTAGCGAAAGGTTCATTGAAATGATGTGTTTGTGCTTCTTTCAGCTTTTCAATTAACACCTGTTAAAATAACTTGCTTTAATTATCACCTCCCAAACTTGCATGGACAAGACTTTCTCTGAATAAATCAGCAGCGGGTTTCGTAGGAATGATAGTCACATTTTTGCACAGGTTAAAGTGATTTTTAGCGCTGTCCCTGCATAATAGATTCCGGAATACTTGTCAACATTTCTGGATTAGATCTGTGGACAAAATGGTGTGGTTTTTTTTTTCTTCTTAAGATTGATATGACACATAGTGGCCTTTTTATAAACAATCTGCTGTGCAAATGTCTCAAGCGTTCACGCAGCTGCCCCAAATAATACTAATTTTGCCTAACATGTTTATTTCCTATGCTTGTCAGCTCCATCTATTGGCCATAATGTGGTATTTTCCTCATGGAGGTATTTTAGGAAAAAAAAACTTATTATGGCCACTAGATGGAGCTGACGGCCATAACAAAAAAACACGTTAAGCATAAACACCAATTATTGTGAAGGTTGATTTGCTTTCACATAGTGAATATTTTCGTAATGGACCCCATGTCATTACCATACAAGCTCATTCTTTAACTGCTGAAATATAAAAAAAATTCCGAATGTAAGAAATGGTTTTCCATTGGCAATCAGGGTTTCTCACTGTTTGTTTTTTAAGGTCCAAGACAGCCTGTTGCATGGAATATTGTATCTTCAACCTGGTTACGCCTGCAGGAACTGGTGATTTGAATGGGCAATGACACTTGTGACCTGTAGAAAGGGCTCCCAATCATGTGACACTGTGATTGGTGTCACAGTGCTGACATTATCAGGAGCCTGTCCTGCCACCTCCCTGATTTTCAGTAGTTGACCAGCTTGGTCACAGTTCTGGGGACCCAGATAGAGCTTACCCCAGAGCAAGACAGGGACAGAGCAGGGCCATCTTTAAGGCAGGGTAATAGGGGCAGCTTCCCGTGGCCCCATCATTGTTCTGGAGCCCAAAGCAGCTGCCTCATACCTGGCAACTATCCCAGTTTAAATTCCCTTGTCCCTTGAAGGTTTAGTCCCATGCTGTGTCCCGATATCTCAGTGTGAAGTTCTGTTACTAATGCTGCCCAGCTCTGCCCTACTGCTGTATACAGATGACTCACCTGCAGACCCTGTGTTTACATGTAAATAACCTGCAATGATATGTAAATTACAACAGCATTAATATGTAAATAGCTGCGGACTGGTGGCATTGATATTTAAATCGAGGTGGCATTCATATGTATATCATGCCCCCCTGAGGTCATATCCACCATCACTTCTGCTGAATGCTGCCCACTGGGGAGGTAAAGGGGCATGATTGAAGTCCTGCCTACAACTGTGGTAATTAAGCCTATCATCGGCCTGTTCTGCAAAGGTAAGAACATTGGAGGTGGAACCGTTATTCAAAAATAACATGGTGCCACAGCACTGTGAAATTTGATGGATGTGAATACGCCCATATTAGCAGATGCATGAGGGTGTAATTAACAATTAATGGCACTGCTGTTTCTCTGCTAAAGAGCAGCACATTTCTGTGGTGTGAGGAAAGTGATTTTGCATACATTTCCCGACACACAACAAATGTGAACAGAGGCTAAATGTCTCAGGTACATTGGTGGTCAGTGTAAATCTTCTCATTACATTGGGGCTTGGTGTACAATCCTTTCATTCACACTAATGACGAGTCTGACGGTCCCCCTTACATTGGCGGTCAGTGTAAATCTTCTCATTACATTGGGGCTTGGTGTACAATCCTTTCATTCACACTAATGGCCAGTGTAACTGTCCTCCTTACATTGGTGGTCAGTGTAAATTTCTCCTTACATTGGTGGTTACTGTGAATGCTCCTATTACATTAGTGGTCAGTGTAAATTCCCATTACATTGGTGGCCAGCATAGAAACTCCTCTTTATATTGGTAATCAGTAAAAAAAAAATCCAAACTTGTATTGGTGGTTCATGTTGAAGCCCCCTTCAAATCGGTGGTGAGTTTAAATCCTCCCTTACATTGGTGGCCAGTGTAGAAATCCTCCTTTATTGGTTGTTGATGTAAAATCCCCCATTACATTGGTTGTCAGTGTATGAGCAGGTGGAGAGCGAAATTGCATGAAGGGGGGGCAAGAAAATGTTTACCCAGGGTCCAATCAATATTAAAGATGAGCCTGGGACAGAGATATGCAGAGGCTGAAAGTGAAGTCCCCGCCACCCTGCCACCACTTGTATGTGTATTCATGATGTAAAGAGGTTAAAGAGACACTTTTACTTCGCCCATTCCAGACAAAAACAACAGTGTGGTCTCTCCACCCAACCAGGTACACTTACGAATCCAAACTCCATGACCGCCTCCCCGCTCTGTTCTATAGGAGTTCCAGGTATGGAGGACTATGTGACAAAGCAATACAATATATGTACATAACATTTCTTACACACCTTGTGTACTATAAGGAATTTTTTTTGGGCATGTGTATCACCCCCAGTATCCACAACTATTGCCACTACTATAGCCAAAAATGGCCACCAGTCCCATTCCTCTAGTGCCCAGTTCAAGCGCCCAGTTCAACCTAGTTCCTCTAGGTTCCTCTAGCGCCCAGTTCAAGGATGCAGAACTGTGCCCCCTCCCCCACTGTTATGGCATGCCTTAGAATGGGTTTACTTCCCTGTATCCATTCTCTGTCCCCTTGCTCCACTGTGCCCAGGGCAGCTGCCCCTCCTGCCTACCCATTGTCTTGGCCCTGATGGCCACTTGTAAGAGTCTGAATATCCGCACTTCATCTACTCTAATAATGCAGCCTTACTTCCAAGCAATAAATATGTGTGCTATTATTCACATACATTTGTTCCCTGTCACAGCAGACATGTCAGGCTGTAAGGCCCCCATGTCTTGTGTACTGCTTGGGCTCAGGACTGAACTTTTTAATTATCCAGCCTGCAGTAGAAAGGCAAGGCTTTTAACCAACATAGCCAATAGCTCTCGTTTGTGCTATTATGACAGCACCTTTTGACAGCAGATTTTGAAGGTCTCCTGACATCACAGACTCTTAAGGCGTCGGCATACCAAGACATTTTGGACAATTTCGGGGGTCAATTTTTGGGGATGGCCCCTTCCTGTTCCAACATCACAGACTCTTAAGGCGTCGGCATACCAAGACATTTTGGACAATTTCGGGGGTCAATTTTTGGGGATGGCCCCTTCCTGTTCCAACATGACCAGGGCCGCTGATAGGCCAGTACAACTGGCCCTGTTGTACTGGGCCCGGCCAGCAGGGGGGCCCGGGCAAGCTGAAAAGATACATAAAAAAACAAAATCCTCCATCCATGGCCGATCAGAGTCTGTCCGACTCAATAACCAACGCATACAAATCCACACCGCCGAAATTGCCGTAATATGCTGCAGACAGTGCCGCCAAAACCGTAATGTGCTGCAGACAGTGCCACCCATGCCTATCACTTGTAGACAAACCTGCACTTTGTTTCAAGGCGGGTGTGGGAAGGGGCCAGGGATGGGGGCTGAAGGAGGGATCAGGGGCGTGACCAGGGGTGGAGCTGAAGGGGGCCCTGTCAGGTAGGCTTTACGAGGCCCCATGATTTCTATCAGCAGCCCTGAACATGACTGTGCAAAAAGACATGGATGAGTGAGTTTGGGGTGGAGGAACTTGACTGGCCTGCACCTCCCAATAGAACACTTTTGGGTTGAATTATTAGAGTGGGGACTTCGAGCCATGAGACTGCGAGCAAGGTCAAACATTCCCATAGACACACTCCTAAACCTTGTGGACAGCCTTCCCAGAAGAGTTGAAGCTGTTATAGCTGCAAAGGATTGGCCAAATCAATATTGAACTCTACGGACTAAGACTGGGATGACATTAAAGTTCATGTGCGTGTAAAGGCAGGCGTCCTAATACTTTTGACAATATAGTGTACACTGACTCAACCCACAAACTGACTTCCCCAGCCAAGAACAGATGACAGGTACACTTTGAGACAGAATCAAACCCTTAAACAGAGTGGGAAAGGAAAAGTAATTTAACTTTGAAACATCAGAGTTGTTATGCAGAAATATGCAGAAGAGTGCGGCTCAGATAATGGTGTCATCCGTTATATTCTCCCCGGAAAAAAAAAAAAAAAGATTATAAATTCATCTTTCTAATTTGAGCTATGAGTAGGATTTTGATTTGACAATCTCCATTATTCTTAAGAAGCGGCAGCTCTGTCTCACTTTTGGAAATCTCTGTGGCAACTGCAGAACATGTAAAGCAGGAGGAGGAAAATGGAATCTGAAGGTTCAGAACATTCCAGTTATTGTGTCACAAGACCTAGCTCACTCGCCGATTCCACCGCAGCGACTGCGTCTAGGATAGGTGGGGGCTAAATAAAAAAATTGTTAAAGGGATACTCAAGGCAAAAATAAAATGTGCATAGGAAATACAGCCCAGGGTTTATGACTTAAGTTTTCAGGAGCACCAGATGCCACCCCAACAGTCTGCTCACCACTGAGTAATTGGTGCAGGAGCATCCTTCCTCTCACATACCTCCTGGGGGGAGAGACATTTATATGGGTCCACATTTATTATTTTTGGAAAGAGAATTTGCCCCAACACCCACCAGGTTATGGGGGCCCACCACCAGATGCCACCCCAACAGTCTGCTCACCACTGAGTAATTGGTGCAGGAGCATCCTTCCTTTCACATACCTCCTGGGGGGAGAGACATTTATATGGGTCCACATTTATTATTTTTGGACAGAGAATTTGCCCCAATACCCACCAGGTTATGGGTGCCCACCACCAGATGCCACCCCAACAGTGTTTGCTCACCACTGAGGGATTGGTAAAGGAGGACAATTCCTCTCACATACCTCCTAGGGGGGACATATATATGAGTCCACATTTTTTTTTTTTTTTTTTTGGATAGAGCATTTGCCCCAAGGTCCACCAGGTTACTGGGGCCCACCACCAGATGTGCCCCCAGCAGTCTTTGCCCACCACTGAATAATTGGTAAAGGAGCACCCTTCCTCTCACATGCCTTTTAGGGGGGGACATATACATTGCTTCAAATTTTACATTTTTGGATAGAGCATTTACCTCAATGGCCACCAGATTTTGGGGGCCCACAATCAGATGCCACCCCAACAGTCTCTGCCCACCACTGAGTAATTAGAGCAGGAACACCCTTCCTCCCATACACCTCCTAGAGGGGACATATATATGGATCCACATTTTTGATTTTTGGATAGAGAATTTGCCATCAACCAGATGTCACCCCAACAGTCTCTGCCCACCACTGAGTAATTGGTGCAGTAGGGCCCTTCCTCTCATATACCTTCTAGGGGGGACATATATATGGGTCCACCTTTTTTCTTTTTAGCCAGAGAGTTTACCCCAAGGCCCATCAGGCTCTGGGGGGTTTCAACCAGATATCACCCCAACAGTCTCTGCCCACCACTATGTAATTGGTGCAGGACGACCCTTCCTCTCACATACCTCCTAGGGGAGACATGTATATGGGTCCACATTTTTGATTCTTGGATAGAGAATTTGCCCCAAGGCCCACCAGGTTATGGGGCCCACCACTAGATGCCACCCCAACAGTCTCTGCTCATGACTGAGTAATTGGTGCAGGAGGACCCTACTTCTCACAGGGGGGACATATATATATATATATATGGGTCCACATTTTTTATTTTTGGATAAAGAATTTGCCCCAAGGCCCACCAGGTCATAGGGGCCCACCACCAGTTGCCACCCCAACAGTCTTTGCTCACATTTATTATTTTTGGACAGAGAATTTGCCCCAATACCCACCAGGGTGCCCACCACCCCACCCCATTTTTTTTTTTTTGGATAGAGAATTTGCCCCAAGGTCCACCAGGTTACTCTCACATACCTCCTAGGGGGGACAATATATATTTGTCCACATTTTTTTTTTTTGGTAAAGGAGCACCCTTCCGCTCACATGCCTCTTAGGGGGGGACATATACATGGCTCCAAATTTTACATTTTTGGATAGAGCATTTACCTCAATGGCCACCAGATTTTGGGGGCCCACAATCAGATGCCACCCCAACAGTCTCTGCCCACCACTGAGTAATTGGAGCAGGAACACCCTTCCTCCCACATACCTCCTAGAGGGGACATATATATGAATCCACATTTTTGATTTTTGGATAGAGAATTTGCCATCAACCAGATGTCACCCCAACAGTCTCTGCCCACCACTGAGTAATTGGTGCAGTAGGACCCTTCCTCTCATATACCTTCTAGGGGGGACATATATATGGGTCCACCTTTTTTTATTTTTAGCTAGAGAGTTTACCCCAAGGCCCATCAGGCTCTGGGGGGTTTCAACCAGATATCACTCCAACAGTCTCTGCCCACCACTATGTAATTGGTGCAGGACGACCCTTACTCTCACATACCTCCTAGGGGAGACATATATATGGGTCCACATTTTTGATTCTTGGATAGAGAATTTGCCCCAAGGCCCACCAGGTTATGGGGCCCACCACTAGATGCCACCCCAACAGTCTCTGCTCATGACTGAGTAATTGGTGCAGGAGGACCCTACTTCTCACAGGGGGGACATATATATATATGGTTTCACATTTTTTTATTTTTTAGATAGAGAATTTGCCCCAAGGCCCACCAGGTCATGGGGGCGCACCTCCAGATGCTACCCCAAACATTTTTGCTCACCACTGAGTAATTGGTGCAGGAGGACGGTCCCTCTCACATACCTCCTAGGGGGGCATATTTATGCGTCCACATTTTTAATTATTGGATAGAGAATTTGCCCCAAGGCCCACCAGGTTATGGGGCCCACCACTAGATGCCACCCCAACAGTCTCTGCTCACCACTGAGTAATTGGTGCAGTAGGGCCCTTCCTCTCATATACCTTCTAGGGGGGACATATATATGGGTCCACCTTTTTTATTTTTAGCCAGAGAGTTTACCCCAAGGCCCATCAGGCTCTGCAGGGTTTCAACCAGATATCACTCCAACAGTCTCTGCCCACCACTATGTAATTGGTGCAGGACGACCCTTACTCTCACATACCTCCTAGGGGAGACATATATATGGGTCCACATTTTTGATTCTTGGATAGAGAATTTGCCCCAAGGCCCACCAGGTTATGGGGCCCACCACTAGATGCCACCCCAACATATATTATATATATGTTTACATTTTTGTATTTTTTACATAGAGTAATATATATATATATATGGCCACCGTTGCTATTTTTTAGATAGAGAATTTGCCCCAAGGCCCACCAGGTCATGGGGGCGCACCTCCAGATGCTACCCCAAACATTTTTGCTCACCACTGAGTAATTGGTGCAGGAGGACGGTTCCTCTCACATACCTCCTAGGGGGGACATATTTATGGGTCCACATTTTTAATTATTGGATAGAGAATTTGCCCCAAGGCCCACCAGGTTATGGGGCCCACCACTAGATGCCACCCCAACAGTCTCTGCTCACTTGTTGCTACTTCTTGGAGGTGGGGGGGGGGGGGCTGTTGATTTGAGGAATGGGCTGGGGGCCCACACTTAAGATAAATCACCTGGGATGGCCCATTTCTTAAAATGGCCCTGGATAAACTTGGGAAAGATTAGGACCACTCTCTGGATTTTATAACTTGTTCACATTGTGGACGTTCCCATTCACTTACTATCTTTGGAACAGGAAGTTATGGAAAGTCTCTTCAAAAGGGATGGGGCAGCACCAAAAACTTTTTTCTTCAGTAGAGTGGGCAAAAATGTTAAATCTGAACGCCAGCCTTTCCTTCTGTCTTGCACAGTTGTACAGGCTCCTCTCCTGTACTGAAATGGCTTACTCCGATTTCACTGCACACTGTGAGCTTCTCACAATGTGCATGAGAAGCTACAGCAAGTCAGACAGAGCCTCTTAGACTGACTGTCTCTGGCCCACCCCTTTAATTCACTGGATATTAGTACTTCCAATAATTGCCCCTGCTGGGCACGCCTCCCCACCCCCTAATGGGCACTATTGTTCTCCCCCACCCCTGCCCCACTGGGCACTATTGTTGCTCCCCATCCCCTGCTGGAAATGATTGTCCCCCCACACCTTGCTGGGATTTTTTACCCCCACCTTCATGGTGGGCACTATTGTCCTTCCCCCTGCTGGGCACTATTGTTTTCCCTACCTTACATTGGGCCCTACGTTCTCCTTACCTATCCTTGGGCACTGTTTTTTTCCTGTTCCCTGCTGGGCACCACTGATCTTCTCTCCTCCTACTGGGCAATATTTTTCCTCCCCACCCCATTCTAGACACCCACCCCTCTTTCAATACTCCTTTTCCTCCCACCCTCCACTATGCACTATTGTTCCCCCTAATGCCCCAACCCCCAAATGGTAATTTTGCACCCACAGCCCCTACAGGAACCTACACTGGCCAGGAAGGTTCTGTCATTGATCCATTAGTTGGAGGGGAGGGTCTTAGGACTAGAAGGGAGCAGGGCCATTGTTCTCTAGGGTCTCAGTGCTTCCCAAGTCGGTTTCTACACCAAATTTGCAGTGAGACCACATGAATTTGGTTGACAGGTTCACTGTTTCCCTTTGGAGGACATTTTAATTATCAAAGATGGCCACGTTTGTCCAGCATCAAGTCTCTTTAATGTCTACCATTTTTCAGGAGCCCACAAGTTCCCACTGCTGGGCACAACTGATCCCCTCTCCTACCACTTGGCAATATTGTTCCTCCCTACTCCTCTCTAGGCACTCACGTCTCTTTCATTACTCCTGTTCCTCCACTGGGCACTATTGTTTCCCCCAAAGCACCAACCATCCAAAAGTCATTTTAGCATCCTAAACGCCCATAAGAAACTCCAAACACCAAAATTGCAGAGTGACATGAAATTGATTGGCAGGTTCACTGTTTGCCTTTAGAGGTCATTTCAATTACCAAAGATGGCCAAATTTGTCCAGCATAATCTGAGTCTCTTTTAGTGTCTACCATTTTATTAGGGAGTGGACCCACAAGTTCCCACTGTGTTCTTCCCACCTATTCTTGGGCACTGTTTTTCCCATCCCCTGCTGGGCACAACTGATCTCCTCTCCTCCCACTGGGCAATACTGTTTCTCCCTACCCCTCCATTGGGCACTATTGTTCCCCCCAATGCACCAATCCCTCAAATGTAAATTTAGCACCCTAAACCCTTACAATAACCTCTACTTGCCAGGAAGGTTCTGCCATTGATCCATCAGTTGGAGAGAAGAGGCTTAGCACAAGGAGGGAGCAGGACCATTGTTCTCTGGTGTCTCAGTGCTTCACAAGTTGGTTTCCTACACCAAAATTGCAGAGAGGCCACATGAATTTGGTTGATAGGTTCACTGTTTGCCCTTGGAGGACATTTTAATTAGCAAAGAAGACCACATCTGACCAGCATTATTTGAGTCTCTTTCCTGTCTACCATTTTCTAGGGGCTCACAGGTTCCCACTGGACCTTAGTGTTCTCCCCACCTATCCTTATGCACTGCTTTCCCCATCCCCTGCTGGGCACCACTGATCTCCTCTCCTCCCACTGGCCAGTATATTTCCTCCCTACCCCTCTCTAGGCGCCCATCCTTCATTCAGTATCAGTACTACTGTTCCTCCCACCCTCAACTGGGCACTATTGTTCCCATTAATGCACTAATCCCCCAAATGTCAATTTAGCACCCTAAACCCCCACAAGAACCTCTACTGGCCAGGAAGGTTCTGCTATTTATCCATTAGTTGGAGAGAAGGGGCATAGCACTAGGAGGGAGCAGGACCATTGTTCTCTGGTATCTAAGTGCATCACAAGTTGGTTTCTGTACCAAAATTGTAGTGAGACCACATGAAATTGGTTAAAAGGTTCACCATTTGCATTTGGAGGACATTTTAATTTCCAAAGATGACCATGTTTGCCCAGCATCATTTGAGTCTCTTTAGTGTCTACCATTTTTTTAATGGTAGACACCCCCACAAGCTCACTTTAAGACATTTTGATATATAAGAACACCTGTACGCATAAGATCAATGCTGCTGAATGCGGTTTCAGCACTCAATCCGTAATACATTTAATAGCTTGCATTCAAGAAATTGTGTGTCATGAGGGGACAAGAATAAAATGTTGACATATTGATTTAAATAAGTACATGGAATTTTTGCTCCTTTTCTGGTTTTGCTAATCGTCCATCTCATTTTCTACGGATGAACAGAAAATGAATGCAAATTCCTATAAAATGCGGCATTACACATTTTCTGCATGTACTGAGTATTTAATAAAACCAAATCAAATCATCCCTAGACAAAGTTGGAGAAATTGATTCATCAGCATAGTGCGACCTGATTGACCCCGTCGTTCCCGGTAATGGAGTTTTAGCATAGGTAATTGGTGGAGATGTCATGAAAGGTTGTTTAAATAGAATAATGTTCAGATGTACACATCTAAAGGGCAATGAGTTCCTTGCATCAAGAGAGCGTATATTTTTACGGCGCAAACATTGCCATTGACTATGAACCTGTAATGGCGGTGTTAAATTGAGGCTCACTTTTCCCCCCTGGGGGAAAAAAAAACATATGTTGGATGGGAAGCATGGGGCACAGATATATTGTGGGTTAACAATGCTTTTTACGGCTGCAAGATTACTTGCTCACAGCAAATTATTATAACTGAAAGTTTGCGGCAGACAGCAATCCAAGAACACATTGGTGGGGTCAGCTTTACAAAGAACAGAGTACCTAATGACTGAGAAACTGTGGGCGATGGGACTCTCCTCTATCACAACAGGTAAGGTAGGACTCTCCTCTAGCAAAACAGGTAAGGTAGGACTCTCCTCTAGCAAAACAGGTAAGGTAAGACTCTCCTCTAGCACAACAGGTAAGGTAGGACTCTCCTCTAGCACAACAGGTAAGGTAGGACTCTCCTCTAGCACGGCAGGTAAGGTAGGACTCTCCTCTAGCACGGCAGGTAAGGTAGGACTCTCCTCTAGCAGGGCAGGTAGGGTAGGGCTCTTCTTTAGCACAGCAAGCAATGTAGGACTTTCCTTTAGCAAAGCAGGCAAGGTAGGACTCTCCTCTAACACAACAGGCAGGGTAGGACTCTCCTCTAACACAGCAGGCAGGGTAGGACTCTCCTCTAGCACAGCAGGCAGGGTAGGGCTCTTATTTAGCACATAAGGGAATGCAGGACTCTCCTATAGCATAACATACAGAGTAGAACTCCCCTCTAGCACAACAGCCAAGTTAGGACTCTTCCCTATGCTCTCCTCTCCTAGTCTCGTTTGATTGGCCCTCAGTTATGGCCAATAGGGAAGGAACACCAGTCAGGGTAGAACTCTCTCCTAGCACAGAAGGCAGAGTAAGAATCTCTTCAAGCACAGGTGGCAAGGTAGGACTCTCTCCTAGCAAACTGGGCCATCACTCTTCTCTAGCACAGCAGGACATTTAGGACTCTTCTCTAGCAAAACAGGCAGTGTAGAACTCTACTTCAATACAGCAAGCAGAGTGGAACCCTCTTCTAGCACAACAGGCAGGATATGATTATTCTCTAGCACAACAGGCCAGTATTCTTCTCCATCACAACAGGCATGATATGATTCTTCTCCATCACAACAGGCATGATATGATATGTATTCTTCTCCATCACAACAGGCAGGATATGATTCAAAGGAGAATTTTTAAAAAGAGAGCACACCAACCTCGTGCATTATCCTTGGGTATATTTTATTAAAAAAGTAAATTAAAAACTACTCACATAAATGTGAAAGAAAACTGAAATATAAAAAGCCTTCAGATGATGGCCATCGGTCTCACGGGCTGGGCTCTGAGGAAGAAGGTATCCCTTTCGAAACCCGTCAGTCGGCAGTGGCCCTTAGAATCTTCTCCGTTACCATCTGGAGTCTGTTGTCGTGAGACCGATGGCCATCATCTGAAGGCTTTTTATTTAATTTACTTATAAAATATACCCAAGGATAATGCACAAGGTTGGTGCGCCCTCTTTTTTCTATTTCTCCTTTGACTGCTAGGATAGTCCTATCCTTGAGGGCAGCAAGGCCTGAGGCATTGTCCACTACGAACTCTAGCCCACCTTGTCGGTCCACTTGTGTGCAGGAGTATTTGTTTTCTGCTATCAAAGGATATGATTCTCCTCTAGCACAACAGGCCAGTATTCTTCTCCATCACAGCATGCAGGATGGGACACTCTTCCAGAACACCAGGCAGGGTAGGACTCTTTCCTAGCACAGCAGGAGATTTGGGACTCCTAACTAGCACAACAGACAGGGTAGAACTCTACTTTAATACAGCAGGCAGAGTGAGATCCTCTTCTGAATGAATGAATGAATGAATGAATGAATGATTTGTATAGCGCTACAATGCGAACTGAATCGCCTCAAGGCGCTGTATTGGTGCTCTGTTGTCACCCTTCTTAGAAGAGGTAGGTCTTGAGTTTTTTCCTGAATGCCTGATGGTTTTCTTCCATGCGGATGTCGGTTTGTAGAGCGTTCCATAGCCGTGATCCTTGAACAGCGAATCTCCGTTCCCCTTTTGCTTTGTAGCCGGATTTGGGAATGAGGAGGAGATTTTGGTTAGACGATCGAAGACTGTGATTGGGTGTGTAGTGTGTTATCTTCTCGCAAAGGTATTGTGGAGCGTCTCCATGGGCGCATTTGTGGGTGAGGCAGAGGGTCTTGAATGTGACCCGCTTTTTTACGTTTAGCCAATGTACGTTCCTCAGTGAAGGGGAGATGGATTCCCAGGGTTTTTTCCTGTTATCAGCCTTGCCGCCGTGTTTTGGATGAGTTGTAAGCGCGCAAGTTGATATTGGGGTAATCCTATGTAAAGGGAGTTTGCGTAGTCAAGTCGTGAGTTAATGATTGTTCCAACCACCACTGCTTTGTCTTCCTTTGGAATGAAGGGGATGAGTCTACGTAGCAGGCGGAGGAGATGGTGAGAACCACTGACTACTGCTCCTATTTGTGCATCCATTGACATTTCTGAGTCAAAAATGACTCCGAGACTCTTGACCTTGGTCCTTGGGGAGATGGTCTGTCCAAAGATGGTGGGAGGTGTCCAATCGATCTTGGATCGGGAGCTTTGGTTTGCGTGTAGGAGAAGAAGCTCTGTTTTTGATTCGTTAAGTTTAACCACTTCAGCCCCGGACCAATTGGCAGCCAAAGGACCAGGCCCCTTTTTGCAATTCGGCACTGCGTCGCTTTAACTAACAATTGCGCGGTCATGCGACGTGGCTCCAAAACAAAATTGGCGTCCTTTTTTTCCCACAAATAGAGCTTTCTTTTGGTGGTATTTGATCGCCCCTGCGGTTTTTATTTTTTGCGCTATAAACAAAAATAGAGCGACAATTTTGAAAAAAATGCAATATTTTTTACTTTTTGCTATAATAAATATCCCCAAAAAATATATAAAAAAACATTTTTTTCCTCAGTTTAGGCCGATACGTATTCTTCTACATATTTTTGGTAAAAAAAATCGCAATTAGCGAATATTGATTAGTTTGCGCAAAAGTTATAGCGTTTACAAAATAGGGGATAGTTTTATAGCATTTTTATTAATATTTTTTTTATTAGTAATGGCGGCGATCAGCGATTTTTATTGTGACTGCGACATTTTGGCGGACACATCGGACATTTTTGACACATTTTTGGGACATTTGTCATTTATACAGCAATCACTGCTATTTAAATAGCACTGATTCCTATGTAAATGACAGTTGTAGTTAGGGGGTTAACCACTAGGGGGCGGGGAGGAGTCAGTGTGACGTGTTGTGTTTTTTTTTACAGTAGGGGGGCGTGGCTGTACGTCTGACGTCATTGATCGGCGTTTCCCGATGACAGGGAACCGCCGATCACTGACAGTCAGTGTAGGAAGCGCGGGGAGAGGTTTGTTTACATAGACCTCTCCCCGTTCTTCAGCTCCGTAACCCGATCGCGGGATACCAGCGGCGATCGGGTCCGCTGGTCCCGCGGCCGTGGTCACGGAGCTCCCGACCGGGTCGCGCGCGCGACCCCCGGGCAGGCAAATTAAAGGGGACGTACAGGTACGTGCTTTTGCCTGCCCGTGCCATTTTGTTGACGTTTATCTACATGAGGCGGTCGGGAAGCGGTTAAGGGAGCTGGTAGTCATCCAGTCGTCTATCAGGGTGAGGCATTTTTCTAATTGTTGATGATGGTCTTTTTGTCCGGTGATCCGAAAATATAATTGGGTGTCGTCAGCGTATGAGTGGAAGCAGAGGCCTGATCTTCTGATGATTTTGAGGAGTGGGCGGATGTATATGTTGAAGAGTACTGGCGACAAAGGTGATCCTTGAGGGACTCCACAAGCGATTGCCCGGGTTTCAGAGGTGAATGCCCCTAGTTTCACTGTCTGAGAACGATTTCCTAAGAAGGATGTGAACCATTGTAGCTCTGAGTCTGTGACTCCTGCTACTTCTGTAAGGCGGATGAGTAGAGTATTGTGGTCCACAGTATAAAACGCTGCACTGAGGTCCAACAGTATCAGGACACATGATTCTCTGTCATCTGCTGCCTCAAGGGCGTCGTTCCAAATCTTCAGGAGTGCTGTTTCTGTACCATGGCCTGGGCGGAAGCCTGATTGTAGAGGGTCCAGGAGTTTGTGTGTGTCCAGGTGTGTCTTCTAGCACAACAGACAGGGTAGGATTCTCCTCTAGCACAACAGGCCAGTACTCTTCTCTAGCACAGCAGGCAGGATGGGACACACTTCCAGCACAACAGGGAGGGTAGGACTCTCCTCTAGCACAGCAGGTAATTTAGGACTCTCCTCTAGCACAACAGGCAGGGTAGAACTCTACTTTAATACAGCAGGCAAAGTAGGACCTTCTTCTAGTACAACAGGCAAGGTAGGACTCTCCTCAAGCACGACAAGCGAGGGAGGCCTCTCTTTCAGCTCAGCAGGCTGCTTCCCTCTGGCGCATTTCACACATTGACATCATGACACTCTCTCTTTAAAGCAATGGCCCTTAAACTATGGTCTGTGTGTTGGTAACAGCCCACTGGTTGCCATAAACTGGTTTCTCCAATGAGATGCCCCTCATGCATGGCTCTCTAATTGGAAGCCAGAGGAACCTGTTAAGTAGCAGTGGGTGCTGGGCAGTTGAATGCAGGCAATCTATTTTGGGCACTGTTAGGCAAAGCCACTATACACCAATGCTGGTGTGGGGGGGGGGGGGGTCTGAATCCCATTGACACCAATGATGGGGCATTTATTACTCTCATTGATACCAAGAATGGGGCATTTAATTCTCCCACTGACACCAATGATAGGGCACTAATCCCTCAACTAACACCAATTATGGGGTATTTATTACTCCCACTGACACCAATGATGGGAAATTTAATACACTCACTGATGACAATGATTGGGGTATTTATTACTCTCACTGACGCCAATGATGGGGCATTTATTACTCTCACTGACACCAATCATGGCGCATTTATTATTCTCACTGAAACCAATGATGGGGCATTTATTACTCTCACTGACACCAATGATGGGGCATTTATTACTCCTAATGGCACCAATGATGGAGTCAGGTTTTTTCTCCAACATCAGTGCCTGACCTCACAAATGTGCTTCTGGAAGAATGGTCAAACCTTCCCATAGACACACTCCTAAACCTTGTGGACGACCTTCCCAGAAGACTTGAAGCTGTTATAGCGGCAAAGGGTGGGCCAACTCAATATTGAACCCTACAGACTAAGTCCCCGTACACACGGTCGGAAATTCCCGACCACAAAATCCGTCTGAATATTTCCAACGGATTTTGTCCGACACTGGTGTTGCATACACACGGTCGGACAAAGTTGTCGGAAAATCCGATCATCCGTTCATTGCGTACGACGGAACTATGTAGAGGCTAGTAGCCAATAGCTTTGGTCTCGTAATTTGATCTGAGCACGCGTGGCACTTTGTCCGTTGGAATTCTCTACACACGATCGGAAAAAGTCTGAACGGATTTTGTTGTCGGAAAAATTTGAGAGCAGGATCTCAATTTTTTTCCGTCGGAAATTCAGACAGAAAAAGTCAGATGGAGCCCACACACGGGCGGATTTTCCGACAACATGGTCCGATCGGACATTTTCCGTCGGAATTTCCGACCGTGTACGGGGCATAAGACTGGGATGCCATTAAAGTTCATGTGCGTGTAAAGGCAGGTGTCCCAATATAGTGTATGTTTTCAACTACATGTTTGGAAACCTTTTTCTATTGATCTTTGTAATTAAGAGATTTTGCTTCTACTTGAATTGTTGACTACAGAACTACTGAACTTTAATAAGAAATATTGACTTTCTAATGGACACCAGGGCTTTTCTTTACTCTGATTGGCCCCCTGTACAGTCAGATGGTTAGTGAAATGGCCCTTTGCTTGTAGTATGAGGACCCCTGGTTCATAGGATACTTCCATTGACAGAAACACAATATGTAAGCTTTCAATTTCTTTAAACACCATCAAACTCAAAAACCATATTGTGTTTCCTATAATGGAGGCTGTGCAATCTATAAATACTACGGCACTGGCCGTTCTTTGCCGTCTATACTATCTTATTCTCTTTTTATTGAATGGTATCAAGCAATCTTACTCCTCTTCTCTATCAACCATTTTCTCCTCTCTCGTATTCCTGATCTCATGGATAAAACCATTGTATCCTTCTTCTTTCTGAA
The DNA here is from genome assembly GCA_028564925.1 of Lithobates sylvaticus. Taxonomy (NCBI): domain Eukaryota; kingdom Metazoa; phylum Chordata; class Amphibia; order Anura; family Ranidae; genus Lithobates; species Lithobates sylvaticus. Next base: position 542,765,604 of record CM053028.1, on the reverse strand, counting down.
GTATCTCATAAGATGATTCCTATCATTTGCCTGACGGTTTCTTCTTCTTCTTCCGTTAACCTTGACCATTGTCCTTTACTTGACAGTTCTATTCTTCTTCCTCTTTGATTTTCTCAGAACAGAATTCCTACAATTTTCCAGGAAAATAAATGACCCCCTTTCATAAATAATTCCTTTGAATGTATATAGCCCTGTAGCTAGAAGGAAGAGATAAAGAAATGAGAGGCAGTAAATGCTGAGAAAGTACATACGCATGGCCAGACATTAGTTGGTGTGATATAATGATGTCATTGTGCACGTAGCTTGATGATCAGTGGCGGCCCGTCCATTAGGGGCGCACGGGCGCTGCCCCCCCAATCCATGCGTCTGGCCCCATGATCTACATACAGGGTGTCGGACTCATGGATTCCAATGGAGAGGGGGGGGGGGTTTGAAGCATGTGATTAGAGCCAGAGGTTTGGGGTGCAGAGCACTGCGTCAGGATCCCACCCAGTTGTGTGATGATAGCGAATGAATATTCCCTATTTCCACACTAAATGTCCTTCCCGCTAGTCAGGAAGTGGGTCATGAGACCCGTTTCCCCATTGGCCAAAATGTCAGGCTATCCTGTTGGACGCCTAGCGCCTAGGAGGAGGAGAGAGGAGACGCACGGTGGCTTGCATGGCAAAAGCTGCCGTGCTGGAGGAGAGGACACTGGAGCCGCTTCCTGCAGCCTGCCACCTAGATGGGGTCCGCCGTGTTTGAGGACACTGGAGCTGCTGCCTGCAGCCTGCCACCTAGATGGGGTCCGTTGTGCATGAGGACACCGGAGCCGCTGCCCGCAGCCTGCCACCTAGATGGGGTCTGCCATGCTCGAGGACACTCGAGCCGCTTCCGGCAGCCCGCCACCTAGATGGGGTCCGCCGTGCTCGAGGACACGCAGCCACTGCCCACAGCCCGCCACCTAGATGGGGTCCGCCATGCTCAAGGACACAGGAGCCACTGCCCACAGCCCTTCACCTAGATGGGGTCCGCCGTGCTGGAGGACACCGGAGCCGATGCGCCGCAGCCCGCCACCCACCACCTGCCACCTAGATGGAGTCCACCCTGCTCGAGGACACTGGAGCCGCTGCCCACAGCCCGCTACCTAGATGGGGTCCGCCGTGCTCGAGGACACTGCAGCCACTGCCCACAGCCCACCACCTAGATGGGGTCCGCCATGCTCGAGGACACAGGAGCCACTGCCCGCAGCCTGCCACCTAGATGGGGTCCGCCGTGCTCGAGGACACTGGAGCCGCTTCCGGAAGCCCGCCACCTAGATGGGGTCCGCCGTGCTCGAGGACACTGCAGCCACTGCCCACAGCCCTTCACCTAGATGGGGTTCGCCGTGCTGGAGGACACCGGAGCCGATGCCCGCAGCCCGCAACCCACCACCTGCCACCTAGATGGAGTCCACCGTGCTCGAGGACACTGGAGCCGCTGCCCGCAGCCTACCACCTAGATGGGGTCCGTCGTGCTCAAGGACACTGGAGCCGCTGCCTGCAGCCCGCCACCCACCACCTGCCACCTAGATGGAGTCCACCATGCTCGAGGACACTGGAGCCGCTGCCCGCAGCCTGCCACCTAGATGGGGTCCGTCGTGCTCAAGGACACCGGAGCCGCTGCCCACCACCCGCCACCCACCACCTGTCACCTAGATGGGGTCCGCCGTGCTCGAGGACACCGGAGCCGCTGCCCGCCACCCATTACCTGTCACCTAGATGGGGTCCGCCGTGCTCGAGAACACTGGAGCTGCTAGCCGCCACCCGCCACCTAGATGGGGTAAGCGCCAGACCAACCAGCAGATGGTGGAGGGGCACCGCAGGCCGCCCAGAGGGGGGTGGTTGTTTGCCGCCTCCCCCCCCAAAAAAAAACACAGCCGCCACTGGTGATGATGTCAGTGATGTGCATACACATGTTTTACAATGATATTTTTTGACTACTTGCCCTCCAGAAGATTTATCCCCCTTCATGACTAGGCCATTTTTACGAAGTGGCACTGCGTTACCTTAACTGACAATTGCACGGTCGCGCTACGCTGAACCCAAATAAAATTTGTGTCACTTTTTTCCCCACAAATAGAGCTTTCTTTTGGTGGTATTTGCATCACCTCTGTGTTTTTTATTATTTTTTACGCTATAATCCAAAAAAAAAAGGCAGACAATTTTGAAAACCTATAGAAACCTATACAATAAGAAAAAAAAATCAAATTTCTTCATAAATTTAGGCTAATATGTATTCTGCTACAAGTTTTTGGTTAAAAAAAAATCCCAATAAGCGTATAGTGATTAGTTTAGGTGAATGTTATAGTGTCTACAAACTATGAAATATATTTATGAAAATTTTATTTTCTATTTTTTTTATACTAGTAATGGCGGCGATCAGCGATTTATAGCGGGACTGCGATATTGCGGCAGACAATCGGCCACTAACTTTTTGACACTTTGTGGGAACCAGTGACACAAATACAGGGGGTCCCCGAGTTACGAACTCGTTAGGGACCGCCCGCCTGTTCTTAAGTCGGAATTGTTCGTAAGTCGGCCGTGCATGCGCAGACCGACAATTACGGAAGAATACGGACATTTCCGGACATTTCCGATGTTCCGTCTAATGACGTTCTGCGCATGCGCGGCAAATTACGGACATTTCCGAAGTTTGCCGGCATTTTCCGAGGCTCCGTATGGCCGCACATGCGCAGAATGTCCGGAGGACGGCGGAAAATGGCGGAGGGTCCCCGCAGCGTCCTGTTTGTAAGTAGGGGACCCCCTGTACAGTGATTAATGCTAAGAAATATGCACTGTCACTGTACTAATGACACTGGCTGGGAAGGGGTTTAACATCTAGGGCAATCAAAGGGTTAAATGTGGGCCTAGCCAGTGTTTATGTGTACTGTATGTGCTGCTTTTACTAGGGGAAGGCATGGATTCCGGTCTCTGTTTTGCGGGAACACAGAATCCATCCCTTCCCCCCTGTCATAATGGCGATCTCCCTTGTTTACATAGGCAGATCCCTGTTCTGTGTGTGTTACTGATGATTGGTGGGTGCTTGAGGACATTGAGTGCCTGGCACCCGAAGATCGGCTTCTGCTGTGAATATTCATAACAGAAGCGCCCCCTGCAGGCGGAAGTGCAGAATCACATATAAATATGTGATTCTGCAGAGGAGAAGCGCCCTGCAGCGGTAAAACTACTATGGGGAAGACAGGAAGTGGTTAAGTAGCATACGGGCACATGGAGGGCACCCTATAACTAGATGGGGCCCTCCAGGCGATGTTGGCACCTATGCACATCCCTGAAGAAGCCCCAATGTAGTGAAACACGTTCTTCAAATAACTGTCAATGCTGTAGTATTTATATATTGCAAAGCCCCCATTGTAGAAAACACTAGGCTGTCTGTTTATAAACTATTCACTGTGCGAACGTCTCAGCATTCGCACAACCATTACAAATAGTCCCCGCAATGTGTCTAATATGTTTATTTCCTATGACCATAGGCTCCATCTAGTGGCCATAATGCAGGATTTTACTGAAGTATACCAATCAGGAAAATATGCATAGAGGCCACTAGATGGCGCTGATGATCATAGTAAATAAACATATTAGATGGGAATTATTTCTGACGGGTGTGCAAATGTTGATACATTCTCTCAGCAATTTCTTTTTATAAATAAACCCCAATCAGAAAAATATACATACTGGTCACTAGATGGAGCTGATGATCATAGTAAATAAATATGTTAAACAGGGATTATTTGTGACGGCTGTGCCAATGTTGAGATATTTGCAACAGTTTTTACTGTGTAAATATATATATATATATATAGGAAGGCCAGCATGGTGGCCTGCAATTATGGGAGGAGCCCGGAGGGTATAAATACCAGACCTCTCCACGAGGCTGGTGTCGGTTCTAGCGCGCCGTACCCGCCCACCCATTCCCTTTCTCAGAACACTCTGATATGGTTCTCTACAGAAACAGCCATTACTTCTCAGGTAAGCGCCCTTTTCTTAACTACTCTCCTAGCAGAAAGGGCCTCACGGCCCAGCTCACCAGGGCTTACCTTACGGTAGACCAGGGCACACTTCAGGTCTAGTTTGTTGTCTGTCTTGTGGCGTGTTTATGTTTTGCTCCTTCACATCGTTATGGACCGAGGGCTCCGACCATAAATATATATATATAAAAAAAATATGCATGTATATATACTGTATATATAAATAGACTAAACTCCTACATAATTTTTGAGGTTATAGATGTGTGGGGGAAAAAATTATGTGAAAACAAATAAATAAAAAAAAAGAATTTACTGGTGGAAAATAAAAGTTAAGTTTTAGTATGCAAAGCAAATCAATTTCCAGTAGTTTCTTACCCCACTTACCCCATCTAGGTGGCAGGTGGCGAGCTGCGGGCAGCGGCTCTGGTGACCTCTGCTCTAGCACAGCGGACCCAAACTAGGTGTCAGGTGGCAGACTGCGGGCTGCGGGCAGCGGCTCTGGTGACCTCTGCTCCAGCACAGCAGACCCAATCTAGGTGGCGGGTGGCGGACTGCGGGTAGCGGCTCTGGTGACCTCTGCTCCAGCACAGCAGACCCAATCTAGGTGGTGGGCTGTGGGCAGCGGCTCTGGTGTCCTATGCTCCAGCACAACAGACCCGATCTAGGTGGCAGGTGGCGGGCTGCGGGCAGCGGCTCTGGTGACCTCTGCTCCAGCACAGCAGACCCAATCTAGGTGGCGGGTGGCGGACTGCGGGTAGCGGCTCTGGTGACCTCTGCTCCAGCACAGCAGACCCAATCTAGGTGGTGGGCTGTGGGCAGCGGCTCTGGTGTCCTATGCTCCAGCACAACAGACCCGATCTAGGTGGCAGGTGGCGGGCTGCGGGCAGCGGCTCTGGTGACCTCTGCTCCAGCACAGCAGACCCAATCTAGGTGGCGGGTGGCGGACTGCGGGTAGCGGCTCTGGTGACCTCTGCTCCAGCACAGCAGACTCAATCTAGGTGGCGGGCTATGGGCAGCGGCTCTGGTGTCCTATGCTCCAGCACAACAGACCCGATCTAGGTGGCAGGTGGCGGGCTGCGGGTAGCGGCTCTGGTGACCTCTGCTCCAGCACAGCAGACCTGATCTAGGTGGCGGGTGGCGGGCGGTGGGCTGCGGGCAGTGGCTCTGGTGTCCTCCAGATCGGGGGCTTTTGTTGTTCTTTCGTCGTGCATCTCCTCTCTCCCCCCCTAGGCGCTAGGCATCCAATAGGATCGCCTGACGTTTTGGACAATCGGAAAACGGGTCTCACGACCCGCTTCCAGATTGACGGGGAGGAGATTTAGTGTGAAAATAGCGAATATTCACTCTGACATGAAAGGGAGGAAAGAGGACTCTGATGTGAAGGGGGGATTAGAACTGTGATGTTAAATAGGGGACTGAGGACTCTGATGTGAAGGTGGGGGCAGAGACTATGATGTGAAATGGAATGGGGGCTAAGACCCTGATGTGAATTGGGCCCCCCATTTTAGATTGGGGTGTCTTGAGGTTTTTGCATAACTAGAAAGGTGGCCACGAATGGAAAAATGTTGAGAAACACTGGCATAGAGTAGTATAGGGATGACATCCCATAAAACAGTGGTTTCCAAACTGTGGCCCTTTGCTTGCTTTTATCAGGTCCTTGGGGCGTTATTTCATCCACTGATACCAACAATGGGGCATAAAGTGGCACATTTCCTCCCAATGACACCAATGATGGGGCACGATTCGTCCTAATGTCAACAATGAGGCACAATTTCTCCCAATGACACCAACAATGGGGCACAATGATAACAATGATGGGGCACGGTTCCTCCCCCTCACACCAATGATGGGGCACTATTCCTCCCACTGATACCAAAGATAGGACACTATTCCTTCCACTGATACCAATGGTGGGGCACCCCACTGATACCAATGATGGGGCATTTTTCCTCCTACTGATACCAATGATGGGGCACTTTTCCTCCTACTGATACCTTTGAAAAGCAAGGGGTAATAGGGTCAGAGGTACCGTTGCTGATACCGTATCTCAAAAACACCAAACCCACAAGAAGTGGTTGACAAGTGGACTATCTCGGTACTGATCAAAGTAAGAAAACAACATCATTTAGAAAAAATACAAAGAATTTAATAAAAATTGACATACAACACAAAAAATATATACATCTGAACAACTTGTAAATTGTTGAGAATTAAGTTTAACCGCTCCACAACGAATGGATCGACACCATTTATGTTGGGTTTCCCCCGCACGGTTGGTTTGAACAAACGGTTGGGGGGCGGTTCCTCAACCGGTTTTGCGGTCAAAGCCGCTTCATCGGGAGTATAATCTGAAAAATATCATGACTGATATAAATATATTGTACATACAGCAATTCAAGTGATATATAATTTATGCATTTAGCAAAGCGATAAAAGTAAAGGGACTGGCTCACCGATACAAGCGGAGTCAGGGATGCGTGGAACCCACATTGAATTGGTACGGTTGGTGCACACTGACGTGATGGGGTTGGGGTGCTTAAATGGCGGTGTGTATCGCCATTGAGCAAGTGTGAGGAGGATACCGGGTTCTGAGGGACAAACCCGCCACAGGTATGCATTTTTTGGTGCTATTACTACTATAGTCTGTTTGCTATGCCTGCAATGGCATATGCTGAGTATCATTGCATATATTTTCTATGTCTTGTTTAAGACGGGCCGTTTGCGGACTAAGCCCCCAGGCCCAACCAGTGCTTGGTTCCTATCATATGAGGACCAATGTACCTTTTTGCAATATCTGGTAGTACAACCTGTTAGTTTTCCCTGCTACCCCGGTACCATATTAGGCTCTACTACTTACCTGGTGAGTGATACCTTGGGTTACTTCTGTAAATCGTTGGTGATGAAAGTGGTCTTCACATGGTTTTGGTGACCCTTTTACCCGGGGTTCTACTATTCACTGTGTTTTTCCCCCAGCCCTCCCCCCCTGCTTTCCCCCCCCCCCCCTTTTTCCCTTCCATCCCCCCCCTCCCCTCCCCCTCCCTTAGCTCCTCAATCACTAGTTTTCTTCCCCTTCCCTCCCCCCCCCCTGTTCCTCACTTTTCACCTTTTTCTCCCCCCTTTCCTTCTTTTTACCCTCACGTGTATCCCTCCCTTCTCCCTTTCCTTTTCATCCCCCCCTTCCCTCCCATTTCTCACCCCTTTCTTCTCCCCCCTCCCTTTTTCAAACCCCCCCTCCCTCCCTCCCTCCCCCTTTTTTCTTCTTCTGTTCCCTTTCTCCCCTCTTTCCCTCCCTTTCTGCCCCCCTTTCCCTCCCCCTTTCTATTCTCCTTTCTTCTTGCCCCCCTCTCTTTCTTTTTCCCTCTGTTTCCCTTCCCCCCCCTTTTTTCCCCCTCCCTTTTTCCACATGGTTGTTTTTTCCCTCCCCCTTTTCCCCCCTCTTTTTCTTTCCCCTCTCCCTTTTTTCTTGTCCTCCCCCCCCCTTTTTTTCTTACCTGGTGAGTGATACCTTGGGTTACTTCTGTAAATTGTTGGTGACGGAAGTGGTCTTCACATGGTTTTGGTGACCCTTTTACCCGGTGTTCTACTGTTAACTGTGTTTTTCCTGTTGCGGTTCACGCAACATGTCTCCCCCAGCCCTCCCCCCCTTTTTTTTTTTATTCCCCCCTTTTCCCTTCCCCCTCCTCCCCCCCTCCCCTCCCTTACCCCCTCAATCACTAGTTTTCTTCCCCTCCCCCCCCCCCTTGTTCCTCACTTTCCAACTTTTTCTCCCCCCTGTCCTTCTTTTTACCCTCACGTGTATCTCTCCCTTTCCTTTTCATCCCCCCCCCTTCCCTCCCCTTTCCCACCCCTTTCTTCTCCCCCTTTTTTTCCCTTCTGTTCCCTTTCTCCCCTCTTTTCCTCCCTTTCTGCCCCCTTTCCCCCCCTTTCTATTCTCCTTTCTTCTTCCCCCCCTCTCTTTCTTCTTCCCTCTGTTTCCCTTCCCCCCTTTTTTCCCCCTCCCTTTTTCCACATGGTTGTTCCCCCCCCCCCCCCTTTTCCCCCTTTTTTTTCTTCCCCCCCCTCCCTTTTTTCTTGTCCTCCCTCCCCCCTTTTTTTCTGGCCCCTTCCTCAATTGCCCCCTCCAACCCCCCTTTCCCTTCCTCCCCTTATCCAATCCTTACTTCCGTTCTAGACACTTTCCTATACTCCATATCAATTGATACGATAGTAATTAAATTTTCCATCTACAGGGGGTCCCCGAGTTACGAACTCGTTAGGGACTGTCCTGTTCTTAACTCGGAAATTTTCGTAAGTCGGCCGCGCATGCACAGACCGACAATTACGGACATTTCCGATGTTCAGTCGAATGCCGCTCTGCGCATGCGCGACAAATTACGGACATTTCCGATGTTTGCCGTCATTTTCCGAGGCTCCGTCTGGCCGCGCATGCGCAGAATGGCCGAAGGTCCGCGGAAAATGGCCGAGGGTCCTCGCAGCGCCCGGTTCGTAAGTAGGAGATGTTCGTAGGTCGGGCGTTCGTAAAAGTCGAGGACCCCCTGTATTTATAATTTGTATTTATTCACAAAAAATAGAGCCTTCCTACACGATCTCCCACATCTGCCGCAGGGGGGGATTCAATGTGGGTTCCACGCATCCCTGACTCCGCTTGTATTGGCGAGCCAGTCCCTTTATTTTTATCGCTTTGCTAAATGCATAAATTGTATATCACTTGAATTGCTGTATGTACAATATATTTATATCAGTCATGATATTTTTCAGATTATACTCCTGATGAAGCGGCTTTGACCGCAAAAACCGGTTGAGGAACCGCCCCCCAAACGTTTGTTCAAACCAACCGTGCGGGAGAAACCCAACATAAATGGTGTCGATACATTCGTTGTGGAGCGGTTAAACATAATTCTCAACAATTTACAAGTTGTTCAGATGTATATATTTTTTGTGTTGTGTCACTATTCCTCCCACTGATACCAATGATGGGACACTATTCCTCCAACTGATACCAATGATGTGGCACTATTCCTTCCACTTATACCAATGATGGGACACTATTCCTCCCACTGATACCAATGATGTGGCACTATTCCTTCCACTAATACCAATGATGGGACACTATTCCTCCCACTGATACCAATGATGTGGCACTATTCCTCCCACTGATACCAATGATGGGACACTATTCCTTCCACTGATACCAATGATGGGACACTATTCCTCCCACTGATACCAATGATGGGACACTATTCCTCCCACTGATACCAATGATGGGACACTATTCCTTCCACTGATACCAATGATGGGGCACTATTCCTCCCACTGATACCAATGATGGGACACTATTCCTTCCACTGATACCAATGATGTGGCACTATTCCTCCCACTGATACCAATGATGGGACACTATTCCTCCCACTGATACCAATGATGGGACACTATTCCTCCCACTGATACCAATGATGGGACACTATTCCTCCCACTGATACCAATGATGGGACACTATTCCTCCCACTGATACCAATGATGGGGCACTATTCCTCCCACTGATCCCAATGATGGGGCACCAATGATGGGGCACTATTCCTCCCACTGATACCAATGATGGGACACTATTCCTCCCACTGATACCAATGATGGGACACTATTCCTCCCACTGATACCAATGATGGGACACTATTCCTCCCACTGATACCAATGATGGGACACTATTCCTTCCACTGATACCAATGATGTGGCACTATTCCTCCCACTGATACCAATGATGGGACACTATTCCTCCCACTGATACCAATGATGGGACACTATTCCTCCCACTGATACCAATGATGGGACACTATTCCTCCCACTGATACCAATGATGGGACACTATTCCTCCCACTGATACCAATGATGGGACACTATTCCCTCCACTGATACCAATGATGGGACACTATTCCTCCCACTGATACCAATGATGGGACACTATTCCTCCCACTGATACCAATGATGGGGCACTATTCCTCCCACTGATACCAATGATGGGACACTATTCCTCCCACTGATACCAATGATGGGACACTATTCCTCCCACTGATACCAATGATGGGACACTATTCCTCCCACTGATACCAATGATGGGGCACTATTCCTCCCACTGATACCAACTGATGGGGCACTATTCCTTCCACTGATACCAATGATGGGGCACTATTCCTAACACTGATACCAATGATGGGGCACTATTCCTCCCACTGATACCAATGATGGAACACTATTCCTCCCACTGATACCAATGATGTGGCACTATTCCTCCCACTGATACCAATGATGGGACACTATTCCTCCCACTGATACCAATGATGTGGCACTATTCCTCCCACTGATACCAATGATGTGGCACTATTCCTCCCACTGATACCAATGATGGGGCACAATTCCTCCCACTGATACCAATGATGTGGCACTATTCATCCCACTGATACCAATGATGGTACACTATTCCTCCCACTGATACCAATGATGTGGCACTATTCCTCCCACTGATACCAATGATGGGGCACAATTCCTTCCACTGATACCAATGATGTGGCACTATTCCTCCCACTGATACCAATGATGGGACACTATTCCTCCCACTGATACCAATGTTTGGGCACTATTCCTCCCACTGATACCAATGATGGGGCACTATTCCTCCCACTGATACCAATGATTGGGCACTATTCCAAAGATTGGGCACAGGGGGAGCTGTATTGGTGGGGAGGGGGAAATCTGTACTGGGGGAGCTGTGTTGGTGAGGAGGGGGAAATCTGTACTGGGGGAGCTGTATTGGTGAGGAGGGGGAAATCTGTACTGGGGGAGCTGTGTTGGTGAGGAGGGGGAAATCTGTGACTGGGGGAGCTGTGTTGGTGGGGAGGGGGAAATCTGTACTGGGGAGCTTTGTTGATACCAATGATGGGGCACTTTTCCTCCCACTGACACCAAAGATAGGGCATTGTTTTTTTTCCCCACTGACATCGGGACCTTTTCTACTTCTATAGGCCACAGTCCAGCACCCCTAAAGTCTGAAGGTCAGTAAACTGGCCCTTTCTTTATAAAGATTAGAGACCGCCTGCTATAAAAGATATAATAAAAACAAAGATATAATACAAGTAAGATTTGATTTGATCAGGGAAGGAATATATAAGCAGATTTAACTTAACCGGTCTTTGATTTTCCTTGGCACATGTCTGATCTGCGTACTGAAGACATCCATACAGGGAGCCAGCGGCAGCCGCCCCTTGTAGGTCTCTCAGAACAAACCCACCATCCAATAAGAATACACCGTTCTGATTTCCCCCCGCGCCGCTGTCTATGGTGCTGAAACAAATTGGTGCCGTGCTCACACATAATGACATCTGTTGCTTTTCCCTCTTTGCAAGCTTTCTTCTTCTTTTTTATGATGGCTGTAATTTAGCGAGCCGGAGGTCATCATGATGCACACTACATGCCCTTCCTTGCCTCGGGATCCTTTTATCTCCCACATCTTTCATGTTGGGTCTTTAGAGGTGGCCCTTCCCTTTCAGGACTTGTTTTAGAGCAGAGCGGCATAATTAAAAGTGTGATATGATATCCGCGTGGGTGCTGGTCGGTCGCAGTTGAGCTAATATAAAGCAGGAAAAAAACTATAAAATATAACAAAAGGCTTCCGCTAAAATATTTACCTTCTGTGTAAAGATTTGCAGTACTTTTTCCTGCAACTAGATGACCTCAGCCTATTGGCCAACATCATTCAACCTAGTTCATCTGAGCCCAGGTTGTCCTGGATCCACCTCCAGCCTGTGACCGGACAATGAATAGAGAAGCAGCACATTGATGAGCCTGTCTCGCTCTCGCTCTTCTCTCTCCTCCTATCAGCATCCTTGATGAGCTGATGGCCATCATCATTCAACCCACATCCTCTGAGCCCAAGTTGTCCTGAATCCCCCCCAAGCCTTTGACTGGACAGTGAAAAGAGAAGCAGCTCAGTAGTGAGCTTGTCTCTCTGTCACTCTGCTGTCTACTCCTATTAGCATGCTTCTTGTCGGCACAGGAAACAATGGGCAGCATCATTCAACGCACTTATTCTGAGCCCAAGTTGTCCTGGACCCGTCCCCAGGCTTTTGACTGGACAGTGAAAAGAGAAGCAGCACATTAGTGAGCTAATCTCTCTGTCACTCTGCTCCCTACTCCTATCAGCATGCTTCTTGTCAGCACAGGACACATTTGCCAGCATCATTCAATCCACTTATTCTGAGCCCAACTTGTCCTGGACCTGTCCCCAAGCCTTTGACTGGACAGTGAAAAGAGAAGCAGCACAGTAGTGAGCTCATCTCTCTGTCTCTCTGCTCCCTACTCCTAACAGCACAGGAAACAATGGCCAGCATCATTCAACACACTTATTCTGAGCCCAAGTTGTCTTGGACCTGTCCCCAGGCTTTTGACTGGACAGTGAAAAGAGAAGCAGCACAGCGATGAACTCATCCCTCTGTCACTCTGCTCCCTACTCCTATCAGCATCTCTTGTCAGCTCATGAGCTGATGGCCATCATCATTCAACCCACATCCTCTGTGAGCCCAAGTTGTCCTGAATCCCCCCCAAGCCTTTGACTGGACAGTGAAAAGAGAAGCAGAACAGTAGTGAGCTCATCTCTCTGTCACTCTGCTCCCTACTCCTATCAGCACAGGGAACAATGGCCAGCATCATTCAACGCACTTATTCTGAGGCCAAGTTGTCCTGGACCCGTCCCCGGGCTTTTGATTGGACAGTGAAAAGAGAAGCAGCACTGCGATGAACTCCTCCCTCTGTCACTCCGCTCCCTACTCCTACCAGCATAGCCAGTGTGCTGTTACACTTGTTGTGTGAAATATAATGCTATGCATAGTTATGTTAATGTTTATATAATTGGTTATTATACTGCCATCTTGTGGTTATTTTGGTTGTACCACTATCCTTTTCTGTTTATTATCTGTGTCCCCTCCCACATTATGATGTACTTCCTTTTCCTGTTCCTTCACCGTCTTTGGAGAACAGAGATGGCCAATTCTGTATAGGCCACATGCAATCTGCTCACATCCTGGAACACATTACCATGTTTTGACTTGAAAACAGAGGCGGCTCTCTAATTAGGCAAAAAAGGCGGTCGCCTAAGGCCTCGTGCTCCCAGGGGCCTCGCGGCCGCCTATTTTGCACTGTGTTCTTTTAGTAAAAATAGGGGCTGGTAAATGACATTTACCAGTCCCTTTTTCCTGCCTCCATCCTGAATAATGGCACACTGTTAATTTTTATTGCTTAAATAATTTTTCCCATTATGGGCGTGAGTGGGGCCTCATGTCCAAGTTTTGCCTAAGGCCTCACAAAGCCTAGAGCCGCCTCTGCTTGAAAATACCATCTTTCATTCATCTGCCACGTCTTGTTGTGTGCTATACCTGCTGCTTGCAATAAACGCTAGGCTGATGGTAAAAACGTGTCTGGTGAGTTCAAGCTATCTGATGAGAACTGTCCATGGGGATTATATCTGCTTATACAGGCCAGGCATAGAGGTCTCAGCAAGGGATAAGTCACTGTTACAAAAGTTGGAGTCAGAAAAGCCAGCATCATTCATTCAACCCACTTCATCTGAGCCTAGGTTGTACCGGACCTGCCCTCGCCCTGTGACTGGACAGTGAAAGGAAAAGTGGCACAGTGATGATCTCAGTCTCTGCCTCAAGGAGTTTACAATCTTAGGTCTCTATCTCACATACATATACTAGGGGGCCATTTTAGACATTGTCCTTGGAAAGTGTGAGGAACCCCATGCAAGCACAGGGGAGAACATGCAAACTCCATGCAGATAATGTCCTGATCAGGATATGAATCAAGTACTCCAGTGCTGCCAAGCAGAAGTGCTAACCACCCAAGCCACTGTGTTGCCCCATATGTGGACTCTGGATTTCTGTAGAATTCTCCATTGGTCTTGATGTCAAATCACAGGCCTGCTTTGCAAAGTGAAAGGAGACCATCGGTGGTGATGTATTACTGCATGTCTAACAGGATGCAGAGGGTACAACGTTTCTTACACTAGAATTGATCATGTGATCATAGAATGCAGATTCCCCCTCTTACCTGTCACTTTTAGCTACTTCAGCATCTACAGAACCTAAGCAGGTAAGCATCTTCAATAAAGTTTGCTTCAACCCTTGTAAAAGATTTAGTGTTGACCACAAGGGGAATTTTTTTTATTTAAAGGGGTCTGTGACTTTCACTTTAAAACAGCCATTCATTATGTCCAATAAAGCACTTGTAAACCCAAGAGGAAAATGTAATATATGGCAGCTTGCCGGTCCTTATATATGGTAGGTGCATTCGTTTTTTTTCTTTTCATGTTTTTCGTTTCTTTATTTTCACCTGGTGATCCTGCTAGTAACATGCTTCCTGTCCTAGGGTGACAACACTCTCTCACTGTACTGTAACGATGGCAGAGCGGTGATGTCACCCTAGGACAGCCCTTCCTCTCCTTTTTTTCCATGACATAGTAAGGAGGCAGGGGCGTAGATAAAGAGGGTGTAGGGGGTCCAAACCCCTTCCTTCCAGAGCCTCCATGATGCCAAACTTAGCACTGACACCTGGCGTGAACTCGAAACACTGCAGCCATTACTCCTGTCAGAACTCCTGTCAGAATATAAGAGAGGGAGCTTCTCTTTATCTCCTTCTCGACTACGGTCACATGGCACAGCCAAGGGAGGACTTCCCCACACTGAACTCACTTTAAACTACCTGGTCTTGTGAGTGGATTTCAGGGAGGGAGTAGAGCTACACAGGGAAGGGGGGGCAGAAATCTGTACTGGGAAGGCTGTACTTGTGGGGGCAAGCTGTACTTGTGAGCAGCATGGCTGTACTGGAGAAAGAGCTATACTGGTGGAGAGGAGTTCTGTACTGGAGAGAGCAGTACGGAGGGGGGGATCTTACTGGGGTCAGCTGTACAAGTGAGGGGGAGGAGTTGTACTAGGGGGGGTGCTGTACTTGCGGTGAACAAAAGGGAGGGAGAAATCTGTACTGGGGGAGCTGTGTTGGTGGGGAGGGGGAAATCTGTACTGGGGGAGCTGTATCGGTGGGGAGGGGGGAATCTGTACTGGGGGAGCTGTATTGGTGGGGAGGGGGAGATCTGTACTGGGGGAGCTGTATTGGTGAGGAGGGGGAAATCTGTACTGGGGGAGCTGTGTTGGTGAGGAGGGGGAAATCTGTACTGGGGGAGCTGTGTTGGTGGGGAGGGGGGAATCTGTACTGAGGGAGCTGTATTGGCGAGGAGGGGGAAATCTGTACTGGGGGAGCTGTATTGGTGAGGAGGGGGAAATCTGTACTGGGGGAGCTGTGTTGGCGAGGAGGGAGAAATCTGTACTGGGGGAGCTGTGTTGGCGAGGAGGGAGAAATCTGTACTGGGGGAGCTGTGTTGGTGAGGAGGGGGAAATCTGTACTGGGGAAGCTGTATTGGCGAGGAGGGGGAAATCTGTACTGGGGGAGCTGTGTTGGCGAGGAGGGGAAAATCTGTACTGGGGGAGCTGTGTTGGCGAGGAGGGAGAAATCTGTACTGGGGAGCTGTGTTGGTGAGGAGGGGGAAATCTGTACTGGGGGAGCTGTGTTGGTGAGGAGGGGGAAATCTGTACTGGGGGAGCTGTATTGGCGAGGAGGGGGAAATCTGTACTGGGGGAGCTGTATTGGTGAGGAGGGAGAAATCTGTACTGGGGGAACTGTGTTGGTGAGGAGGGGGAAATCTGTACTAGGGGAGCTGTATTGGTTGGGAGGGGGAAATCTGTACTGGGGGAGCTGTATTGGTGGGGAGGGGGAAATCTGTACTGGGGGAGCTGTATTGGTGAGGAGGGGGAAATCTGTACTGGGGGAGCTGGATTGGTGGAGAGGGAGAAATCTGTACTGGGGGAGGGAAAAATCTGTACTGGGGGAGCTGTATTGGTGGGGAGGGAAAAATATTTATGGTGGGGTGCTGTATTGGTGGGAGGGAGACATCTGTACTGGGGAGAACTGTACTGGTAAGAAGAGAGAAATCTAAAGGGGGAGGGAGAATTCTGTACTGGGGAGTTATACTGATACTGAGGGAGAAATCTATACTGGGATGAGGTGTACTTGTGTGTGTGCGTGTTGGACTGTACTGGTGTGGGCAAGATCTGTACCGGAGAGAGCTGTATTGGTGGGGGTGGTGGTGGTGGGGATCTGTAACCGGGCAAAATGAAACCCCCTGTCACATAGTGGGCAACACGACCCATTCAAGTGAATTAGGTATTTGCCACACAGCCCTCCAACAGCCTCTTCACTGCCTGCAAAATCCCTCTGAGAAGCGATCCAGCACTTTTCAGATGGGCAGCAAGGGCTGCTGCACATCTAAACCTGGCCTTAGTCAGTGTTTCTTCCCCCAGATACAGGTTGCTGCAGGTCAGGATGTGTGTAGACGATGGACTTTCAAGGAGCTCGTGTCCAGGCCCATCTGACCTTACAGAGAGACACCCTGACCAGGCCAACACCTGAGGTATAAGTTCTGTACTGAAACAGGCTGAGTGTCCAAGCAAACCAAATAACTGGGAGGTTGCTGCAGAAGGAGTGTATGTGTAGATGGACAAGCAAGGAGCTTGTGTCCAGGCCAACCTAGCCTTATAGACAGGGATTCTGACTAAACTGAAGCCTGAGGGAAAATTCCAATCTGTACTGAAACATGCTGAGGGTCCAAGCAGACAAAATAACCAGAAGGTTAGTGCATGACCACGTGTGAGTAGGCATACATACAAGAAGCTCATGTCCAGGCGCGTCTGGCCTTATGGACAGGCACCCTGATGTCACAGTCAAGGGTCAGCGACCAGTAGCTAAAGCAGTAGAGAGGCTCCTGCCAAGCAGCAGGATAGGTATAAAAGCAGGTCACCCTGGCAGATGATGTGGGCTCATCCAAAGGTGCGGGGTCTGATTACTAACCGGTATTCACCAAAGTTCCTGATGGTGGAGATGGGTTTTAGTGCGTGTTAGTATCATGCCACGGTCCTCAGGATCGCCCCACCAGGAGGTGAGCAAGCCGTGGTCTAGTAGCAGATATAGCAGGTAGGGATCAAGCAGAAGCGTAGTCAGTAAACAAGTCAAAGGTCGGTAACAAGTGGTTGCAGGTTGGGATCAAGCAGAAACATAGTCGATGAACAAGCCAAAGGTCGGTAACGAGAAGTAGCAAAGATATGGAAGGCATCAGAAGCAACAAGAGCAAAATATTGACTAGAGAGAGCACAACAATCTGGCAAACAGGAAGTGCAAAGGCATGGCCTAAATGGGAAGCTCATGGGAGGAGCAAAGAGTTTAAGGTTCAATAAAAACAAGACACAAGGCAAGGTTGTCTAAGCAATCAGGCAGGGAGCTGTCAAGCATCTCAGATGGTTCAGCATGAAGAGTTACTACCAGACACAGCAGAGGTCCCTGGTTCTGATCCAGGCCTTGACCAGGACAACACCTGAGGGAAAAGTTCAATCTGTGCTGAAATAGACTTAGGGTCTAAGCCTGCCTTTCCCAATCTTTTCATCGTGGAGGAACTTGGTGCCAGTGGTTACTTGAGAGTCAGAAATTGCTCATTGCTCAAGGGACCCCAAGGAACTTCTGGAGGAACCCTAGCTATGAAAGGCTGGGGGTCTACTTAGACCAGTGGCGGCTGGTGCTCAAAATTTTTGGGGGGGCGCAAACAAACAGCCTCACTGTGCCATCAAACGCTGCCACTGTGCCCATTAAATGCTGCCACTGTGCCCATCAAACGCTGCCACTGTGCCCATTAAATGCTGCCACTGTGCCCAAACGCTGCCACTGTGCCCATCAAACGCTGCCATTGTGCCCCAAGTGCTGCCACTGTGCCCCTCAAATGCTGCCACTGTGCCCCTCAAGTGCTGCCACTGTGCCCCTCAAGTGCTGCCACTGTGCCCCTCGTGCTGCCATTTTGCCCCAAGTGCTGCTACTGTGCCCCTCCAAGTGCTGCCACTGTGCCCCAAGTGCTGCCACTGTGCCCCTCAAGTGCTGCCACGGTGCCCCTCAAGTGCTGCCACTGTGCCCCAAGTGCTGCCACTGTGCCCCAAGTGCTGCCATTGTGCCCCTCAAGTGCTGCCACTGTGCCCCTCAAGTGCTGCCACTGTGCCCCTCAAGTGCTGCCACTGTGCCCCTTCAAGTGCTGCCACTGTGCCCCTCCAAGTGCTGCCACTGTGCCCCTCCAAGTGCTGCCACTGTGCCCCTTCAAGTGCTGCCACTGTGCCCCTTCAAGTGCTGCCACTGTGCCCCCTGCCTGCCCTCTGCACTTACCTTGTCTCGGTGTGCAGCTGGTGACGGCGTCAGGCGGCGAGCGGTGTCTCATCGTCCGATGTCTTCTTCTCCCGCGCTCCTCCTGTCTTCTGCTATGATTGGACGCCTAGCGTCCAATCACAGCGCCTGTGACTTCAGCCAATCAGGTTACAGGTAACAGACCTGGCAACCTGATTGGCTGAGAGGCGGGTCTGTGTTAGGGAAGCGATGTATTCGCTTCTCTAACACAATACTGTGTAATCAGCGAACGCACAGCAGTGCGCCCGCTGTTTACACTTAGGGAAGCCTATTAGAGCACACCGCTCTAATAAGGTCCCCTATTAGAGCTTTACAGCTCTAATAGGGCGCTTCCAGAAAACACCCCCCCCCCGCTGTAATTCAGATGCCCGGCGCCCGATCAGGGGCCGGACACCTGAATAGGGTGCGGCAGCGGTGACAATAGATAGATTCATGCAATGCATGAATCTATCTATTGGTGATAGAGCGGTGCAGGAGAGGGGGGGGGGGGCGGCGCTCCTGCGCCCTCTATGCACGCACCGCCACTGACTTAGACCAAATAACCAGGAGGCTGAAGACTTATTATGTATCTGTGTTATTGTGAGAACTCCTGCGAGGGTAAACTTTATGTAAAGGGACTTCTGTCGATGAGTAAAAGTGGGCAGAAGCCCTACAACGTATATATTTCCGAGTGAACTGAGTTCCTGGAAAATTATTTGGAGTTGAATCTCACAGATATCACAAAACACTTTCAATAGTATATTAAACAGACCAGAAGGGAGCAAATAATAGGAGTTCATTGTTCCGGTTTACATATACTTTATACCATAAGGTTACCCTGACATTATCATCATGTAAAAGCTACATTTAAGGCCTGCAGGACAAAAGCTGACACAAAAGAGGCCTTTGGTGAGAAAATGGATTAAACCATTTAATAGATTATTTTTTTTCCCCCTGGCAGGAGTTTTGCAGAATGATAATGGCGTTCTGTGAGAGAGAGACACACACACAGCGCAACCACCAGCCGTGATTATTATATAATGATTCTTGCAGAGGAGGATTATAACATCACACAAAATGTTCTCATGAATCATGATAACTGGAGGTGTAGCCACCAACCCACGCCGAAAATATATCTGTAGCTTACTAGGCTTCGCGGATATACAGGGATGATCCAGGCTGCTCCGTTCTTTAATTATGAGTTTATTGCTTGCCCACATTGACTGCTGAGATTGTTGATTGATGATTAATTTTATAAAATTCCTGGTAACTTTTTTTTTTTTAAAGTACCGTAATTATCGGCGTATAACACGCACTTTTTTTCCCCTTAAAATCAGGGGAAAATCGTGGGTGCGTTTTATACGCCGATACCCGCCGGTCTCCCACTGATTTTTGAGAAGGGAGCGAGCGGAGCTGATATAACGAAAGCCGCAGTCCCGCCCACCTCCACTGATTGCGAGAGGAGCCGAGCGCCGCATAAAGAAATCCGAGTTCGGCTAGTCTCGGCTCCTCTCGCAGTCCCGCCCACCTCCACTGATTGCGAGAGGAGCCAAGCGCTGACAACATAAAGAAATCCGAGTTTGGCTAGTCTCGGCTCCTATCGCAGTCCCGCCCACCTCCACTGATTGTGAGAGGAGCCGAGCGCCAACAACATAAAGAAATCCGAGTTTGGCTAGTCTCGGCTCCTATCGCAGTCCCGCCCCTGACTGTGAGCAGAGCCGAGACTAGCCGAACTCGGATTTCCACTCGGCACCAATTTTAAATCGGCAGTGCTGCAACTAGACGAGAAATGTTGCAACGGCACTGGGCAAGGCTGCATTGGGCAAGGCTGGCAAGGCTGCAAAGGCACTGGGCAAGGCTGCAAAGGCACTGGCAAGGCTGCACTGGGCAAGGCTGCAAAGGCACTGGGCAAAGCTGCAATGATGGGCAAGGCTGCAGATGGACACTGGACAAGGCTGCAATGATGGGCAATTAAATGTAAGTTTTTTTTCCTTAAAGCAGGACTGCGGCTTCACTTCCCGGTTCCCTACTGCGCGAGTCGCGCGGCGCAATGAGAATCTTCAGCGCTGTCTGTCGGGACACGTGTGTGTCCCGGCAGACAGCGCGCCGGGACAGGAAGCTGCGTAAACTCCCGTGGGAGTTTATGCCCGGAAGTGGGTGCAGATACCTGTCTTACACAGGTATCTGCACCCCCCTCCCCCCTGAAAGGTGCCAAATGTGACACCGGAGGGGGGGAGGGTTCCGAAAAGCGGGAGTTCCACTTTAGGGTGGAATCCCGCTTTAAACTTCCCTCCTAAAAGTTTTTTTCCTTAATATTACCTCCTAAACTTGGGGTGCGTGTTATACGCCGGCGCGTGTTATACGCCGATAAATACGGTAGATTTAATGAGAGGGCAGGATGCTCTTTTAAAATGAAGACTCACCATAGATTTAGCTCTCACTAGAGGCATATTTAAGGGTAGGCTACATAGGGATTGGGGGCAGCACACTGGACCAACTTTCATTTCTAAGCACTTGTAGCACTAAGCATGTCATTCCACTCATCATGCAAACTAGGCCTAAAACAAGTGCATCTCAATAAATTAGAATATCATCAAAAAGTTAATTTATTTCAATAATTCAATTCAAAAAGTGAAACCCATATATTATATAGATTCATTGCACACAGAGTGATATATTTCAACCATTTCTTTCTTTTAATTTTGATGATTATGGCTTACAGCTAGTGAAAACCCCAAATTCAGTATCTCAGAAAATTAGAATATTACATAAGACCAATAAAAAAAAGGATTTTTAATACAGAAATGTTGGCCTACTGAAAAGTCTGTCCATGTACAGTATAGCATGCACTCAATATTTGGTTGGGGATCCTTTTGCATGAATTACTGCATCAATGCAGCGTGGCATGGAGGTGATCAACCTGTGGCACTGCTGAGGTATTATGGAAGCTCAGGTTGCTTTGATAATGGCCTTCAGCTCATCTGCATTGTTGGGTCTGGTGGCTCTCATCTTCCTCTTGACAATACCCCACACATGGGCGTCCGCAGGTAGGGGCAAGGGGGTCAAGTGCCCCCCCCCCCCTGGAATCAGGGATCGGATCTTAAATTCAGCACAGTTGTGTCTCTGTCGAGGTGCCGCACCCGGGTGCCACCCACCAGTGGGGTGACACCATTAAGGTGCTGTCAAGTGTAGTGTGACTTTGGGCTCTTTTCCCTGCTCAGTCCAGCAGAGAACTTGGCGGTGCTGTGACGGAAGAATGGCGAGCTGCGGGCTATCAGAGGTTTCCCCCGCTCGCCCCACCCATTCTTCTGTCAGGGAGAAGAGACGGCGGCTTTCACCAGGTTCCCCACCCAGCTTCCTGCCCTGCTCCGTTCCTTCCCTATTGGCCATAACTGAGGGCCAATCAAAGGCGACTAGGAGAGGCAAGCTTCATGGGACAGGTAGTCCTAAAAGATTGGCGGCTCCATTTTCCACAGGGAGGAGGCTACAGCTCGATCAAGAGAGAGATTGAGAGACTGCAGCCTGAAAAGAAGCTGAGGGAGAGAGTGCTACAGGACGAGGAGTGTGCTGGGCGGAAGCCAGAGAGAGAGCCTGCCAGGGCCACAAAAGAGAGTCATGCTGTCCAGCACCACCAGAGAGAGAGCCACACTGGCCAGCACCACCAGAGAGAGAAAGACTGAGCCACTACCAGGGTACAGACATGCTACACTACTGACCAGTGTCGCCCCCGGGGAACCCAGAGTGAACGATCGTCCAGCCGGAGTGATCACTGCTGTAGTTTTGCTGGGTCTGGTAAGAGAGCCTGTTGGCCATTACCCATTACTTATCCTAGGGACTGTTATATGTCTGCAGACTCTGACCATGATAATGTGATAATGACATTGTCGAAAAGGGGCGGTGCATGGGTGACCCTAAAATTATGCCCCCCCCCTGAAAAAAGTTCTGCGGACACCTATGACCCCACAGATTCTCTATGGGTTTAGGTCAGGCGAGTTTGCTGGCCAATCAAGCACAGTGATACCACGATCATTATGTAGCGGTGACACCTTTTCAGGGTGTCCGCTAGGTGTAAATTTAGTTATTTTTTGTCTCTCAGAACAGTAAAGGGGTTCTGAGAGCTAATTGGATAGGGAAGCTTTGGCATCAGTTTGGCTGGGCTGTGTTGGGGTTCTGCCTGATCATGTGTGCGGTGAGGTACACATGACAGGCTCAGAACCAGGCCTGGTTGGACATTTGAGTACCGGCATTCCTCGGAGCCAATCAGTGAGTGCGTTTGGCCCCGCTGAGGAGTCTGGGGAAGGGTACTTAAGATGCTGGAGTCACGTGTTGGGGGTTCGGTAGGCCATAGCTGCCTGTTCCTGGATCTGGACCGGGGTAGCCCCACGAGGGGTCCCGGTCACGGGAGCGTCTGCTGTCCCGCAACATGGTTTGTTTGACTAACCCCATAGGCCCGCTTGGTCTGGGGCAAGGATCCATCTGTTCCTGAGTCTCAGAACCGGCTGGTCCAAGGCGCAGTGACTGAGGGAGGATTCAAGGCGTCCGGGTGCGCTCTCAACTTGGAGGGGCACCGCAGCTCGTGTAAGCGACTGGGGGAGGACTCTTCGGAGGAGGGCCAACAAGCTGGCATCCTGAGAAGTGCCTGGTTGCTGGGTTGTCAAGGACACTAGAGAATCCACGCTTCCCCAATACTGTCAAGGAGACGGATAACATTCCAGGTACTGAGGAAAAGTTCCTGTTTGTTCTGAGTGCTGCTTTAATTCAAGTTCAGAGACTTTGCAAATTCCGTAATTCAAGTGCTGACTGCCATAATCTCTGGCTAGAGATTTGTTCAGCTTTGAAGCACCCAGCTGCGAGTGGCTACTCTCTGGGTTGGCAAATAGAGACTTTCACTTAGCAGTTCAAGGTACCTGAGTTTTCATTCACCCTTGCCCTCTGTTCCCACATAAGAATGTGTCTGTTGGATATTACCCCTGCAAATAAAAACCTTTCAAAAGGACTTTTATGGTGTCAGCGTGCAAAGTCGTTTGGTACTAACTCTGGGAACCCCTAGACCTGGAGGAACAAGCCGAGCGGAGGTAACCGGTAAGCCCAAAATTCAAGGCCGCCCCATCGAGGGTTATGGCCGCTACAATTAAATCAGGTATTGGTACTTTTGGCAGTGTGGGCAGGTGCCAAGTCCTGCTGGAAAATGAAATCAGCATCTCCATAAAGTTGGTCAGCAGAGGGAAGCATGAAGTGCTCTAGAATTTCCTGTTAGAGGGTTGTGCTGACTTTGGACATGGCTCCCCAAATCATCACTGACTGTGGAAACCTCACACTGGACCTCATGCAACTTGGATTGTGTGCCTCTCCACTTTTCCTCCAGACTCTGGGACGTCGATTTCCAAATGGAAATGGAAATGGAAATTGGACCACTGAGCAACAGTCCAGTCCTTTTTCTCCTTAGTCCAGGTAAGACACTTCTGACATTGTCTCTGGTTCAGAAGCAGCTTGACTCAAGGAATGCAACAGTTGTAGCCCATGTCCTGGATACGTCTGTGTGTGGTGGCTCTTGAAGCACTGACACCAGCTGTAATCCACTCCTTCTGAATCTCCCCCAAATTCTTGAATGGCCTTTGCTTCACAATCCTCTCAAGGCTGTGGTTATCCCTGTTGCTTGTGCGCCCTTTTCTACCACCCACACTTTTCCCTTTCACTCAACCTTCCATAATATGCTTGGATACAGCACTCTGTGAACAAACAGCTTCTTTAGCAATGACCTTTTGCAACTTACTCTCCTTGTGGAGGGTGTCAATTGCTGTCTTATGAACAACTGTCAAGTCAGCAGTCTTCCCCATAATTGTGTAACCTACTGAACTAGACTGAAAGACCATTTGAAGGCTCAGGAAACCTTTACAGGTCTTTTGAGTTAATTAGCTGATTAGAGTGTGACACCAGGAGTCTACAATATTGAACTTTATCACAATATTCAAATTTTTTTGAGATACTGAATTAGGGTTTTTACTAGCTGTAAGCCATATTTATCGAAATTAAAAGAAAGAAATGCTTGGAATATATCACTCTGTGTGCAATGAATCTATATAATATATGAGTTTCACTGTTTAAATTGAATTACTGAAATAAATTAACTTTTTGATGATATTCCAATTTTTTGAGATGCCCTTGTATGTTTTAGACTTTTTTCTTGTTATCAATACATGGGATCGAGACAGATATCGCAGCACACTCCCAGGACTTCCAGGGTGGCCCTGCATAACATGACATCACCTTGGCGTGGCACTTACATTGCTCAGAGTTGGGAACAGCAGTTAGCAGTAGTCAGCAGAGTAGAGAGCTAAAGAGAGGGAGGGCAGGCTATAGTGGCCGGGTTTATACAATAGAACACTCACAAACAACTATTATTCCAGCAACAGGGGAGCAAAGGAAGTTGAGTATAAGAGTGGGATGCTACTAAAAGGAGTTGAATTTGTGCAAATTTTCCTTATTTATTATAGTCATGTTTAAAAAAAAAAAAAAAGTGAAATGTTGCATATTATTCCTATTATATTATTATTATGCAGTCTCCTATCTTGCCAGAAGGTGGAGCCCTGGTCTCCTTCTCACACATATAGCACTGTATCACTTTTAGCTGTGCTGAAAGAAGGCACTTTTCTCAATGGATCTTTACAGCAGTGACTCCTTCCTTATCAGAAAAACAGGGAGGGGGTCCCCTAAGGGTTTGGACTTTTAAGGCATGTATGGTATATTACCCCAGATATAATATGAAATATTATGTATTTAGTAGAAAATGTTTTATTACAAGAAAATTAATTATACATAGAGCATTTGACAAAATATCAGAATAAAAGCTTTTGAAAAATTCGAACAACGATTTATACATACAGTATACAAATAGATATTTTTGTGTAGGCGTTGACTCACACCTGACGCGTTTCGGAGGTTTTTGCAAATTTCCTCCTTCTTCAGAGGTAGGAGCACAACATTTCTAATATCTGAAGAATATTGTAATAAAATAATTTGTCAAAAGAAATAAATCTTAATGTATAATGATGTTTACAAAGAACATAAAAGTTTTTTTGTATACAAATATATGCATAGGAAAAATATTCACATACCGTTTACAGAGAGATTTTTCAATGTAGTTAAAAACAGTGGCTGGGAGGAGGAGCTCCTTAGACCAGATTTCTTGAAAAGATAGATTTCGATCAAAAATTGGTGTCCGTGTAATGGATGTGACCACTCCTAAAGATTTGTATCATATGTCTAGAGTTTGTTGGAATCCCAAAAACGCATTGCACGTAACTTGGCACGATAACAGCGGGGGGCGCCTGTGAGACACACTGGGGTCGAGTATGAAGGCCCTGGTAGATTTGAAACATGTGTAAGTAATTGTAAATACATAAATGTATGGGTGCTGAAAATTTATATTCACAGACCTGTATTATAGATCTGTGACGTATCCTCATCAAACCTTGCACTAGTGGTAGGACACCAATAAGCATTCAGGGGCTATGGAGAGAGGGTCAGAGATGTCCAGATAAAAAATCATCATAGTCACCTATGAATATCCCTCCCGAATGATCCCCACAATTAAAACCCCATAGTGTTGGAATGCACTGGGACATATGGGTATATTGTGGCTATATTTAAATGTATAGATATTGTTGAGCCTAATGTACACATATAAATATATATATATCTTTCTCAATGTGTGTTGGCCATTGCAGGAACGGCTTCTATTATATTTGCATACATGACTAACATGATGGCTCATTTATAGTTGTATATAGTATTGATATCCCATATAAAAATGCCCCAGCTTGAAAGCAAACAAGACGTGTCTAGTGCACGCCAATAGTGTAGCAGAAACTGCAGAGCTGAATATAGTGTAAACATACCACCCGGAGGACAGGATGAACATAGAATGTGAGGATTTTAGTAATAAGATTGCTATTTACCTCTTAGGCCGTTTGTACTCCGCTCGTCTCCTCCTCAGACTGGCAATTGCAGTCTGCTGGACGGGACGAGCGGTCTATTTCAATAAGATCCCCGCCCTGCACACAGCTGTTGTGAGTACAGCTGATTGCCAGGGGAAGGGGAGGTGACAGGTGCCTCGTAAAACCCGGCCCCCCGAGGGCTGCGCGCGCACCCGGGTCCCGCGCACCAATCGATGGCTGCGCATAGTGACCCGGGCACGCCCACTGCTCCCGCCGGCACGTCAGGCTTCACCGACGAGCGACGTACGCTCGCCGGGTGAAGCAATATGGAGTCCCGGCGTCGAGAAACGACGCCGGGAACTCCCACCATGCCGCCCGTCCATACGGGAATGGGCGGGCGGCTGGGCGTGCCGGGCGGTCTCTCAGGACCACCCACATCCTGTACCGCTGCCAAGTGTGTGCAAACTGATGGATATAGTGTTGTCTTGGAGCTCCTTCATCCATACACTGTCCAGCCAATCTTCAATGTATTGAGGGGGAAGCAAAATTTAATGGAGAGAAAAAAACACAAAAAATCAATTATACAATTATACAGATTACTCATAGCGGTTTTAGACATAAAGTTACAGAGTAATACATATTTATATTTGAAGAATGAAATATATGGACTTGTATATATACACAATTGTTGGCATATATCGAGTAAACAGAGAATACATATGGCAAGAGAGATACCATCAGATATTACATTACATGGGAGGGAGTAGCTGGATGGTGTATATATGAAATGCCTTAGCTGGTACTACAATAATATTCGTGCATACATCTATGATCTAATATCTAGCTTGGATTCCCTATACATTGCATACGCATAGTACAAAGATAAATTGACATTAATGCTGTTTTACTAACCTGTCCCTAACCAGGAACAGTATATGATCTCTATCTATAGTCAAAATATTTTTCTAGATATCTTATGAACTATGCGCATACAGATGCAGGGATCATATCATTAGGTGCTCTATATTGTGTCTACACTATGCAAAAGTCAAAGGCAGAACACTATTGGGATAGCTGAATAGGACGATGTATTATTCAAATATCGAGCGTACAGACACATGCACAGTAGAGGGTTTGGCGTAAGAAAAAACAAGGAGGACCCAAATATTTGATCTGGCAGGAAGCACCAAGATCAAAGGGAAGAAAGGATGGTTGTATTGTATGTTATTAACAAACAGATGTAATGTATCTATTTTTCCATCCCTCCAGAGGAGAAACCCTCCAGGAATGGTTTAAACCAGATTGCCTCGTTGAGGCCTGGAGTTTGGGTCGCTTTGAGCTTGAAAATCCATCGTGCTTCCAATTGGAGGAGGGATTTATTCCAATCTCCTCCTCTCGGATTGGGATGGATGCGATCCAGGATGAGGAATTTAATGTTTGGAAATTTACCCGCATGAATGGTGATAGTGTGTCTCCCAAGCGGGAGGTCTGGGTCACAAGTCTTCATACTGTGAATGTGTCTGTAGGCTCTTTTCCAGAACTCCAATTTGGTCTTCCCTATATAGAAGCAAGAGCAATCGCACTGTAATAAGTAAATGACTCCCATGGTTTTACAGTTGGCAAAATGTCTTGGTTTAAATATCTGGCCGTCTGGTAATTTGGGATTTTTTTCTACCCACATATACCTACAGTATCTACATGATCCACACATATAGGTACCCCTATATTTACAATGCGTTTTGATATCGGCATTAAATTCACTGCTTGTTATTTGGTCTCTTAAGGAGGTAGTTCTCCTAAATGTGAATAAGGGTTTATCTGTCACGTATGGGCCTAGAGTGGGGTCTTCCGTTAGAAGGTGCCAGTACTTCTGCACTATTTTTCTAATTTGTTGTTCCTGATTGCTGAATCTGGATATGATTCTCAGAGGATTAGCCTCACTTCTAGGTATTTTTGAGTGCAGGAGGTCATCCCTGCTCCGTATGCTGGCTTGTTTGAAAGCCCTTTTTAGAGAGGAATGTGAGTAACCCCTTTCCAAGAGGCGGTCACGGAGGTTGTCAGCCTCCTGTTTGAAGATGTTATCATCCGCACAGTTACGTCGGATCCTTAGGAACTGACCATATGGTATAGAGTTTAGTAAGGGTTTGGGATGGAAGCTGGTTGCATGTAAAATTGCGTTCCCAGCTGTTGGTTTTCTATAGAGTTTGGTAAGTAGTTTACCATCCTCCCCCTTATATACTTCCACATCCAAAAAAGCAATGTTGGTGAAACTGTACGACATTGTAAAATTGAGATTGAATTCGTTCCTATTCAGCCTAGAGACACATTGATCCAACAGATCACGTGAACCGTCCCAGACGATGAAGATGTCGTCGATGTACCGGTACCACCCTAAAATGTGGTCCGTGTACATCGACAAGTCTTCATCGTCTAGGACTGTTTTCTCCCACTCCCCCAGGTACAGGTTGGCGTAGGATGGGGCACAACAAGTCCCCATCGCTACCCCCTGTACCTGGAGGTAGTGGGAGCCATTAAAGGTAAATATATTGTGTTCCAATATAAATTCAAGTAAAGTGGTCATGAAATCACCGTATGCGGGATCGACACCTACACTGTTACGCAAAATGTGTCGAATTGCTGCCAAGCCCTTGCTGTGGGGGATGGAACTGTATAGTGCCTCAACATCAACTGTTACCAAAAGTGTATAGTTGGGCACCGAAAGTTTGTCTATAATTTGTAAAAAGTGCATGGTGTCTTTCACGTATGACGGTAAATTCATGACGAAAGGTTTGAGGAATTCGTCAATTAGTCGGCTTGCGTTCTCACTGAGGGAGCCCACCCCCGAAATTATTGGTCTCCCAGGCGGTTTGACCCTATTTTTATGCACTTTGGGAAGCGCATAAAATGTGGGTGTTATGGGGAAATTATTGCGGATAAATTTCCATATTTGTGTCGTAATAGTGTTGTTCCTGAGGGCAGCATCTACAAGTGTGTAGAATTCTATATTGAATTTATTGATGATACTTGCAGGCATGCGTCTATACCAATTCTGGTTTTTAAGAATGTCGTTACACATGTTGGTATATTGTTCTTTGTCCAGAAGGACAACGTTGCCCCCTTTATCTGATGATTTAATTATAATAGCACTATTTTTAGCTAAATTATCTAAGGCTATGGTTTCATTTTTTGTTAAATTGGTTCTTGCAGGGGTAGATATTTTTAGTTTGTTGAGATCCCTATCTATTAGTTTCAAAAAGGCAGCTGCATTAGGGTTCGTGCTTGGTGCTGGACAGATATCTGATTTCTTTTTTAATTTTGAGGAGTTTTTATTAATGTGTGATTCTTGTTTGTCTACAGATTCCAAAAGTTCTTGGAGGTCGACCCGATCGATGAAATCGGTCGGGTCGTTTTCCTCCAAAAGTGCTACCAAGTGATCTAGTGCTTGATTTTCTTGAGGAGTGCGATCCGGGGTTGCCCCTTGTTTGTCAAAAAGTTTTTTTAAAATAAGTTTTCTGACAAATAACTGTAGGTCTTTAAAGACGTCAAACTTGTTCGTGTTTTGGTGTGGACAAAAATTGAGACCCCTCTTAAGGAGGGAAGTCTCATCTATAGAAAGTGTGTGAGAGGAAAGATTGATGATATTGAGATCAGACTCAATAG
Organism: Lithobates sylvaticus; assembly: GCA_028564925.1. Taxonomy (NCBI): domain Eukaryota; kingdom Metazoa; phylum Chordata; class Amphibia; order Anura; family Ranidae; genus Lithobates; species Lithobates sylvaticus. The sequence continues at coordinate 542,735,709 of CM053028.1, read as the reverse complement.
ATGTGCTAGAGGAAGTGTTGATACCTATAGATTGACTTGTGTATAAGTGTTTGGGTTGGTTAGAGACGGTTGTACTCCTGCCAGGATCCGCTCTAAAAAAGAGGGATCACTGCTAAGGGTCTCAAAGGATTCTGTGCCCCCATTATTGATTGGTGCTGGTGTGTTCTTATTGGTCACCCTGTTTGTGAGTGCTTGAGGATTAGACGTGGTGTCTGTAGTTTTGTATGTGGAGGTTATTAGTGGCGATTTTTTTGCCAGATGACTATCTGGCGAATCGCTCTGATACTGACGTTTGTTGCTATGATTCGTCTTTGTTTTCTGTGTTGTATATAAGGTAGAGTTGGAGGAGGTACCCTGGTTTTTGTTCCAGGGTCTTCCAGAGCTCAAGTTGTCCCTATTGAAGCTGCCCTTATAATTGTATTGAGTCCATTTATATGCCCTACCATTTTTGAAGGCGTCCTTGTCACGATTGAACTTGAAGCTTTTTTTCCCCAGGATAACCTTGTTGAAGGTCTCCAGGTGGGTTTTTAGTTTTTCTTCCCTATTTGTTATTGGTTTCTGAATTTTCAATTTTTGTAATTTATCACAGATACTTATTATTTCAAGGTCTAAGATAGATGATCTTTTATTATATTCCTCTATCAGGGTTTCCATCAGGCTACGTGAACAAACTTTTAAAATCTCTTCCCATTTGGTTTTGAAGTCAGAGTCCAGACCTTCCAAAGTAGGGAAGATCTGGACTCTGAGTCCCAGAGGGTTAATATCCTCTCGAATATAATTTTCAAAGGACCTGGAATGCCAGAACAAAGTGGATTTCTTTTCCAGGACCTTTGAAAGTTTGAAAAATAAAGATGATATCTCTGCCTCTATCTCCTCTTTATTGCCGAATTCCTTTAGATACCCCTCCATCAGGGATTTCCACTCGCTACCCGTAAACTCTGTCATAGCTAAAAAACGGAGATTTTTCTAGTGAATCACCTATGCAAATATGTATGTGTATATATGAACAGGTTTTGAAAAAACCCGGGTCGATGTAGGTCCTAGTTACAGGACTACGTCTGTAATTATATAATAATAATTGAGTATAGTGTGTTCAATGCTAGCCTAGGCGGGGAATGGTATCTACTACCCAATAATATAAGAAAGTTGTAGGCTTAGCAGAGATCACACATGTAAAGAAAAAGGGGATTTTTGAGTTTCATGCCACATCCTATAGTACAGAAAAACAGGGAGGGGGTCCCCTAAGGGTTTGGACTTTTAAGGCATGTATGGTATATTACCCCAGATATAATATGAAATATTATGTATTTAGTAGAAAATGTTTTATTACAAGAAAATTAATTATACATAGAGCATTTGACAAAATATCAGAATAAAAGCTTTTGAAAAATTCGAACAACGATTTATACATACAGTATACAAATAGATATTTTTGTGTAGGCGTTGACTCACACCTGACGCGTTTCGGAGGTTTTTGCAAATTTCCTCCTTCTTCAGAGGTAGGAGCACAACATTTCTAATATCTGAAGAATATTGTAATAAAATAATTTGTCAAAAGAAATAAATCTTAATGTATAATGATGTTTACAAAGAACATAAAAGTTTTTTTGTATACAAATATATGCATAGGAAAAATATTCACATACCGTTTACAGAGAGATTTTTCAATGTAGTTAAAAACAGTGGCTGGGAGGAGGAGCTCCTTAGACCAGATTTCTTGAAAAGATAGATTTCGATCAAAAATTGATCCTCACATTCTATGTTCATCCTGTCCTCCGGGTGGTATGTTTACACTATATTCAGCTCTGCAGTTTCTGCTACACTATTGGCGTGCACTAGACACGTCTTGTTTGCTTTCAAGCTGGGGCATTTTTATATGGGATATCAATACTATATACAACTATAAATGAGCCATCATGTTAGTCATGTATGCAAATATAATAGAAGCCGTTCCTGCAATGGCCAACACACATTGAGAAAGATATATATATATTTATATGTGTACATTAGGCTCAACAATATCTATACATTTAAATATAGCCACAATATACCCATATGTCCCAGTGCATTCCAACACTATGGGGTTTTAATTGTGGGGATCATTCGGGAGGGATATTCATAGGTGACTATGATGATTTTTTATCTGGACATCTCTGACCCTCTCTCCATAGCCCCTGAATGCTTATTGGTGTCCTACCACTAGTGCAAGGTTTGATGAGGATACGTCACAGATCT